>CAJQZJ010031994.1:3920716-3992908 GCA_907164525.1 Lophiomys imhausi | reverse complement strand
AATTCTTATTTAACATATAGTACCTTCAGTAGCCTGTAAAAGATTAGCAATAGTTAATTTTGTTCTTCCTGCCTGTCTGTTTCCCTCTGGTTGGATGATGGACGACGGTTCACATTGTTTTGGGGGGCCTGAACCGGTAGGCCCCTCCCCTCGTTTCCCGGCAAGGGATTACCTCTGACATCCGTTTTAGCTCTACAATCCCGGGACCAGTGTTTACCTTTTCCACAACGAGTACAAAATCCTGGAGACCTTAACCTTCTATTGCCATTAGAAGCCATTCGTTCCCTTCTACAACCATGTTCTCCATTAAAAGCCGTTCGTTCCCTTCTATGACCCTGTTCTGCAGAGTCCAGGTACCTATCATTTCGAGTTCTGGAGGATTCAGCCTTACGATATCTTTGGAAATGACCAAGTTCACCATTTTTAAAGCACTCGTTAAGACCCCTAGCAACTGCTTGTGCTATGACATTAGTCTGATGCTCTTGACAACCAATATCAGCTGTTTCTCTTATCCATTCATCTACTGGGGCCCCTCGAGCTTTCAATGGTCTAATTGCCCTTTGACATTCAGCATTTGCATTTTCATATGCCAAGGCATTTATCAAGTCCTGTCTGGCATCAGGGTTATCTACATCTCTCTCCACAGCTGAAGTCAATCTCCCTAAAAAGTCTGAGAAGGTTTCCTGAGGACCTTGTATTATCTTGGTAAATGAAGTAAACCTTTTCCCAGCCTCAGCCACCATATCCCAGGCCCTCAGAGCTGCAACACGACACTGTTCGATGACAACATCTTCAAATTGAGTCTGTAACCGTATGTCAGCATAAGGTCCCTCACCAAGTATTTGGTGGGTTGTGACATTTATTCCCCTTGCCATATTTTGCTGCTCTAATTTTGTGGCTTCATGTCTCCACCATGACAACCATTGTAATTGCTGGCTACCTTCTAGCACAGCTGATATCAGTCCCTTCCAATCTTGGGGAATGACTCTATTTTGCAAAGCCCAGTTATTTAGCATCTGTTTAACGAATGATGAATGCATTCCATAACAGACAATAGACTCCTTAAATCTTTTTAAATCCAAAATGTCTATTGGACGCCATGTTAATTCCTGATTGAGCTGACCGTTATTATCAGGCCTAAATTGAAACATAACTGGAAAAGCTGATGGTGATTGTGCAGTACCATGCAGCTCTTCTGGGCGCGCACTTGGTTCCACATTAGCACCATTACCTACCTGGTTTTCTACTGACACACGTGGCGGCTTTTCTACTGGTACATGCGGCGACTGTGGAGACCTAGCTAGAAAAGAACTTGCCATTTTCTCAGTTCCAGTCACCTGCCCTGCCAGAATTTTCTTAAGCTCCTCAATCTGCATTTCCATAATTTTTAATTGTGTAACAGACGTCTTCCTTATGACAAACCAATAAAATAAAAAAAAGTAAACAGCATAAAACATTCGGTCTGATTGAAAAACAGTGTAGAGGTCAGCAGTAAACATTGCCATATTGTCAACAACTGGCATCATAGTTTCAAAATCTGCAGTTTTCTCTATAGTTTTGAAAACAAAATTACCCATAATGCCTTACCACGTTGAGCGCCACCTGAAACCGAACTTTTAAATTATTATTTATTTAACTCTTATTTATTTACTACTAAATTCACTTATAACACCACACACCTATGGTCACCTAATTTTTGACAAAGAAGCCAAAACCGCACAATGGAAAAAGCACAGCATCTTCAACAAATGGTGCTGGTCCAACTTGTAAAAGATATCCACTTATAAAAGAATGAAACTAGAAGCATACTTATCACCTTGTACAAAACTTAAGTCCAAGTGGATCAAAGACCTTAACATAAGGCCTGACACACTAGATCTTCTAGAAGAGAAAGTGGGGAAAACCCTCAAACTCATCGGCACAGGTGACAACTTCCTGAACAGAACACCAACAGCTCAGGACCTAGGACCAACAATCAATAAATGGGACCTCATGAAACTGAAAAGCTTCTGTAAGGCAAAAGACACTTTCATTCGAACAAAATGGCAGCCTACAGATTGGGAAAAAATCTTCACCAACCCCACAGCTGACAAAGGGCTAATATCCAAAATTTACAAAGAACTCAAGAAATTAAATGCCAAGAAACCAAATAATCCAATTAAAAAATGGGGAAAAATGGCTAAACAGAGAATTCACAAAGGAGGAATTCCTAAAGGCCAAGAGACACTTGAAGAAATGCTCAGCATCCTTAATCATCAGAGAAATGCAACTCAAGACGACTCTAAGTTTCCATCTCACAGCCGGGCGTGGTGGCGCATGCCTTTAATCCCAGCACTTGGGTGGCAGAGGCAGGCGGATCACTGTGAGTTCGAGGCCAGCCTGGTCTACAAAGTGAGTCCAGTTCAGTTACACAGAGAAACCCTGTCTCAAAAAACAAAAAACAAAAAAAAAAAAAAGATTCCATCTCTGTTGGGGTAGTGTTAAGCATTCTAAATGTTAATTAATTGGTCCTGCTTGCTGTCTGTTACTTACATTGACTATGATTGGTTAAATAAAATGCCGAGGCCTGAGATTGGGCAAAGTCAGAGAAAGGTGGGACTTCCTGGGATTAGAGCAGCAGGAAGAAGTTTTAAGAGAGTGACGTCCCATTCCCAAAAAGTGGGGTGGATGATTCTTTGGTTATTTGACGAGTTATAGATGTCATTTAGGGGGAATGGTTACAAATCGTTATATGTTCTTGTTAAGCAAAGTGTAGGAGGTTAGGCTCAGGGATTTCTTTCTCTTTCTTTATCCTTCTTTCTCTCTTATATAGGGGGTGAAGAAAAGAAAAAAGAGAGGTAATATGGATATATAGTATAGAATTGATAACATAAAAGGGTAGATTATTGAATCTACTCCTATAGATATTTGTATATTGATACAAAATTAAGGCTATATTTTGACTAGGTATTGTACCTATATAATTCATAAATTTTCAATGTGAAGTTCTAGTCCTTTTGACAGTAACTATCACAAACTGCCATATTTCTTTTTGGAAGCTGCTTTCCTATGCTTCCTACTCAAATAATAACTTTAACCCTTATGTCTCTGATGGGGTTGAAGGCAGAGTAGTTATAAAATTTCAATTGAACTTGAGTTGTTTAGGATAATTTTAAAAATGCATGTTGATATACACTTAAAGATAAATTTTAGTTTCAATTTTTCAAGATTTCTTTTGAAAAATAAAAAAATTGTTTTTTCTTCTATTGTCCAAAAGACAATTTGCCCTAGGAAAGATACTACATGCCATCTTTTTATGGCATGAATGGAGACTTACAAATGTCTTTCTTCTGTTCAACGAACAGGAAATATTCCTTCATTAATTTGTGCATCCTGCACATCCAATGCATTTTGGTGATTGCAGAGCTATGTGTTACTTGTGAGAAATTGCATATTTTCAGAACAACGGGACCTGAGTCCACAGAAGACAAGACAAGTAACCCAAATGATCCAGCCTCATAGATTGCCTCAAAAGCTGTTTCTTCAAAAATCTGCATCCAGAACAACTTCAAACAGCTTGCTCAGATGGCCCAGCCTCGAGGACTGTTCCAGACAGGACTTCAGCAGAGCCCTGAATTTTCCTACCAAAGTCCAGCTTCAAACTACAAATTGCTCAGAACATTCAAATTGCTGAGCACATAGAGACTGGACAACAAATGTTACAATTTACTTGCTTAACCATTTTTTTACATTTTATTTGGGCCCATAAACAGGTTTTCTGTGTCCCAATTCAGCAAGAAGCAGTTTTACTATATGAGTTAAAAATTCAGCTTTTTTTTTTTTTAGACAAAAAGAGGGAATTGTTGGGGTAGTGTTAAGCATTCTAAATGTTAATTAATTGGTCCTGCTTGCTGTCTGTTACTTACATTGACTCTGATTGGTTTAATAAAATGCCGAGGCCTGAGATTGGGCAAAGACAGAGAAAGGTGGGACTTCCTGGGATTAGAGCAGGAAGCCTGCGCTTTAAACAGAGAATTAAAGCATTCCAGGCAGCAGCAGGAAGAAGAAGAAGGCATTCCAGCCAGGAGCAGCAGGAAGGAGGCACACACCATGGGTTAGAAAAAGGAACCTCATTCCACATGGCCAGGAACATTGGCATATCGTGGAAAATGGCAGTCCAAGGGGACGTATGTATATATGGGATCATATTTGGGTAATAGAATTATGAGCTAGCTTAGATGGGCTAAGATTGCTCAACTCAGGCCTAGGCTTGATAAAATTCATGCAGTCTCTGTGTGCTCATTTATAATGGATGGTTAAGGATTAGCCACCAAACCAATTAACAATAACATAAATACTGGGTAAATACTTTAATTAGCCATATATTTTTTACACATCTCACACCTGTCAGAATGGCTAAGATCAAAAGCTGATATGACAGCACATGCTGACGAGGGTGTGGAGAAATGGGAACCCTCCTCCATTGCTGGTGGGAGTGCAGGCTTGTGCAACCACTATGGAGGTCAGTCTGGTGATATCTTAGAAAACTTGGAATAGCTCTGCCTCAGAACCCAGCCATACCACTTCTGGGTATACATTCAAATGATTCCTCACCAAATCACAAGGAAGTTGCCTCATCTATGTTCATACAGCCTTATTTGTTTTTTTTTTAAAGATTTATTTATTATGTGTACAGTGTTCTGTCTGCAGGTATATCTGCAGGCCCGAAGAGGGCACCAGATTTCATTATGGATGGTTGTGAGCCACCATGTGGTTGCTGGGAATTGAACTCATGAAGGCATGACCTCTGGAAGAGCAGCCAGTGCTCTTAACCGCTGAGCCATCTCTCCAGCCCATACAGCCTTATTTGTAATAGCTAGAAACTGGAAACAACCCAGATGTCCCTCAACCAAAGAATGGATTAAAAACTATGGTACATCTACACAATGGAATACTACTCAGCTATCAGAAACAATGAAATTATGCAATTTGCAGCCAAATGGATGGAACTAGAAAAGCTCATCCTGAGTGAACTAACCCAGACTCAGAAAGATGCACATGGCATCTATTCACTTATAGTCGGATTTTAGCTATATAGTACAGGATATCTATACCACAACCAACACACCAAAGGGAACATGAACATAGACTTGTTTGTTTGTTTGTTTGTTTGTTTTCTCTCCCTGGCAATGAGACACTTTTCCCTGGTGGTACTCCCTTGTAGGCCTCCAGTGTATGAGGAGGCTCTTGGCCCTCATATGACTGCTGAACTGGGGCAGGAGAATGTTATGCAGGGACACTCCACTCCAGAGGAGTGGGATGCAAGGGTTAGGGGGTAGATGGTGGGAGGGCGGGACTGGGAAGGGTGGAAAGAGGACACTATGATGGAGATGTAACCTGAAGCAATAAATAAATAAATTTTAAAAAAAAAGAAATTTCAACTTGTCATTATTGTGTTCATTGAGAGAGACATTTTCAATATCCTATGATGATGACGGGGGGGGGGGGAGACAGTTCTGCATATAAGAACAAACAGCTATAACAATAGAAAAGGAAAGCAAGCTAGATGTTTCTCAGCTAGGTGTCAATCCCTTAGTTCAGAAAAATCATGCATCTGCCTCCAACTGCCCATGTTAGCAAACAATTGTAACTCATCTTAAATAAAGGTGAACACAAGGCCACACAGTAATGTCTAGTTTCCATACTAATCTCCAATTAAGTTGATAATAGAGATAATATTCAATTAGTAAATATTCTCACATGCAATTATTTCATTTTCAGTAGCCATAAATTATGTTTAAATATCTATGATTAAAAAGGCAAGAATTCCCTTTTAAATGCATTTTAGGAGCCTCACCCTAATGAACAAGCAAAAGTGAGTTAGTTCAGATCACTCTGCGTAAACTGCAGTTCCTAAAGTGCCTCCAGTTGGGAAGGGTGATTCTCCAAAGTAATTTCAAGGCTGATCTAGGAAACTATTTTCTATTCTTATAGTCAAATAAAGATCTATACAGAAATCTAGATTTAATTTTCATTGGTGATCTTAATGAACAACTGCCTCCCACTATTATCTAGTACACTAAGGTACTCCAAAAGTATTCTTCCTTCCCTTTCCAAAGGGGAAAAACCAAAACTATATTTTTCCTTTTCATACCCACCTGGAGCCCTGATAATACCATATGAACTCCCACTGTTCTCAAGAACATTCACTCTGAGCAGGGTAGAAGAGACAGCTTAAACCCAGTCTTAACTTGTCCCTTTCCTGGCTCTTTAAAACCACTGAACAGAAGATAGTGGGTCAACAGAGGCAACACCTTTCATAACTCTATCCTCCCTCACCCTGCCCTGAAGCAAGTGCCTGGCAACCTTCCCCATGCCCTGGGCACAGCTTCTGCAGTGTTCTCACAAGTGAGTGCCAATCCCCAAAACCAAGTCTGCCAGGCCTTTTACTGGACTCAGGAGGGCTGAATAGACTTTAAAAGATCTGCGAACCCTGGCACTGCCCAGTCAGAACCCCTCCACTCATCCTGACAGCCAACAACCCCTGAATTTTAATGTGCAGTATACATGTGCTTGGACTAAACCTACCTGCGAGCCAAAGACAGAATTAACAGTTTTATATTTCTCGTGCGTCCACCATGTACACTACTGAATGGGAAGTCAAGTTGGGAGACACAAAACAATAGCTAATCCAACAGTCATTGATAGTTGGATTTGCAACCGCAGCCAGAGAGGCAGCCAGAGAGACACATAAATGCACACATTAATATCCTCATTCCAAACACACTGTCTATCCCTGACCCTGCTATGGCCTCTCTGTCTGCAGTGGCTTAACTGTGAGTCAATAGGAATACTAGTCTTTGGTTCTATATCCACCCAGCAAAGAAAGCTATTATCTTCACTTCATCCACAGTCATACGTGGAGAGCCAAGGAGCACACACATTACCTTGGTTTAGTGACTTCATTTCCAGTGAGCCCACTAAAGTCAAAGAGCCAGTTGATGATATACAGAGATGGGTACAAGCCTTGTTCCCCAGGTTATAAAAGCACCCCTTTCCTGTTCCCCATAACTATACCATTTATCCATCATCACTCCTCCCATCCAACATCATCTATAAAACACACTTTTAAAAAAATAATCATGAGCCCATTAAATTAGCAATCCACCTAGGGAAACAGACTTAGTGTGTCTCTGCAAATTCATCTGTCTTATAGTCACAGAATAACAAATTTAGATCCACAACCTTTAGTCCCAGAAGAGGCACCAGAACATGAAAATGTTCTGAATGGGTAAGTGTCCTACTATCACCAAGGGGCATTCACAGGGTGAGAGCACCCAGGCTGATAAAGACTTTCTCATCTATCGAAAAGCCTTTCCAACACTTTTACTCTCCCTTCAGTCCCCATTTCTCATTCCTCAAGATGTCTCTTCTACCTATATCATCCATCTCCATCTCTACTCCCCTCCAGAAGGAACGTGTACAGCATACCCTCTGGGAATGAACACTGACTAGGAGAGGTATTTCCCTGCTTATTCCAAAGACTACCCAATGGTTGAAGCAAAACCCTTCCATATCTTCCAGGCTCATCTAGTCACCTGTAAGGTGAGAACATTAAATTAGATCTTTTGTAAGATCCCTTCTAGTTAGTGCAAATTCTATAAAACTCCAAACATTTATAACAGTCAAGTACAACTAAATACGCAGAAGAGAAGAGAAAGCTAACAGTTCTCCACCAATGCCTTAGGGCAGTGGTTCTCAACCTTACTAATGCTGCAACCCTGTAATACAGTTCCCCTTGCTCTAGTGATCCCCCAGCCACAAAATTATTTCATTGCTACTTCATAACTGTAATTTTGCTACTGTTATGAATCGTAATATAAATATCTGATATGCAGAATATCTGCCTAGGATATTAAAGTTTCTACGTTAAGTGGTATCATTCCTGTGGCTTATGATAATCATATAACTAGGACTTCCAGGTTACCCATCTCCATCCCTGTTCTTGTCTCTTGCTTCCAGCTTATACAGTCAACTACTTATGTCACCATGTCACCATTCTCCATGGATATCTCTTTTTTTTTTTTTTTTTTTGGTTTTTCGAGACAGGGTTTCTCTGTGTAGCCCTGGCTGTCCTGGACTCGCTTTGTAGACCAGGCTGGCCTCGAACTCACAGAGATCCACCTGCCTCTGCCTCCCGAGTGCTGGGATTAAAGGCGTGCGCCACTACGCCCGGCTTTTTTTTTAATTTATTTGTTTATTATGTATACAATGCTCTATATTGAAGTATGTATGTCTGCAGGCCAGAAGAGGGCACCAGATCACATTCTAGATGGTTATGAGTCACCATGTGGTTGCTGGGAATTGAACTCAGGACCTCTGGAAGAACAGCCGGTGCTCTTAACCTCTGAGCCATCTCTCCAGCCCCTCTCCATGGATATCTCACAGGTACCAAACAGGTTCGAATGGTTCGGTTCCTATCATAGTGACCACTTTACCTCAGTTTTAATCATCTTACAAAATGCAAAATGATCTCTTAAATGGCTCATGGCAAAAAATCCAGTGTAGCAGTCACCCATCTACCTATCTACCTGCTTATCTGTAAATCCTGGGGATTTAAGTCAGACCTCTCCAACTGTTTTGTCCCCAGCTGGTCAACACAAAACTTATCTTTCAGTTCAATCAGACTTTCTACTTTTTTTACTGCCCTCCAAGGGAGTTCTTTTCCCTCCAGCAGTCAAAAACAACCTTTTTTTTGCAAAATGTCACTTATCACTTCCTTGCTTAAAACCCTTTACACCTGCTTCCAACACACTCAACACAATTCCAAAATCATCAGCAGAATAAAAAGGTCACAAAAACAGGCCTGGTGGATCATACGTATAATCCCAGCACTCAAGAAGCTGCGGCAAGAAGACTGCCATGAGCTCGAGGCTAGCTCGTGCAACATAATGAAGTCCAGTCCAGCCTGGGCTAGAGTATGAGACTCTGTCTTCAATAACTGGGGGGATGGCTCTCTGGTAGAAGTACCTGCTGTGTAAGCATGAGGACCTAAGCTCAGACCCCAGCATTCATGTAAAGGTCAGGCAAGAAACATGCATCTATAATCCCAGCCCTGGGAGCAGGAAGGACAGATGCAAACAGATCCCCAGAGCTCCCAAGCCAGCCAGACTAGCCAAATGGTGAACTCTATATTAAGTGAGAGACTGTCTCAAAAAATAAATAAATAAAATAAGGTAGAAATCAACAGAGGAAGATAACTAAGCTCAAACTCTATCTCACACACACACATGCATACACATGTACATATACATGAATAGGTTCATACCTATACACTATATAATAAATAAATTAATTAATTAATAATAAATAAATAAATAAATAAATAAATGCAACAAATTATCTGAGTCTTACCTACTTTAGGTCATTATCTACCTGGTCATTATTTGGCACACTAACCTACTTTCTGTTTCTCCAATTTGTGTATCTCTTCTACTCCAAATCTACAGACATGTCTGCCCTAGATTTATTTCCCTGTCAACCTTCCTCTAGTCAATTCCTTCCATCCTTTAGGTCTCAGTATTATCCCATGAGATATATTCCCTGAGTTCTCAGGTAAACTCATCCACATACATGGTCCAGTCTCCAAATTATTATACTAATAAAGTTGTGCCCTTAAGTAATGTTTACTTCATTTGGCTGAATGGAAATTGTGTCCTAGTAGGAATATGTTTTCACTTTCAATGTTACTGGGGTTATACATACAACTGCTCTTGTCATTTTAATAGGCTGGAAGGGTGGAAACATTATCTTTCAATTACAACCAAGAAGGGATAGTTAATATAGGTATTAATCAACTAACATATTGAATAGTAGATATCAGTATTTCAACTTTAGTCTGGGGGTGTCCTGCAGTCATAGCAACCACTGGTGAGATGGTATTGAGCAGAAAGATACATTTCACACCAGGATTATATCTGCAGGAGATAAGTCCTTAAAATTATAAGGTTCATCTTCAAGAATTTCAGATGTCATTACTTATATTTTTAGCAAACCCAGGGGACAGGGCTATAAATGGTATTTCTTTATATATATATATATAAAAGGAAAAGAGTCCACACAGGACCAGGATGAAACTCCATGGCACAATGCTTCCTGAATATATGTGAAGCCCTGGGTACCACAAAAGCAAGTAAACAACAGGGGGGAAAAAAATCGCAGGAATTGCAAATTAAGTAATTCACAGTGGTTTACTGCAAATAGTTAAATATTTTGTGGGTATGCACCAGAAATCTGTGAAACATTGCTGGTAGGGGAACAAGGAAATCAGCCGTTAGCTATGCTGAAGATTTGCCTCACATCACCCGGAAAGACAGTGTACTGCCAGGAATAGAAACAGGTCCAGAGACTCCTGGTACACCACCATGCCCTCCAAGGCACAGCACAGACTGAATCAAAGCAAGTAAAACCCCTAACAATCAAATACTGATCGAATTTGCCAAACACATGTATCTGCTGGATCCAATTGGAGCCCTCACTGGACGTCAGACACTTCCCTGATTTTGCAGTACAAATAGAAGTTCTTAGTGAAATTTTAACAGGCAGCCGAGGACTTGGGTGATGACTTAAACAACCTATAAATACATAATTTCCGTCCTCTGCAAGAGACTTACTGGCTAATATTATTAAAATAATTTAACCTTTATTTCTGTATCTAGACTTTTCAGCCTGGTAAAAGGTACTGAGCATTCAACCTTGAAAATATTCAGTAAAATAATGTCTCGTGAAGTTCTTTCAAAATCAAGAATCTAAAGGTGAACCCACTGAATATCTTAGGACTGCTGTCTTCTCATTCCAACCCTGTGAAAGGTAAAAGTAATTTCCAGACTTAAAAGCCTTCTCACTATTCAGAGAAAGGAATTATTTAAGTCACCCATACTGCTGACTCAATGAATGTCACTCACCACCCTCAGTACCTTCACCTTGCATCCCACCTAGCAATCAGTAGTGTCGGGATTCAGCATGCAGAACCTCCCGTGAACCCTTCTCATGGCAGGCTCCCACCTCAGTCCCATCAGAATTACCCAAAGAGTGAAGTAAAACAGAAACAAAATCTTAGGAGCAAGCTCACCACAGTAACAAAAGGATCTCGACTGATCTTTATTCCAGTCTTGCTCTCCTTACCCTCACCAGGCCCAACTTTTAATTCCCCCCAAATTAAAATTTTCACAATGATTAAAAACAGAGAAGTACTTAGCCCAGGCTAGAATACATAGTACCTCTGTACTGTTGCATAACCTCATTTGATTGGCACCTAAATCACAGAATAGCCCATAGGACACAAAATTATTCTAGTCTATGCTGTGGGGGAAGGGAAAGGTTTGTGAGTTTTCATACACTATACTCACATGTTCCACTCATGGATCCTCCTCACTGCCAGAACACTACACACTAGAACACTTCTATTTTCCAGGGGAAAACATTGCAGGCTTTACTGGACAATGGCCAAGCAGTGTACCCTGGGTACATATATAATTTAATATGCTTCTTCTTAGAAAATGAGACAATTTAATAAACTGAGGGTGAGGCATTATTAGCAGCCTAACTCTGAACATTAAGCCTTATATCCAGAGCTCAAAGGAAAACAGAATGAGTCCAAAGACACATAGACAATAGTCTTTGGGAAATCTCCCTCGGCCGTTCTGTCTTGACCTCTCCAACAGAGAAAGCAGTAGGGAGACAAGAGCTAAGAGGGAAAGACTGTGGGTTGAGAGGAGTAAATTGAGAAAGGAAAACAACACTCAGACCAATTAAAATCTTCAGAATGATGTGTATGGCCACCCAACCCTGACCATCACACTCAATCTTACCTTGAACTTTTAGAAAGATGATAACCCAAGTGTGTCAATCATTGTGTGTGTGTGTGTGTGTGTGTGTGTGTGTGTGTGTGTGTGAAAATGCTCACATACCACAGCACACATTTGGAGGTCAGATGAGATTTCAACCTCAGGTGTCAGTTCTCATCTTCTACCTTGCTTGGGACAGGGTCTCTTTACTATTTGCCACTATGTGAGCCACACTGACTGGCCTATAAGCTTTAAAGATACTCATGCCTCCACCTCCCAGCTCATTGTAGGAACACAGAATTACAGACACCCATCACTCCTAGTCCAGGGGTCTGAGGAGTCAGACTCGGGTCCTCACACTTCAACAACAAGTTCTTTATCCTGTGTCTCTCCCTAATCTAAAAGCATTCCTACTCTTCGTAATGCCAGGTATAACGATGACATTGATTTGGATAATTATCACAAGTTATACTATAAATGGCATGTTTCACTGTTTCCATTTTATGGAGGAAGAAACCCAAACTCTGCATTCTAAGTAGAGTTCCTTCACCAATGCTATGGTTCGGTAACAGGATTCAGTTTTGGAATTTTATTCACCAACTGATGTTTAACCACTCTACCGTAACAGCATGTAAATAAAACGAATGGTAGATATTCCCAAGGTAAACGTGAAACAACATCTCACTAACGTGGCCAGACGAAAAGCTTCATCTAAGACAAAATTGTCCCCAGAGTGCCATTTCGGAATCTCTGAATCCTTGTAAAATACAAAGTACCAAGTTCAATTTGTTGAGGCTTATTGCCATAAAAGAATGTCAACACTTACAGCAGGAAATGCCTTCAAGGGGGTTTTAGTTGGTAACGCATTACCAGAGAATTCTCAACAGAGGAGAACTCTGGGAAGGTATGATGCCTATTTCCTGTTTCAAAAAACCCATGAAAGCACATCAGATTTCCTCACTGGAGACAAAATCTAGGGATAAAGATTTCAGGTGGCTAACAGCAGGAAGTGTTGGGCAGCCATGGAGATAAGAGCTGTAGGCTTTACGACCTCTGGGGACTGGTTAGCTGAGACCAAAGGAGAAAGACAGGAGGGATTTGGAAAGATCTAAAGGGGCTCATGCTGCTGAGGGAGAGGAGGGCCAAGCTGCCAGTCCAGCAGCAACTTCTACAGCCTCGCTGTGTCTCGTTAAGGCTTTCCGATGTGGGGGTGCATTGTTTCTGCTAAGAAGGCTTTTCCTTCAGCAGTCTTTGCCCAAGGGTTTCCTCTGTACACACTGTTTCTGACCAGTTAGAGTGAACCGCACAGGAGAGGTCAGCACAATGCAACCGGACACTTGGGTCCAGAGCTCAGAATAGCCCCAGCCCTGACCTGGCCCCTCCCTTCCCGTCTGATAGCTTTTCATTCACTCCTTCTCTGCAAATATAGTTTTGACCACTACAATTATTAGCAAATGTCTACCAGGCCCCACCTTTTTTCTTTAGAACATTACCTTCCTCCAATATGCATAAATAGAGCATCACAATATCCTCCAGTGAAAATGAGTTTAAGTCATCATGATTTCATGTCTGTAAAATGTTGAGGTCCTGACCTCCAAAAACACAAAAGCCACCATTTCATCATTTTTGTCTCTCTATTTTCAAAACATAGAACAGGACAATAAGAGTGGTTTAGAGAGAGAGGGTTTACTAGCTACTTTTTCTTATCATTCCAAATATATAAGCAATATAAAATTGAAAATGATCCTTGCAATATCAAACAGGATACCAAGGATAAGGTAGAGACCATATCATACCAATTGACTTTAAGTACTAAGAACAAAATACTAACTGAAAATATGAACAGAGATATGAGAATTATATAATTTTGCATGTGCTTTATTTCATTGATATTATATATTGGCGAATGCATCCTTCATTTTAACAAATATTTGGTGATTGGATACCTGGTCCCATATACTGCCCTACACTTCCAAAATGTATTTCTCTGAAAAGCCCTCATAATAAATTCCAGAATTTGCAACAATACTCTCTTTCATAATGACCATTGGGAGATAGTGGAATTTGTAGGATTATTCTTGCCTTTGATAGGTGGGAACACATGTGCTGTTTCCCTTGGCTTTGAAGTAGAGGGGAAACACCATGATATAGCCTTACAGCCTTGAAGGACCACTGAGCAGGCTTCAGTAATATAGACCTTTCAGGCCATATTGTCCTGCTGTTCTTTATGTTTCCTGAGTTGCTAGCCGGACTCAGAGTTAAGGAGAGGCCCCTCCTCATGAAGTGAGAGCTGCCAAGGCTGCTGGGGAGTTACCTAGCCCAGCAGAGCCAAGGCCTTATCTCAAAGGATAAGGTGGAGTTTGCTCTTTTCCCTCTATTGCGAAATATGAGAATATTAAGTCATCTGTTTATATCACATAGATCCAAAATCCAAGCTGACTTTATTTTTTGAGACAGGGTCTTCAGGCTGCCCTTGAACTCCTGACCCTTCTGCCCCTGCTCATCAAGCGCTAGAATTACAGACCCACATCACTATGCCTACCTCCAAGCTGAATTTTTTTTTAATCCATACAATTTCCTCCCACCTGGGGGGAAAAAAAACTATCTCAAGCTTGGCTTGACCAACAAAACCCAGCAATTTCCCCTGTCTATGTTTGAAATCAAATCCAAGTTGGATCCCATGGTCTCGGTTGTTGTAGCAGCACCCATTTATCATCTATTGACCAGTTCTACACAGCAGTGCCCAAGGGTAAGCTTAGGCAGCTATTCATGTCTGAATAACAGAACTCTTTCTACAAGTTGATATACTTGGTGCTCAATATTAACTGAAAAGCCACATTCAGTGTAAGGTAACCAGTGAAGGGATGGTTCTAAGGGCTTCCACTTATTTTTAAGATTTAAAGTAGCACTTGACTTTCTTTTCAGGGTGCTGTATCTTAGCCATTGACACATGAGGGAAACCATATGAAAACAAGCTTTAAGTCTTTAAATATATGCAGCATAGATAAGTTCATTATTTAAACAAAAGATGACTCCTTTCTCAACTCACTTGTTCTCTGAGTGTTCTGCAGCTGATGGTTCTCTGTTGAGGTTTTAGGAGGTGGATGATGTGTTATGCCGCCCACTGAGAGTCAAGTTGAACAAGGTGAACTGTGGGCATGGTCTGAAGTCTCTGTTTCTATGGGCCTAGAACATCAGTAGAAAAAGCCAGAAGAGAACCTGAAACTCTTCTAGCCTCAGTGAACTGAATCCAGGCAGCCCACCTGGGGGAATTCTAAGAACTGTTTTCACTGTATGAACATGCCAAAGCAACTGTAGCTTAACTGGACCTCAGTTACTAAAACTTACAGAAATTACTAAAAAGCAAAGTTTCTCACTTACTTTTGCAAGGTGTGTCATAATATACTTTAATCACAGTCATCTTAGAGGGAAAATAAATAATTTCTGGGGTCAAAGTTAACGTAACTCATAATTTACAGGAAAATGCTCCAGCTCCCTCTCCTTTGAACTCTCAATCCTTAAGCCACAGTATTAACTTTTGCCTAAGTGTTCCTCGTCAGTCCTGCCTTCTTTTGTGAAATTACAAATATGAGATACACGCACAGGCTTCAGGAATACATACCCATTTAAAAGTCATTAGAAGTCATGTGTGCATTAGGTGGTGTGCATTAGAAGTCATGCCTACCACCATCCTTTCGTCACTCACAGGGCGCACGCACGGCCCACTACACCTTTGTCCGTTTCAGCTTCTTTGCACTCTCATCCAGAGCTCATTCTACATTCAAGTCCTCCTAACCCTATCTGAGGAAGCCAGCTGAGAGGGCAGAGGGCCAAGCAGAAGGGTTCTGAAGCAGAAAGAGCCAGTTTATAACTCCCAACTTGTCAACTGTAGAGAAACTGTCTCCACAGTTGGAAGTCCACACCAAATCCACCATAAGCAACTACCATCCAAAATGACCTAGAATTCACACAAGAGATAACATGCCTTGGAATAGAAGGGATCAGATCAGGCACTAGCCAGCAACATGAAAGAGTAACTATGCTGTGGATGGCCTATGAGAATGGGAAAGTACGAGCTTTCTTTCATACGGGCTCAGAATTGTGCGCTATCTTCTATTATGATTTATACTGTGATGGATAGATTAGTTTTCTGCCTGAAAAATCAAGGGAAATATTTCTGGAAATACAGTTCTTAGCCAAAGCCTTAAGGATCTGAGCACAGTCACCTACTGCAGTGTTGTGCTGTTGATCTGAAGCACCTTTAGGAGTCTAGATTTACAGCCCCTGAGAACTCAGCGCAGGCCTTGTTCTCAAAGGGGGATGTGTGCACTCCGGACATTCCCACCCCCAAGGTTTTTGGGGTTTTTTTTTTCACTTTAATTGTTCTAAAACCATAGAATTTTCAATCAAACTTATATCACTTCTTATGCTGTAACCTGATGACTTTCTCACCTCCTTTACAGTCGGGGATCATGACGGTAGCAGCAATGAAGTTTCAGCAATGAAGAGAAGTTTGTACTCTTTTGCCTTTTCCCCAACTTGACATTTTCCCATAATCATGTTGTAAAAATGCAAGCAACCCATAAAACAATATGAGAGAAAATACTGTAGTTTCCGTTTTTCTAAAAACCTTAAGCATCAAATTCTTACTAGTCAGTCTCAAGTGCTTAAGTGTGAGAAGCCAGGGGTTGGGGCAGAAGGGGTACTGACCATCCACACTTACAGGGCAGAAGAAACTCACTAAGAAACATGAGAAACAACATAAAAAACGCCGTCATGGGGCTGTTCCTGGTAGCACAGGAGCATGAACACCCTCGACCTGGTGCTCCATCTGCTCAAAGAACACACAATACCCACCTTCCTCTTCCAAACCTCATAGTCCTCTGTGCCAAGGTTTTGGGAGGCATGAAATGATAACCAAAAGGACCAATCAATCCACAGCCTCCAAAACACAGAACTGTCTCTCAAGTGACATTCACAGGAGGAACCGATCACATCGTTCAACTTCGAGTTCCATTTGATGCTATCTATAACCCTGACAGCCGTGTGAAATCTCATACTTCTAAATACCAATAATAGAGTATATATTTGTGATGCCTTTACATTATTACTTCAAAAAATATTAATGAAGCCCTCATTCTCACTGCCAATCAAGGAGTACTCCCCTGACGTTATTGATAAGTCAGGAGGGAAGTGAAGGGAACAAATGCTCAACTGTGTTGGCACCAGATAAAACAGAACTCTTCCTCAGTTATTACAGGCACTAGAAAGAAACATTACTGGAAGAGGTTTTGAGTTTTCCGATGGAAAAAGCTTGCCTGTGTTTTCTTAACTAAGATTCATCCATGACAACCAATCTCATCACCCTCAGCTTAGACCTGTTTTCCCTACAACAATGATTATCATTCTCTCCTTCAGCAATATCTGTTTTTCTCCCCTGTAAGCTATTTAAAAAAAAAAAGTACAGGTGCTAACAACCATATTTCCATAGATCTGGCAGCTTTCTGGAATTACCTGGTAAAACCTTCATTGCTGATGGGGAGGCAAACTAACACAAACACCTACTTTAAAATAACACCTAAAAAAAAATGTAACAGGTAAGAGCTGATTTTAATTCTGAGGGTCCTGACCAAGTTCTTAAAATTACTTCTTGGGTTAAAGCATAACATAGCGATTAAAGAAACTTCACAGGCAAGATTCAGTGTTTAACTTTAAAAATATAAGCTGCATGAAATATATGAATGCCATTATGTACAGAGACATGGAAACAAATGCACACTTTCCCAGACCCAAGGGCTCACCTTCTACTTCTTCTTCATCACACACATGCTTAAGGAAGGAGGCCCCTCTGTCCAGGACTGCTTCATCCTCCATCCTATAGTAGTAGAAAAGAAAAAAAGAATGCTCAGACTTCTCCTGAAGTGAGCCACTTGAAGCAGCCCAGCTTCTGGGCAGGTTAACCTGCAAGCTGTTGTTCATGTTTGCAGGGCAGAGTCCCTCTTCTCTTGGTGGCTGTCACTCCCTCACGCAGCTCTTCTCATCTGGTGCTGAAGAATGCTCTGGCCCCACATAGCTTCAGTTCTAACCTTGAGAGGGTAGCCACATGGACAGGTAACAAAAAGTAATCCCGATCCTGTGGGCTGGATGTTGAGGGGGACTCTCCCTTTGGGGAGTTGGAGAAGTGGAAAAAAAAAAAAAAACAGAGATGAAAGCAAAAGAAAAAGAAAAAAATACCAAGGGAGGAAGTTTGGTGTGTCTGGAGTGCTCGTGATGATCGTTTGTGGAAATCCAGTTTCAGTGCTTAGCTCTTTAAACACGCACTGCACAAAATGTATACCCTCATAGGAGCACATGCACGCCCACCCACACACAGAGCGACAGGGAGTTAGGCTAATGCACAGTGGGAGCCTAGCTTGCAGCCAGCCTCTTAACACCAGCCCAGTACTCTGTGTTGAGTGGCAAGCGTTGAGTCACATGTTGGCCTTACGGAACTCTGACATCTGAGGATTATCCAGCACCAGGCTCCAGCAATAGGCAGGCGCATATACATGCCACCCATCCATTCATTTCCACGCTCTTAACACGAGTCTCTGTGTGTGCTATCTGCACTGTTAACTCTTCCCTGAAGGGCACGAAGTTCTTCATTTTGTAACCACGTTATACTGTCCTCCTGTCTCCTTACATAATAGGATCTACTCTGCAATTTCATATGCTAAATAAGACCTCAGAATCTATCCAAGGAACGACAGTGGGTTTTTTTTTGTTTTTTTGTTTTTTTGTTTTTTTTTTTGCAGCCTCTCAGTGCCAAACATGTTTCTAGTTTACAGAATGAGTGAAGATTTATTCTCTTACTCTGTGGCTCCTTTTCATTGCAATAACTTTCAAATACAGAATTCCATAAACTCTATTTATAGTGGAAACAGACAGAAATCCTGAACTGCTCAAATGCCGCTTATGTAGTACGGGTCTTGTAACAAAGACCTTTCTCCAGGCACAGCTGCTCTGTGTCACCCCATGTATGAGGTCTGCCTGAGAACCGCGTGCTCACTCTGTATTCTAGGCATCCAATTATGTGCTCAAGCACTGGATATGTTTGACTCTGTTTTCCATATTTCTCTATAACTTATGCTGGTGCTTTAGACACTTGCTATACTCTAGGCAGAGGTACACAGAATTCAGTTTTTTCCTTCCTATTTTAGGAATATACCTCCCTTACCAAGCAATCACCTTTGCATAAAAGGTCAGAAGCAGAAACAAAAATCTAATTTGACTACTTAGTAGTTATGCCACCTGGAGCAAAGTGTTTAACTTTTTTGAGCTGAAGGAATTTTCTTTCTTGTATAAAATTAGAGTAATAACATCTGTCTTACAATGACTCAACACAATGATATCAATTCTGCATTGATTGCTTTGAGGTTTGAATAAGATAACATCACCAAACTTAGCACACATTTCGTTGTTTAATAAACGTGATTCCTGGGCCAGTAAGATATCTCAGCAGCTAAAGGTGCTTGCCTCCAAGCCTGATGACTGGGTTTGATCCCTAGGACCCACACGGTAGAAGGAGACAACTGGCTCCACACATGTGCTGTAGCATACACACACACATGCACAAACACAGACAGAGGAGGAGAGGGGGAGGGAGGGAGAAAGAGAAAGACTGAGAACACATGCACACATGCACACACAAATAGTAACATTCTACAATAAAATAAGTTTCTTTTTTTTTGGTCATTAAGAAACTCATTTCTTGTGTACTGCCATCCCACCCTGAACACATCCAATCTTGTCTGGTCTCAGAAACTAAGTGCTACCCCCATAGCAGGACTTGAATGAGAAGAAACTCATTACCTTTGGACACTTACAAGAGTCTCCCGTGGAGACATGACCCTCATACATAATGGTTCATCCTGATACAGCTCAGAATATTTTTCTTCTCTGTACTCAAACTAAATTATAAAACAAGATATGGGTCAAATGGCAGGATTATGGTGGGAAAAGGTACCTTAAAGGCTAACAGGTCAAGCCATTTACCAATCTCTCCCAGCCTTAGGTTTCCAGGAAGATTAAATGATACAGTTGTTATTCATGGATTCAGCAAATATTTAATTACTGCTTTCTATGTTCCTGTTACTCTTCACAGGGAGGGGAACCAACCTACAAATGAGACAAAAAGTTCCTTAAAAAATAAAAATAAATGAACAACAAACAGAGGGACAAGATAATCTCAGAGAGCACTGAGAGCTTTACAGGAAGTAAAACAGCAAAAGGGGGTGTCTAGCATAGGGTGGTGCTGATGAGGCTTCTAAGGAATCGACGTGATTTGAGACAAAGTCACTGTGCAAAAATGCACAACTTATGCACCTCAAAAAGAGCCTTTTAAGCAAAGGGAACAGTAAGTGCCCAGGCCCTCAGGTAGGAAAGGTCAGCACTGTCCAGGAAGAGACAAAAGTCCAGCAAGGCTAGACAACAACAGAGGTCAACTCTACAGATGATACTGGAGAGAGCCAGGCCATGCAAGCCAAGAGGAGGAGTCAGAATTGAAGGCACCTGGAAGCCTCTGAACATTAAAATGGAGACAGGCATGAGGAGAGTTCATTTTGAACATCTTAAGGTTAAGATGTGTATCCTGTATTTAAAAAAAAAAAAAAGCTGTTGACACAATGACAACCACCTCAGTTAGGAACTAGGGATTCGGGGCTGGTGCTAAATGTGGCAAAATCCTTGCATCAAGTGCTGAAGTCATTACCAGATGCGATCATGCAGGAAAGAAGAACAGGTTCAAGGGAGTAGACCTGAGACTACCTGCCAAAGCACACCAGCATTCCCAAGCCGGGCAGCGAGGCAAGAGTGAACTGGGTGAAAGTGGGAAGTCAGAGAGAGTAGAGAACCCCACCTGAAACCCGAGAAAGATGGACATAGGGAAAGCAAAAGTTGGATTTGGCAACATGGAGGATGCACTTGGCTACTACAGAAGCACTTGAAACAGGCCACGCTCGGTGTTGGGGAAGAGGGGAACACATAGGGTGTTTGCCTGCTCCCTTTTCTCTTTCCTGCCTCCCTCCAGTGAGGACAAGAGTAAATATTAACTGAGTAGCTTCTGTGTAACACTTAGAGGCACCAGGGATACACAATCACATCTACCTTCTCAAAGATGTCCCCTGGAGGTCAGGGAACAGTCCAAAGTGCAAGGAGGCATCAGTTACCCAGAATTTGTACACACAGATAAGGATGACAGTTTAATGAGAGTATTTTCTTAAACTCCTCAGAAGAACAGCAAAATCCCAGAATGCTGCACTGCTGCACGTAGCCTAACTGTGTGTGTTCCCTTTGGAAAATGGAATAGCTTGTCCCTCATTTCTTCTCAGAACTAACCTCAGGTCAGTCAGCACGCTGAATCCAACACAACTAAACATAGATGTCCTTTTGTACCCTCTCATCAATCAGGCAGACCCTAAAACAGTCAGTTGTCCCTTGATATATTTTCTAAAACAAACGTTTAACCTAGAAATATAGGCCTTTTCCAAAATTATATCCCTCAAGCAACAGAAAAGGAAAAGCAAGAAAACCAGAGATGACTGGAAGGGAAGGTAGAAAAGTCAGTGCCCAAGCCTTCTGGCCAAGTTGAGCAAACTACCCAGCCCACTGTCTGGGCATGGAGTGGGGGTCATGTTCAGTGCATTCCCTGGCTCTTTGATGCATACTTCACATTCCCCTCGAGACTATACATAGCAAGTCATCAGAACTTCATTCTTGCTGATGGATCATGCAAGGTCCCTGCAAACAGGCCTCTTCTCTGCCAAAAAGGGGCAAGTGAAACAAAGAGAAGCCATAAAGCTAGCAGCCCTTACTCTTCCTCAAATGAAAGGTCATCCTGGTACACTTGGCCTACTCTACACAGTCCAGAGAAATTTCCCTCCTTTCTCCATCTATACATGACAAGTATCAGTTATTCTGTCTTACATCCTCTTACCAGTTGCTGGCTATTATTAGCAAGACAGAGATACCATGTAAAGTGGCTGACCCAACCGTTTTCCCCTCTATAAATCAGTAAGAAGAAATTAACTCATCCAGTCCCTAATCAGACCCCCAAATCTGTCCTTTAAAATATCCTTTGCACGTGCCCTGTATTTTTTTTAACAGAGCAGGAAATGTACATCCACACAGTTTCAGCCGTTGCTCACATTCCAGCATAAGGCAAAATTCAGAACAGATTTGAAAGCTCCTTACCAGCAACCATGAGTGGGGCTGGGGGGGATGGGGATAAGAGTCACACCAGTCAGTATAAAATCCACTTTGAATCAATGCTGCCTTCCTTCACCTGGCCTCTGATTGGAGAAGTTATACTCCTCCTATACAAATCCAGACCCATGGTGGGGGTTCTCTAAGTCTCCATTATTCTGGGATAGAAAAATGATTTAACTGGAACACATGTCAAATTGTCTGCCAAATAGGCAGGCTCTCACCAGCCGGTCCTAATCATGAGCAGGCCTGTGAGGGTGACTTAAGTCCGGCACGAGAAACATTTGTGCAAAACTGTCAGCCACTGGGCCCACAGCACCCATCCACATTCCAGCCCCCTAAGATCCCGCCCCCCTGAGCCTGCGCCAACTGCCAACGTGCTCACCAACTAGTACTCACAGCGCAAGCAGCTGCCACTCAGCCAGTCAGCAAGTGGCAGGCCACCAGCACCCAAGTTTCAAAAACGCCAGCCTGCTAGTCACAGTGCTGTTAAAGGTTGAAGGTCTTTGGGTATGCTAGCCTTTAGATTCGCCTCACTTGCCCTCCTGCCTCCCTCTACCATCCTTCCCAGTGCCTCCCACGGTAGCAGTTCACTTGTCTCTATGGTAACCGCATCTGGTTTCAGAGTTAGAACTTCAGGCAGCACAGCTCTCTCTTAGCCTGGGGCTTTTGCCAAGGGGTGCACTAGCAAAAAAAGGCTGCTGCCTGAGTTGGAGACACCTGTTTCCTTGTCACCCCAGGATGGCAAGTCTGCTGTGTGTTCTCTCGGATCGTGGCATGTACACTGTGGAACAAACACTTCACACTCAGCATGCCACGGTGCAGTGGTGCCATGCTAGAGTTTGCAGTCAGAGTTCAGAACTGGCCTATCTGCCCCATAGCATGAGTCAGGCTGCTCAGTGATAAACGTTGTCTGGGACTTCTGACTGCTTCCAGAGGCGGCACCAGGGAGCAGAATGACTGACTACAGCTGTAACGTGTCCAAACTAGAGTTTGACATCACTGGTTCGAGTCGTGCATGCAGTTTCCATTTTATTAGTTAGCCTTGTATTTAAACATTCTATTCTATCCTCGCCAGATCGGTCTGTTTATGACACCTCTCATTTTATAAAACCTTTTCTGTCCACAGCAAGTCCTAAGCAGTTCTGCATTCACATGCCCCGAGACAAAGACACATGAATAAAGGAGTGGAAAAATACTGAAAGTGAAGATTTTTATATTAGCCATTGCTGTTGTGATGATTATGCATATAGTGTTGCCGGGGAGCTTTACTAATGGACCAAAAAGTATTGCAAGTCTCAAAGCTCAAAATTAGGCTATCCCTGCCCTCTGTTCTTACGTCAGATGAGAGGTAGAACACAGCACATCACATGTTTCTACTCAGAAACTACATAAAATGCAACAACAATCAATCTAGCATCTAGAACTGTCCACTCGGACATGCATTCCTAAGCCGTTCCCTGTCCTCATCGCCTCTAAGAAGTGAAGAATCACTCTTATTAGAAGCTCTCTGCAAACATGATGTTTGCTTTTTGAGGTTTTTTTTTTAACCAAAAGCATTTTACTGGTGCTTTTGTACTTTGCAAAATGCATTGTCCACATTTGCAAAGTGAACATAAACGACTACATAAAACTGTGAGAGTCATAGGTGACAGACATCTCAGCACAGCAAGGAGCACTGCCATCTTTTGGTAACATGTGTTCACTACACCCGACTGCAGGAGGAGGATGAGGGAAAGTTGTTAACTATTCCCTTCAACATCCACAGAGGTCCCTAAGGGAGGGGCCTTGCATCCCCACAGGAAGTGAGAGAGAATAAGGTGGCCATTGGCTTAACCATGCACAGTGCTGAAGCTCTGGACAGACGCATCAGGAAAAGAGAGAGACTCTTTTTCTATAGTACAGCAAAACCGACAAGCACAACTGATCGTAGCCCTGCCTCCCACAGATCAGCAGGCCACAGGGTAGGGTAAACTTCCTCCCACTTTAGGATCTCCCTAATCAGTCTGGTCATTGACATAGGGAAACATGGCCCCACATGAAATCAGATTTCAGGCTGAACGAAACTATAATTGCAACCCAAAGCAGGCTCATGCTACACACGATTCTAGACATAAGAACTGCCTTGAAAGTTTCTTTATACTCTTAGGCATTTATCCCAGAGATATGATAATTTATGTTCACACAAAGACCTATACATGAGAGTTCATGGCAGCTTTATTCATAATAGCTAAAAACTAAAACTGGCCCACGTGCCTTTCTACAGGTGAGTGGTTATGGTTAAAAAGCTGCCTTCAGCCGGGCGGTGGTGGCTCACACCTTTAATCCCAGCACTTGGGAGGCAGAGGCAGGCGGATCTTTGTGAGTTCGAGGCCAGCCTGGTCTACAAAGCGAGTCCAGGACAGCCAGAGATATTTAGAGAAACCCTGTCTCGAAAAACCAAAAAAAAAAAAAAAAAAAAGGTGCCTTCCGCGCTGTCCTTGAATACAGTTTAGCAGGAAACAAGAATAAGTCACTGATTCACACAATACGACAATGTACCTCTAGGGGGCTATGCTAAGACAAAGAGCCAGCCCCAAAGGCTACATGTTGTATAATTTATTCATATAACACTTCCAAAAAGACCATTTTCACAAATGAAGGACAGATTGGAGGTCTCCAGGGGTTAGAGATGGGTGTGTTCATGGCTACAAACGGGCAGTGCAGGGGTGGATGTGGTGCCAGCTTAACTCCGCATCTTATCGTCTGTGGCGGTAGAAACATGGATCTAAACAGGTAATAAAACCCTATAGAATGCAGATAGAGAGGGGAGAAGACAGGTAAAACTGGGTAGATCTGAAGAGTTCTGGGACATGCAAAAGTGAAAACACGGGTTATGCTATAGTTTCATAAGATGTTAAGCAGCATGGAGTGGGGTTGCTCCTTAAAAGTAATCTATCTCTATTGTTTCTTAACTATGCCTTCAAATCTACAGCTGATCAAAATTTCCATTAAAAAGTACTCACCTATCATTCTGGAGGTATTATTTTACATGGTGGTCAGGTACAGACAGAATCAGGCAAAACTGAGTGTGACCCCTTTAGTAACTGTGTCTTTGGGACAGTGAACTAACCCTCACTTCAGCATCTCTTTCCAACAAGCCTAAATGGTTCACACTGGTTTAGGGTTTTAAATAAGTCCATGAAGTAACCAAATCCAATTAATCTCACTACATCTTCATTGAGCATTTGTTGGGACCAGAAAAGATACTAAGATCTCAATAATGAGAAATTAGTGGGAGTCTGAGCTGGTTCTCACATGTGCCTTTACTCTCTCCCCTCGAATCTTCTCCATGTTGGGGCAGGGTCCCCCAAGCTCTGTCCAGCTTGCCATCTGAGCTCTGACAGGTCAGGGCAGAGCGTGTAACAAAAGGCAAAGCCTGAAGTGCCAAGAGGTATGGAAGGGCTCTGGGGATAAGAAAGCCATTGGGGTCCAAAAGAAGGGAGAGTCTGCTGCAAGGGCATGCTGAGAAGGGCACACCATGCTAAATGGAGACTGTCAGCCTGACTCAGTTTACACTCGTGGTTGCATAGTGTTTAATGTATTTAATGTTCCTGGATCTCCCACAACAACCTCGTGTGTTGCCTGAAGCACCGCTCTTTAAATGTCTTTCTAGGACTTTTCCTGTCAGACAGGAGACAGAACCTTCCTTCTAAACTCTCAGCTTTCAACTGTCTCTCTTTGAGGAGTTGGGTGTAAAAACCGAAACGTCCTAAGATGGAAGACAGGCAAGATGACGTGACTAGTATTGCTCCATGAGAGAAGTCAGGGGCAAGGACAGCAGTGAACATGTCCTTCTACTGTCCCTTCCTCCTCCTTACTAGCGGTTCTCCAGCCAACCAGACCCCAGCCAGCAGCCAAGGAAGGAAAGAAAAAGAAAAAGGCAGGAAGAAAGCTCCCCAGTATAACGATGGGAAAACAGACAGGCACAGGTATAAATTCAATATGAAAAGAAGGCATGGACCAGTCAAGGGAGCTCTCTGTAATGCTGGTTTTAAAGCAAGAGTGGATGGCTAGCTTCCTGTCTTACATCACTGATGGTTTCCAGTTTGTGCCACTGGCTTCTACAGCAGTCCCTTCCAACTCACTCATTTAAAAAATAATTTGACATCTATTCCCTCTTGAAAACCATTCATTGGTGCTTCTTTTTTTTTTTTTAATGTTTATTTATTACTTCAGGTTACATCTCCATCACAGTGCCCTCTTTCCACCCCTCCCAGTCCCACCCTCCCACTCTCTACCCCCTTTTCCTTCTGTCCTACTCCTCCAGAGTGGAGTATCCCTACATATCAATCCCCCATCCCAGTTCAACAGTCATTCTTCATAAGAACCTTTTGTGTTGAGTATAAGTGACTTCTATAAGAACCTTCTCTGTTGAGTATAAGCTACTCATTACAGAAGAGGGAGCTCAGCAGAGACATTTCTCCCCCTTAGCTCCTGCATTCCTTAGCTTTACATGGCATTCAATACTTTAATTAGCACATCAGATACCCGGAAGCCACATAAGTCCTCAGGAAGCTCAGCCCTGCTCCTCAGGCCTACAACTGGACAAATTAAAATCCCTTAATGTATATAAACAAACCTATGAAGAAGCTAGATGACAGCTACTTGCAAATAGGACTGAGACTTGAAATGTCAAAATAAGCCTTAAGCTCTAAACAATTCAACTTGGTCAGAGATAAATTATCTATAGTAGGTAGTCCTCGGGCAGGACTGATAAGTAAATGCCACAAATATGTCATATTGACATTCATATTAATCTATGATTCTATACACATTTGCTTTAGATAATGTATGTTAATCTCAGATTAGATTCAAGACGGCAGGATTCAAAAGCAGAATTTTTTTTTTTTTTGACACAAGGCTGGGAGTCAACCACATGGCACCTGATCTGGTGTAGCCTCTGCCCGGATCACCTCTGACACACAGACCTGACATCAGCAAAAGTGCCTGCCCTCCTGTCTCTCACCAATATGGCGGCCATACAGTTCACATTCCTGCCCTCCTGTCTCTCACCAATATGGTGGCTGTACAGTTCACATTCCTGCCCTCCTGTCTCTCACCAATATGGCGGCCATACAGTTCACATCTTCCATCCTGAACTACCATCCAATTGGCCAGGATGAGGCTGCTGGCATTTGGTTAAGTTCTTAATATGTCCCAGGCAACATGTTAAGAATTATACATGCATAATTTCATTCTGGTCACTGTCACAGTTTGTCTGAATGACTTATATAGTGCTGAAGACTCTAACTGAAGGATCTGAATACCAGTAACAATAAAGGAGTGGATATTAGGAATATTCAGGTTGTTCAGTATTTTAACCAGTTTAATATTAAACTTCTTAGTTAGCATATGAAATAATGTGTTTCATTATGACATTTTTGTACACTGAGATGCCTATCCTTTGCCCTTATTCCCCCTCCCCGAGTGTAGTACTGACCAAGGCATATAAATTTACCAACACTGGGTTTCCTATAAAATAGGGACAACATGGGTAGAAGTAAAGATTGAGTACGGATACTTCTTGGATTTCAGATGTTTTCTACTGTTTCATTTATACGACATGGCATGCCCCTTGATCACTTCTGAAAGAATTACCTCTCCTCAAAACTTTGTTTTCAATTAGTTCTTTGACAACTTCATATGTGCTTTCATAATATTCACTCCCATCTCCCCCAACTCTTCCCAAATTCACCCCCTTCCCTACTACCCAACAGTTTGTCTTTTCCTTTTTTCCACCAAGGCCTATATGAGTTGGCCAAATACTCTCCAGTGTATGGCCTTCCACTAGAGTGCACTTGAACAAGCAGAGACAAACTCTTAGAAAAAAAAAAATACTGGCTGGACTGGGAGAGGCAGAAAGAGGACACCGAGATGGAGATGTAACCTGAAGTAATAAATAAATATTAAGAAAAGAAAAAGAAATACTGACCCTCCCTCTCCTAGCATCTGACACTTGCCAGTAGCTCCTTGGCTGTGAGTAAGAGTTCATGCCCAAATCCCCATTCCATTTGGGTCTGGGATGTGGTCTGACTTTGGCTTACACAGGTCTTGTGCATTCTGTCCCACCCACTGTGAGTTCGTATGTGCAGCTGCCCTGCTGTCCCTAGAAGATACTGCTTCATCCAACCTCTCTTCCATAACAATCCCTGAGTCTTAGGAGGGATGGTCCAGTGCAAATGTTCCATTTAGGGTTGAAAGGCTTTCAGTCTCTTACTCTCTACATCTTGAGCAGTTGTATGTCTCTGTTATGTACCATCTACTGGAAATAGAAGCTTCCTTGATGGGAACTGAGAGATTCACTCATTTATAGCTATAGCCCTAAGTCAGTAGGAGTTGGTTTAATAATATGTACATTTAGCAGAGTAGCAGTGAAATGTCCTCACCTGAGATCTTCTCCTTATCTACTAATTCGGTCATGTTTCAAATACTTACTACTTGCCAAGTTCTATGATAAGCACTGTACAAAGTACATCTTTGCTATCTAATTCAATCTTTATAGAAACCCATTTTATTTTTCATATGTCCATATTATTTTATTGTACTCTTTAGTGTATATTTATACAAAGCCTCATTGCACCATTTCTATACAGGCATGTGATATGCTTTGAGCAAATTCATCCCTTCTTAGGCCTTTTTTATCCCCTTCTCCCTTTCCGTTTTCCCTCCACATCACTAATAGTCCCTCTTTTGCTTTCATGCCTATTCCCCACCCCTAGGTCTACATATGCATAGAAGTGTGAAACTCTCATCTTTGTGTGTCTGGCAGGTTTCAGTTAATAAGATCTCTAGCTCCACTGATATTCCTGTAATAATGTAATTTTGTTCTTCCTAGGGATGAATACAACCCCATTGTGTATACATGCCACACTTTTTTTTATCCATTCATCTATTGATAAGTACCTAGGCTGTGTCTGTAACTTGACCATTTTGTATAGTGCAGAGGTAAAGATGGGCACACAGGTATCTCAGGAGTGAGCTGGCTTTGATGCTTAGGGTTATGTGTCCAGAAGGAATAGAGCTGTAGTGGGTAATAGTTCTATATTTATTTTTCTAAGAAATCTCCATATTGATCTTATAGTGGTTTGCACAGGAAAGAATAAGAAATGACAGATGGGATTGTATCAAATTAAAAGCTTTCTGTACATCTACATCATGAAGTGGCACACACCTATAAACCCAGCATCCATTTGTGAGGCTAAAAGAACAAGATCTTGAATTTGAAGCCAGCCTTGGCTGCACAGTGAGATCCTGCTTCAAAACACAAATGAAAATTAAGTGGCTAGGAGGCTTGTATGCAGGGGGAAATGACTTGAAAAGAAAAAAAGGGGATATAGACATGATATATGAATGATAAAGAAAAAGGGATAGATTATTGAATCTACTCATGTCTTTGTATATTGATATAAAATTAAGGTTTTATTTGGTGACATTGGTATAGAGCTTTGTATACTGACACAAAATTAAGGTTAACTCTTTTTAAGGTATTGTACCTATGCAATTCTTAAAAGTATAATGTGAAGTTCTAGGCCTTTTGATAGCAACTATCACAAACTGTTTAGGATAATCAAGAAATGCAAACTAATAGTCATTCAAACTTGTCATTTTGTTAGGTACTAAAATATATCACAAATGTTTTCTAAGTCAATCAGAAATAAAGTTCCTAAGAAAAGCAACATTTGCTTATCCAAATATACAGAGATAGATAGGTGGTCTTCAAAAACCTCAAGAGATATGTAGAATATGGCATTTAAAGATGTTTTCTTAACTTAATATTTTTGATATTGAGATATGTCAGCTCCTGACAGCACCCTCCTTTCTACTTCAAGTAGATGATAAGCATGGAAGAATATCCATTTGGAGATTATTGCATTAGTGGCAAGCTAGCCACTGGGCAAGAAAAAGCACTTGCTTCAACTGCAGACAGAATGTTGTCCAAAAAGGACAAAACCTGGATGCAGGTAAATTGACAACCTAGGTCTGCCAAGACAAGGTGAGCAAGTCCTTCATAATTCCTGCTTTATAATTAATGTCTGTCAGAGATACTGGGCCAAAAGGCTGAAGATAGATGCTCCAATGTTATAGAGAAAAATTGTGGACTGTCCAGGCAGCCACTGGTATATCATCTCTTAGTTTTGGAAGCTGCTGGCCCTGCACTTCCTTTATAATGAGATATATTTATCCCTCTCGGGTCTCTGATGTGGTTGAAGACTAAATAGTTACAGTCTCACAGTTAAAATTTAAGTTGTTTAGGAATTTAAAGGATGTTCTAGGTCTAAGAAGATGTTTTTAAGTTGGTAATGCAAGTTAGGATGGAAACTGAGTTAGGTATAGAACTTTAAACTAATCGAGATAGATGGATAATGGATTATTATTGGTTGCCAAATACATATGGACTGCACATTTGGAATGTATGTTATACCTTATAATTTTCATAATTGTTGCCTAATTGTTCTTATTGTTTTGTGTTGTATTTATTGCTACCAGAAAAAAAAAGAGCCTTTTATTGGACTAAACGGGGGAGGAGATGTTGGGGGGGGGGAAGATATACTTAAAAAAAAAAGAAAGAAAATCAAAATCAAAACTACTCTGACATCCAATCTCACTCCACTCAAAATGGAAACCCTTAAGAAAACAAACCAAAAAAATGCTAGCAAAGATGGAGAACTTTGGTAACTACACTGAAAGAACAGAACACCACTGCAGGGTCTCAACAACAGTGATGTTCCCAAAATGACAGCCTCCTTTACTCTCTAGAATCCTCCCATTGTATAAATGTTTCCATTCTGGACCTACTTGGACCTCCCAGGGCCCTCAGACCTTTAGCCTATAGGTCACAAGCAAGCATGTGAGTCAGCCTCCTTCCACACCTTGCCAGAAGCTAAGCGACTCCACCCTCAGCAATCCAAGAGTGCATTGACACCTTAAAGAACTTCAGCCCCTGGCTGTTAGCTTGAGGGTTTTGAGGGACTTCTAACAGTGGAAGCAGGTGTATCTCTGACTCTTTTGCCTGCTCTTGAGACTCTTTTCCTCCTGTGGGATTGCTATTTCCAGTCTCAATATGAAGGCTTTTCCCTTGTCTTATTGTATCTTGTTTTGTCGTGTTTGGTTGTTGTCTCTTGGAGGCTGATCCTTTTCTGGAGGGAGGGGGAGTGGATCTGGGGAAGAGGGGAGGTGGAGAAGCTAGAAGGAGTGGAGAGAGGGGAAACTGTGGTCAGGATATATTGCATGAGAGAAGAATCTATTTCTAAGTTTAAAAAGAAAAAGAACTTTAGTCCCGAATTCAGCATCTTTACCTGCATTCCAACAGATTGAAAGTATCTGCAATGAAGGGCAGTCTGGACCAGTTTGTATTAATCAGCATTTTACTAAGGTCTTCCTCCTTATCTCTGCAGTCCAAGACTCAGGGAGGTCCCTCTAAACTCTCCTGCCTGAATTTGTCCCAGCCATGTAATGTGTAGTATCTGAAGAAGCCAATGCCAACACAGAGACATCATGGGAATACAATAGAATTGGTCTGCTAGTATTTCCACCTGTGACTGAAACCCATACCTTAAATAGTAACAGAATAATTTTCAAGTTGGTTTCAATATGAGTTTTCTAGATTAGTTTTAGGAGAGCAGAGAGCATATGGAAATTACAGATTCCACTTTTAAACCTGGGTGGATTGGAAGTTGGAGTTCCCAGGACTTGCCTCCCTGTATAATGAAATGAAGATTTGTTTGGCTCTGGTGGATAGAAGAGTGAGTGACCCATACTGTAAGGGAGGCTCCTCTCACCAAAAATAACATGCCAACTCTGCCAGAAAATAAACAACACCTGGAAGACATGGCTACCAAACACAATGTGTGAGTCGAGGTCCTAATTTGCACAAATCAACTTCTTCATAAAAAGTTGGAGACAATCTAAAAAGTTTGAATATTAACAGGGTATTAGTTGTTAGTAAGGAACTGTTGGTGATTTTATTGGGTGTAAGAGTAGCACTGGAAGATTCTTTACTGGTTTTACTCCATTTTATTATAGTGTGTATAATATATGTACAGGTGTGTGCCAGCATGCATACCCATACACTAGCATACCCATGCATACACATGAGGAGACCAGAATGATCTCAGATGTTTTCCTCCACAGCTCCCCTTTTTTTCCCCTCTGAGTAAGATATCTCATTGAATCTGAAGCTTGCTGTTTCGTTTAATCTGGCTAATCACTGAGCTCCCAAAATCCACCTGTCTCCACTCTGTAATACTGGGGTTTTACATACATACATACATACATACATACATACATACATACATACATACATACATATGCAGAGAGAGAGAGAGAGAGAGAGAGAGAGAGATGCTTGGTTTTAAAGTTTAGTCACATGTGGTAGCTGATGGGTGAACTGTGAGTAAAGCTAAAGCCAGGGATGGGGATGCACACAGACAGCTAGAGGCAGGGGTGGGAATGCTGTACTGCTCTCTGTTCCTCCATTCAAGTTTGAAATATTCCAAAATTAAATATTTTGAAAAAATCCCCACTTTAATATGTATGGTACGTGTATATATATATATATATATATATATATATATACTCATGTATAACTATGTGAATATGGTGTGTGTCAGTGCCTGTATAAAGGGGGGTCCAAGACTGATATCAAGAATCATTCTCCATTGCTTGTCCACCTTACTCAACAAGGCAGGATATCTCAATCAAACCCAGAGCTCACTGATATGGACAGTCTTTCCAGCAAGCTTGCTCTGGGGATCCTATCTCTACTTCCTGAGGCTTGAATTATAGGAGCCAACAAGCCTACCCTGCATTTTTGCAGATTCTGGGGATCCAAACTCTGGTACTCACATTTGACTGGCAAGGGCTGAACCACTAAACCATCTCCCCAGCTCTAATTTTGAAATTCTGAAAAGCATCTTCCCTTTTCTTTGTGATCAATTCATCACAAAACAATGCATGAATACAAATTTTAACAAATATACTTACATGTTCCAAAGATGGATCTGTTCCCAAACATTTTTTTAAAGACTGTAAAACCTACACCCATAGCCCTAATTTTAGACATAATAAAAAGACAAGGGGTATTACAAGCTCAGTATTGTCACCTACAGCCTTTTCTCTCATGCCACATACCCAGGCTCTCATCTGTGAATACTAGCTAGACTTTAGCATGCCTAATGCTTTCCAGATGATGCAAAACAATATGAAGTTTCTATACGTCTAAGGGCTGGCCAGATTGCTCATGGGTAGTCACTTGCAGCCAAGACTGCTGACCTGAGTTTGAACCCTGTGACCTAAATGATAGACGAGAACAGAATCCTGCAAGTTGTCCTCTGACCTCTGAACATGCACACTATGGCATGAGCATGTGCATACACACATATTCATACACACCAAAATAAGTAAACACTAATATATGTGTAAAAAAAAATTTAAACATACCTTGAATATAACTATTTTAAAAGAAAGTCTAGCAGAGCTATGCTTCTGAGGAGTGAACACCTATAGTTTATCTCCCTCATTTGAATTAATTTATATGACAGGGTCAGCAAGATGACTCAGTGGGTAAAGGCACTTGGAGGCAAGTTTGATGACTTGAGTTCAATCCCTCAAACCCATGTAGGGGTGGATGGAGAGAACTAAAAGTGGTCTTCTGACCTCTACACACATGCCATGGCACTTACATGCCAGCACGTACACATACACACACACACACAACAACAACAACAATAATGAGTAAATAAAGAAATAAATAAATATTTAAAAGTAAAATTACATGGCAAAAGGCAACAGGGTATGCAAATATTTGCAGTACCAAACCCTGAAGCACAAATAAACCTACTAATGCTCACCAGACTGAACTGCGAACCAGTGTGCAATCCACCCTGAATCACTGCAAATTTCCCTCTGTACTTCAGCTGACACACAAGAGTACAAAAGACTGCAAGACAGTCAGGATTCTTACAGACCAATGCAAGGGGTGTATGAAACATAACCTACAAAAAGTCAGAACCGGCTATCCAAGTCCACAATGGCTCTAGCAAAGATGAAGAGACTGTTCCCAGTGACACCATATTCCCTTCTTGTCCAGCACAGGAAACTGATTTTTCCTAAAGGAATATTATTACAAATGTTGGTTAGGTTCCAAAGTCAACTCATGAAATCCTACTTACAGCAATGTAGACAAACTATACCAATAATAAATACAGAGTATTTATATGTAAATACATAGCAATGTAAGTAAAGACACAGTAATAATGAAAACAATAAACTAAGTACTTTATATGAATTATTTTACCCTCACTACCAGACCATGAAGCCAGTACTAATATTGCCTCATTTTACAGATTGAAAACAGAAAGTTAAGGATATAAGTAAGTTGTCAAAGTCATACAGCTGCTAAGTGATGAGCACCTAAGGGTGCCAAGTTTACTAATAAAAGTGTGGCGTTAATCCTATTGTTTGGGATACAGGATAAGTGAATGAGACTCATGTGGGTTTGTATGAAAGTGGCTCCCTAAGCATCACTCCAACATTGCTTTCTATGGGGAAACACACTCTGAGTTTCAAACAACTAGTAAGTACGTTGTGATGGCATTCCAAAAATCAGTTGGGAGCATTATTCATTGGGTCAGAACAGCTCCCAAATAACAGAACCGACTGGATAAAAACCACTCCAAAACAAAATTAACCACAATCCACTGAGGAAAAGCTACTCTAAGAAGGAATTACACACACAGACTGTCCATGGGAACCATTTGCACTAGGTTCTCTTTTAAACTCAAACGTCATTACCTGGGTGAACACACTCATCTAAAAATCAGAGTAAAATCTCACTCAGTTCTTTAAGAGCTCTTCGGCATTGTAAGTTTTCCTTTCTGGAGCATTGGGATGCCTTGTGAACTATAGCCAAATTGAATCCATTTCACAGGCCACGACAATGGAAAATCTGTTTCTTCACGTTACTAACAGAGGAAAACGCCCTTTGCCAAGAATAGTTTCAGAAGCAGTTAAGATTGTGTTCCCTCCAATCTCCATTTATTTGAACTTTCACACTCCTCCCAGCTTCCTACCTGCTGCCCAGCTGCCAAGGAGCAAGAACTCATAGTCAGTCTCAGGGGAGACCAGTCTGACTTCTGTCTTCCAGCCTGCACTCAGGCTTGCCGAAAGCCCCAGCTAGGCACATCTGGAGGCCCCTCACACTGAATGGGAGTGTTTTGTCCATTTCTCTTAAGATTTGCAGAATCTTTTCTGTTCTGAGTGATCTTTGAAAGGCCAGCGTATAATAAGCACCCACTTCCAAAGCTATATAAATGTCACTTGTTAGTAGGCAAATCAATTATTGCTTCATTATACTATTGATTTGCTGCTTTTTGATGTGAGGGCTGACATCTCACTCATTAGTAGAAACACCCTGCCATTCAGTCTCAATAAGAATCAAGCCACTAGAAAAACAAACTGTAATGTCTTGGAAAACATAAAATGGCATTTCTTTGTCTGATTCTGGAATGCTTCCCCCTCCCCCCGCCTTGTCCTACTAATATCTTTGTAATACCTTTTAATTTAAATTTCTCTTTTTTAATTAAAGGATATTTGAATATAACAAAATGAATATAGCTCAACTCACTACATCTCTGGGTCTGAAACAATGAGTTTATTATAACTCGAATCTATTGGTAGGAGAGAAACCATGAGATGACATGCTGAGGTAGACTGAATGGTGGGTGTGTGGCACAGATCTGGCAGAAAGCACACACAGATGGCGCTAGCATCCAGCAAAGTCTTTTACTTGTCCCAGACAGGCAAAGTTCATGAAGGTCACATTGTAAAACTGGAAGCAAGGAGACTGAAACCCATTGTCTGCCTCAAATATTTGTGTTATACTCCCTCCACAGAATGGAATGAAAAAGATAACTATATAGTTTGTCCAATGTTGTCTCTAAGAACTCATCTCAAGGTGGCAGCCAGGAATACGGGACGAGAGAAGCTTCTTCTAAATGTTATGTACCAAGTGGGGCACCAAGCAAAGAAACCATTAAGTTCATACCTCTTGATACAGCAGAGGTCAGATTTCTCAGCACACTGAGAATACTCCGAGGACTGACTGGGAACGAGGCTGAGGACTGGCCACGAGGCTGAGGACTGGCCACAACCCAGCAGGGTATTTTTGAAAGGTGGTCACCCTGGGAAACACACACTGCTTGTATAATGTTTATGGCTTGGAAGGGGGGAAAACTTTAAAGTGATCCCACATGCCAATTCTTTACAATCAGAATGTAAAAAAAATTAAAGATAAATAACAGAAATGGTTACAAGAGAAGGAAAAGGAATGCATCCCAGGGTCTTCGTGAATTTATCTACAGTAAATAATGAATTCTCTGAAACTCATGATTGCCTAAAATAGAAGTGGAAAGCTGCATAGACAAGAAACATTTTATCTTGAGTAGTAAAAACAACTATGAACAAAGCCAGGGAGCTGTCACTAAAAATCAGTGCATGTGCACATTGGGCTTCAGTCTGCTGGTCCCTTTGGGTGGATCCCTCATGACCTTCACAATGACCCACAACCCTGTAGTAGTTCTATCCCTACTTCACCCAGGAGCAAATCCAGTCCCAGGGCCAGACATGAATGGCCAGAGGACACAAGGACTGACAGGAAAGATAGAAACTCACACTCAAATCTTACCCTAAAACCCATGAGCTTATGCACCAAATACCTAAGGGTCTGGCCTAGAGCTCACTGCCTGCTGCTGTCCAGGGGGAATAACTGCAGAAGGAACCTGACAGTAGGCCATCTGTGACGGACCAGATGCAGAGGCAGTGCATTCAAGCATCACCTCCTCAGGCACCAGATCCATGGAGCTGACACTGGTGAGCCTGAGAGCCGGGATGACTAGTTTAAATGGGTGTTATTATGACAATGAGGTGTTTTGGAAAGCATCAACACCTAGCTGTTCCTCAGACAGCACCAGAATGCAAAGTTCCTAGTAATCCAAACAGCAGTCAGAGGTAAACTGGTGATGAATTCATGGGAAACAAGAAAGACGAAAGCACACAGGCCCATCTGTGACATGTTAGTGTAGCTAGTACAATCACTGAGACAGACAGAAGGACACACTAAGTGACATCCTGACTCCTATGACACCGTGGTGGTAGTACAGGTACTACTCTGAGGACACTAACAATTCCACACCATCTTTTTATTTTCCCAACATGCATAACAGATACAAAGGCAGGTATCATATTGAGTCTAGGTTGGGGAGGGTCACACAAGGCAAGCAAAAGCTTCTAAGAACATTAGAAAATCACACAGAAGCCGAGCCCCCAGCACAGAACCTATTTCCCTGGATAAAGCTGCTACCGTGTGAGCTGAGGATGCAGATGGTTTCCCCTGGACAGCAGCAGGCAGTGAGCTCTAGGCCAGACCCTTAGGTATTTGGTACATAAGCTCATGGGTTTTAGGGTAAGATTTGAGTGTGAGTTTCTATCTTTTCTGTCAGTCTTTGTGTCTTCTGGTTATTCATGTCTGGCCCTGGGACTGGATTTGCTCCTGGGTGAAGTAGGGATAGAACTACTACAGGCACTGAGTATAAGTTACAGGTGCCTGAGGTACTCATCCTCACTCTAAGTACTAACAAACAAACAGGGTCAGGCACAGCCAGAGCCCCAGGCCACTGATCCTAAGCTATGAAATGTTCAGACTATTTATCCAGTATGCTTAACAAATATTATCACTTCATGAGCATTGCATCATGTGAAAGATTTAGAAAAAAAAATGAATGAATCCATCATTTCACCAACATTCCTGATCAGGAAATACTAACAGGCCAGAAAATCCAGAGGTTACCCAAAGCTTTCTTCCTGGCCATTCTCCCTCAACCCCTGGTCTCTCCACAGAACCACCATCTTCTAACAGCTATTGGTCAATGTCAACCCAGGCTAACATACTTTCTGAGGTACCATGTATAGGGATGTGTGAGCAAAGTTAGGAGGAACAGCTGGAGTACGTTTACATCTCCTAGCGCACAATCAACTGAGCCAAAGATGAAGTACCCAGTGCTCTGTTCTCTACCTGTCCATTCACCAAAACCCAATATACCAGAGACTCAAGGGTACCATCGAGGAAAATGAGTGACTCATAAGCACCAAGGAGATAGTCACAAGGATGCTATCAGAGAAAGCCAGAGTGAGCATTTCAAAGAGTACAGAGATGAGCAGCTCAGGCTGACGCTACAGATCCCATGCAATGGGCACTTACGCCAGCAACCCTGAATTCTCATAGTTCTGGAGGATGTGTGGAAAATCCAAGATCATGCCACTAGCCAATCAAAGTACTGGTAGTGGTTTTCTTCCTGGTTTGACAATGATGATGTTTTCACTGTGAATCCTAGAGCAGAAAAGAATCTCTCCCATATGTCTCCTTACAAGAACATTGATCCCACTCGTGATCCAATTACCTCCCAAACACCCTGACTCGAACATCACCAGACCTCCAGGGATCAGATCCCCAGTACATGAATGGAGGCTTCACAAACATTCAGTCCACATGGGGGGAACTCTTTCTTAGTTTTCACCATTTAACATATTTAGTAACACACAGAAGAGTGCACAAATCATAGGAATGGCCTCAGAAACAACTGTTTAAAATTAGATCAGGTGTGACAGCACAAGCTCATGTCTCAACACTCAAGAGGGTGAGACATGAAGGTTTTCCCAAGTTCAAGGATGGCCTGGGCCAGGCAACAAATTCCATCTCCAAGAGAGCCTAGGTAGCAAAACCCTGTCTCAACAAAATGCAATAGTAAAAAAAAAAAATCATAATTTAAAAATAAAATAAAATAAATGGAAACTAGTATACAGTGAGAGCTAAGTCCTCCATGGTAAGACAGACCAACATGGTGGCAAAATGGGCCGATGAAGTCACCCCACCAACCTAGCAGCAGAGTTTTTCTATAGATCCAGTGCAAAACCAGAGACCACCCTGTTTCTGCTTTATTGGTGCTTCATAAGACATCAAGAGCTGCGTTCATCATTGCTCGGTGCTTTAAAAGGCAAAATATGGGATTCCAACTAAAAACCACACTGCCAATTCGCACCTCTAACACCAGCACTCCAGAGACTGAACCTAGAAAAGTGTGAGTTTGAGGCCAGACTGGGCTTTATAATGAGGCCTTATCTCAAAAACAAAATTATTTATTTCTAAAATAAATAATATAAAATGACATCGTTAGCTCTCTCATTCTTACATACCTTTCCCCAACATGAGGAAAGTCTCCATCTGATAGTTACCACTCTGCTTGTCCTTCCAATATCTGTCCCATGCCATGTGCTTACTACTGCCTGTCCCACTCAAAATGGCTCCCAGTTACATACACACAGACCATGAGAGACAGACTGACAAGCACACTATCAATACACAATGACAAAAGCAACATCTCTGTCCTTTTGAAATAGCCAACCCTCAGCCTATTCATCTAGTGTGCACCTCTACTTCAAACTTCTGCATCCCATGATTCTTCAATCAAAAGGCAGCTATGCCCAGGGCTGGCCCTATTTACCACCTTTGTGCTTCTCTGACTCGTTTTGGCTGAGCTCCTCTAATGGCGGGCAAGCGATGGTATTCACCCTCTCTCCCACAAATGGTCAGGGGCCCCTGTCTTCTTCCTCCTCTCAGAAGACTAGGCATCTTCCTTGCCACTCTCTCAGCCAGACACAATTCTGCCTAGATGTGATACCATTATGAGGACTTGACTAAGATGAAGACTGTATCAAAACCACCTTGTACCCATTCAAATGAGAAACCTAAGCTGAAACATGAGCTGCTGAGGAGAAATCAAGGAATTCCAACCAAAAACATAAATAGGAATAAGAGCCTCAAAAATATCAGGCTTTCAGGTAATCTTGAAATTAGACCTGAGTTCTCACTGCAGATGGAAAACAGAATCCAGGCTGAGTCTATGGTGGCAGACACACTGTTCAAGCAAAGGCTGTACAGCATCTATGTTATATCTGTGGGCAGCCAGTGAGACATCAGACTCTGTGCCAACTTCTTTGATGATATCACACAACAGTCATCACACCCACGAGTTTAGCTGTAAGTCTTACAAATCCTGGCACAGGTAGCACAAACAAGTCCCTGGCTTCTGTTGTGTCTGTGTCCTCAACTGCAAGAGACAAAGTTACTTGTGTCCAACCAAAGGCCAGAGAATGCTATGTGCTCCAGGAATCATGCCAAGCTCTTGGTAAAGAAAAAGATCATCAGATAAATTCAAGTGATATGACTATTTGCATGTATTTGTGCCCAACTAACAGAGTCCACTATTTAAACTGTCTCAGCCATTGGCATGCTTGAAAATCAGACTGGTGAAGACTGAGCTCCACCTCTTTTAGCCTGCATGCACTGAGGAGTCATACAAATAAAAATACCTGTGTGTGTGCTAGACTACAGAACATAGCCCACATAAAGCTCTTACACAGTGGTGCCTCCTAATGGCATGAACATTTATTCTTAGTATTCGCGCACTAAGACATTTAATATATTTCTATCTCCCTTGCTAACAAGCCCCTGGACTGGTAATCTATCATCGACCATCACAGTCTACAAACTGTTTTCAGTTCCAGGGGTTAGAGATAAAGACTTCTGTATTGTAAATAAAAGCACAGTAATGACAGACCTAATTTTATCAGCATTTAGAGTCTTCTGAGAATCACTGTGCCATTTTGTCATTAAAAGCAAATGAGTGATGAATCTGTTTTAAATTACCAGCCAAAGCCTAAATTTTGTAGAAGTAAGAAAAGGAACAGGAAAGTCATAAAAACATAAACAGAGACTGGAGAGACATCTCCATGGAACAAAGACCTGAGAACCCCACATAAAAAAAGCTAAGCATGGTGGCACTTGCTTGTATTCCCAGATCCAGAGAGATGGAGATAAGCAGATGCCTGGAAATCACTGGCTTGCCAGTCTAACCTATTTGTCCAGTTGCAGGCCAGTAAGAGACACTATCTCAGGAAAATCATGCATGCCACCTAAGGAATAGCCCTAGAGATTGTCCTCTGGCCTTCACATGCACATGCACACAAACCCACAAGCACCAACATACATATAAATACATGCATGTTCACGTACACACACACACATTAAAATGTATGTGTTCACAGAGACACGGAGAGGGAAAAATGTTTTATGGTAAAATGTATATACTGAAGTCATATACTGAAATACAAGACAATATTTGAAAATCACAAAAGACAAATGCATTTACAAGTGAATAAATGTTCCCAAAATAAATGATGTTTTTAAAACATTCTGACTTTGGGTTGTCATATTTGAGTTTGAAGTCTGTTTGAAACTCCTCAGACAACTTTTGGGACTCTGTATACCATGCATTACTTCTCTGACAGCTCTTCGTGTTTCTAACTCCAGTTCAGTTAACTTGGACAACGTTTTATTAAGTACCTACTCTGTACCAGCCCATGCCAGAGGCCGGTGACAAAAAAAAAAAAAAAAAAAAACTAAAGAGTAAGATATAGCTATGTCACTGTAGAGATCCTAGGTTGCTGAGGAAGAGACACGCATAGCCTGGTGGAATTACAGGGCTTCTAACTCCAGAGAAAGAAATATGCATGCTCAGGAATTAACAACAACATTTCTTCTGACTTGTTATCTAAAAGCATAGCATTTCCCAGAGACAAGAAAAAAGTTTTCTTAATTGAGTCGATTTCCTTGGCCTACAAGTGGGAAATACAAAGGAGGGATGAAGAAGAGAGTGGGATCAAAGTACACTTTTTGTGACAAAGAACGCATGCAAGATGTTTTGCAAGACATTTCCAATATTTCCTTTAGTTGTGTGCATGTGTACACACGTGTTTGTGTGTGTGTGTGTGTGTGTGTGTGTGTGTGTGTGTGTATGCACGCATGAGCTCATGGGTACAAGGTGCCCTAGGAAGTCAGAGACATCAGATGCCCGCAAGCTGGAATTGAAGGCTGTTAAAAGCTGCCAGATCTCAGTACTGGGATCTGAGCTCCAGTCATCCTCAAGATCAGCAAGCGTTCTTAACCACTAAGCCATCTCTCAAACCCCTTGGTTAGTTTATAATAATAATTAATATATATTATATATAATATACATAATATGTTATATAAAAGTATAATAATAAATACATATACATCGGCCACAAAGTAAACCAAACTCAAAAGAAAAACACAACTTAATCAACATTTCCTGAGACCATTAGCTGGGCCCTAGGACTTTCCTGAGTAGGCTAAAAGTCATTTCTCATTCACAGTGTCTCAGTGAATGCCACAGTTCACTCCTTAAACTAGACAATGGTTATTCATCAGCCTAGAGACAGATCATGCTGACCATGACCTCGTTCACTGTTTAGAGAAAGATTATGAGTTCCAGATATGTGTGTCCACCTGTCCAAAACAGCCATCGGAGACCTCTCAGAGTGCCAACCATATTCAGCCAGCATCCCTGTTCTCAGGTAAGTAACCAAAGGACACCAAGTGAACAACCACATGAGCTGCAGAACGGACGTTACGAAGAGTATCCAAAACATGCATAAATGCACGGCAGGAAAAACAGGCTTTAAAAGACAAAGGTGGGACACAGACAGAAATAAGGAAATGAACAAGGCCACAGAATTCAGAGGAGACAGGGGATGCATAAATGTTAGATTCTCAGAGATATTCATGGCCAAATGCCTTAGGGAACTGAATACAAACCATAGAAAGCACTAGCATCCCTCCATGAAACACAGAACAACAAAACACAACAGCAGTAGCAGTACTAATAGCAAAATACAATACTAATAATAAGAATATATGAAACTGGAGACCATTGTGTTCAGTTAAGAAAGCTAGACTCCGAAAGATGATTATCACATACTTTCTCACATCTAAAAATCTAGAGAGAAAAAAGAAGACATGAAAGGAGACAATAAGGGAAGAGAAAAGAGACCAGTAGGAAAGGAGAGAAGAGAGAGGGTACCGGTGACAAATATGGTTAAAATATGTCATATGCATATATGGAAATATCCCAATAAACCACATTTTGTACAACTAGCATGCACTAATAAAAAAACTTAAGCTAATTGCAACAAAAAAATAATAATGAGCCAGGCGTGGTGGCACATACCTTTAATCCCAGCATCCAGGAGGCAGAGGCAGGCAGATCTTTGAGTTCAAGGCCAGCCTGGTCTACAGAGCAAGTTCCAGGAGAGCCAGGGATCCATAGGGAAACCCTGTGTATTTGGATTTCCAACAAATCAAGAAAACAAAATAATAATAATGATGATGATGATGAAATAAAACACCAGAATCTCCTAAAAGCTGTAAATAATAGTTGATCACAGGGAAAATCACAATTTATTTTCTTTATTTCCAGGCACTCATAAATTTCTGTCATTACTAAAAACATTTTCATTTCAGATCACTAACCACAACAGAAAAGCCAGCTGTCTTTAAAACCTAAATCTACTGTGGTTTCCCACAATTCTTAGGGGAGAAAAAGTATATATGAAAACCAGATACTGTACAACTTGAGTGCACGTAACTGCATCGAGGGACTGACAGGTTGAAATGTTTGTAAGGATCTCAAGAGAGGCATCAGAATAAAATTAGTACATACAAAATGAATCACATAGAGCTTAGGGGTGACTGCAGTCTGGGGTACACCTTTACTGTCCTTACGACAGAGGAGGAGAGTCCAGAATTGGTCGAACTCATTCTACACTTGAATCTGTCCTTATACCATCCTTGAGGCAGTCTGGTAGACAGTGGAATGGCACAGGCCATACACTGGTTTTTCCAACATGCTACAGAGGGCTCAAAACAACACATAACTACTTAATTCAAATGCAATGGTTGATTTCAACAGTTAAACTCACATTGTGGGGCTAGAAAGATGAGTCAGAGATTTAAGAGGCCTGGTTGCTCTTCCAAAGGACCTGGGTTCAATTCCAAGTACCCAAAGGGCAATTCACAACCATGAGTAACTCTACTTTCATGGGATCTGATGCCCCTCTTCTGGCCTCCACAGACACTGCATATTCATAGTGCACATACATACATGCATGCAGGCAAAATACTCACACATATAAAATAAAACTACTTTTTAAAAATACTGTGTTCAATAACACAAATAGAGCAAAGCTGGGGGAGGCTTTTTAATATGAATATTATATTGAGCATTACCTAGGCTATACTTAAACTTATCATGGAAGAAGAAATGGGTTTAGGCCTGCCTAAAGAGCATGGAACAATTCCAATTGATTTTTTGCTTTTCATAACCAAACATCCCAAGTAATTATGCACCAATTTCAAGTCTGAACATAATAGAGGTAAAAAATGAAATACTCATGCAAATCTTTGACCATGGTTTAAGAATCACCTTAGGTTTAATAGAGGTTGTCAGGAGGGCATCTAGGGCCCTCTAGTACTAATAAGCAGGGGAACTACTCCAGCATCCCCACTTAATTAGGTTCCTTTGTTTTTTTATACAATCCAAAGGAAAAGAGTCCCAAACTGGACACAGTGGCACACATATAATCTCAGAGGCTGAGATAGAAAGAACTCAAGTTCAAGGCCAGTCTGAGCTACACAGTGATGACACAAGGTAGTGGTTTGACTAGCATGGTCCCCATAGGCTCATATATTTGAATTCTTGCTTTACAGTTGGTGTAACTGTTTCAGAAGGATTAGGAGGTGTGGCCTTGTTGTGAGAGGTGTGCCACTTGAGGCGGACTTTGAGGCTTCAAAAGCCCAGCTCGCTAATTCATTCTCTAATTCTCTCTCTCTCTCTCTCTCTCTCTCTCTCTCTCTCTCTCTCTCTGTGTGTGTGTGTGTGTGTGTGTGTCTGTGTGTGTGTGTGTGTGTATGTGTGTGTGTCTGTATATGTGTGTGCATGTGTGTTGTTGTTGTCTCAACATGTAAACTCTCAAATACTGCTCCAGCACTGTGCCTTACCTGCTACCATGCTCCCTGCCATGATGATCACGGACTCGCCCTATGAAACTGTAAGCAAGCCTTAAATGCTTTCTTTAATAAGTTGTCTTGGTCATAGTGTTTTTCTCACAGCAATAAAAAAGCAACTAAAGCATACCCTGTCACAAAATGAAAAAGAGAAGAGACAATATGATACAATGCAAACAGATGGCAACGGGAAAACTGTAAAACTGACAAATAGTAGATGAGATTGTGAAATCTCAGTATGTACAAAACAAAGAACCATGACAATGTGATAAACTGTAACATCACAACTTGCTTCCAATAACTTTTTCTCCATAGTTAGCCAAGAACATATCTGGAGATCTACAGGAATGACCAGTTTCTATCTTTTTAATTTTTCAAAGGAGGGAAGCAAACCTAAATTTTCTCAACTTCAGATGTTAAGGAAAGGAAAACCAGATCTCAGGCACTAATTTCTTTTCTCTACATAAGCTATGCCTTCATGAAGTTCTTAGCCATACAGAGTTGCCTGGAAGACCATGAGGCAACTCAAGGGGTGTGCAGGAGCCGGCTGTGTTCCTTTCCCTCCCAAAGCCTCGTTGCCCACCTCAGGAAGGTGATGATCTCAGATCATTCACTAAATGGCCCATTTCAGTTTCTAAATGCATTTCAAGTCAGGGATCTCATCTAAATATTTTTATTGAAAAAAAATTGAAGAATTCTCAATACCCACCAATTATCAAACAGGATATTTGGTGTCAGAGTTGGCCTTGTATACAAACTCTCCCTTAAGAATATGGAAACAGTTGTGGACCCAACATTTAATGGCTCTCTCCAGCAAGATCTGGGAACACTTAGGGAAGGGGAAAGAATATGATCAATATATGCTGTATTAAAAATAAAATATTTTACTGGGCATGGTGGCATATGCCTTTAATCCTAACACTCATGAGTCAGAGGCAGGTGGATATCTGTGAGTTCGAGGCCAGTCTGGTCTACAAAGTGAGTCCATGACAGCCAGGGCTATTACACAGAGAAACCCTGACTCAAAAAAAAAAGAAAGAATGAAAGAGAGAGAGAGAAATTTTAAATAAAAGGAATATAGAAATATACCTGACAAATTTGTCCTCATGTGAATTACAAGGTTTTTGTTTGTTTGTTTGTTTTTATAATCCTGAATTGATAAATGTGCCATCAAAGGATCCTATGTCTAAATGTAAGCTGCATTACAAGGGTCCACTGAAGTTGTCTCATCCTTCTAGGCATACTTTATTCAGACCTCATGACTAGTGACAGACGAAACAGATTTGATCTCTGCCTCTTCAGATTTACTATACTGTGGTTAAACATGTAAACTGGTTTTGACTACATCATTACATTTTCTGATAAAACTAAAAGCACCAGATTTTCGGAGATGGTGTCCCGGAGTCAATGGGCTCTCATTTCTTTTCCATTTAGATTTTGGAGGAGTAGAGAATGTTTATTTGGGTGGGATCCTTTAAATATTCTTAAGGAACCCAAGTCTGTGTCAAACACTAAATGTTTTGTACATTTTAAACTTGAGTATCATCACAAACACTTTGAATGCATTTCTCTCCCATAAAAAGACACACACACACACTGTTTACAATATGTGGCAGTTCATGGACTTCCCTGGAGCCCAACTATAGGCCCTAAGACCTCTAGGTTAGTAAATACTGCCTGTGTTGGTAAACAAGCATGAGTCAACATTTGAGTAATTTGTAGAATCTCGCCTCTCTGAAACAACAAGGAATCTAATTCTTTAAAGGTACTTATCATACACTCAGCATTCGTCAGAAATAATTACCACAGCATTCTTTTTGTTGTGTGGTACGTTGCTCAAAGCATAAGGGGATTAACTGTTCTCAAGCCTGGATCCTGGCTCTTTCCTATCTTGAAGGTTGAGAACCTGGGCTATGGATGGCCTTCCACACAAACCATGGTGACTTCATTCTGATTCTCCCCAGAGAGCTAATCAGTAGACTTCCTGACGCTGGCAACACAAACAAGCCCAGAATTAGTCTGGTTAATGGAGGTATTGTCTGGAAGGACAGTCACCACTGATGCAAATTCCAACCCACCTGCCTTCCTCCAGGCCCTTCTCCTAGCTCACTCCACTCATGGTTCCTCCCTCTTCTCAAACCCCTGTCAGATATATTGCCACCACACTTACACATGGTCACTGTATTCCCTAACCTAGACTTTCTCATCTGGAAAGGGAGGCAGAGGAAGGTATAGGAAAATAGTGAACAAGTTCGAGGGGACAGTTTGATGGAAGACATGATTTCTAGTGTTCTCTAGCCAGTAGGGTAACAAATGTTTGCCTATAACTAATGGTAGGTCTTCAGAACAGGTAACAGAGAATATTCTGAATGCTCCCAACAACAGAAAATGAACGTATAAGGAGAAGAACGTGATTACAGGGTGGTGATCACACTGTACCCCAGAAGTCTCCATACTTACTATGTATCAATTAGATTGTTAAGTACAATTAAGTTCCCATCATTCCATTTCTGTAACTGCTTGATATAACTTCATCATTAATATGAGTCATCCAGATCCTGCCTGTAATACACTGTTAGACTCACATAGTCTACACTGATTATTCCTCAGTCTCCAAGACTGAGTTAAAGCTAGGGAGAAGTGGGGGAAAAAGCCTACTATATAGAAGATTCATTCCTTCATTAAAAATATTTTTATATGACTTCTTTTGGGACCACTTGCAGTTGTTATGCACACTGTCACTGAGTTTCCTATCTTGTAGATTTACTGGGTAAGAGGTAACTGTACTTACTGTAACACTGGACTTACTAATATTTACCATTCCATTTTCAAAAGCAACTAGTCCTACAAAATGATGAGCAAGCAGAAGTGAGGATGAGGAGAGAAATTTGGGGAAGGAAGACTGCTCAGGGGTTAAAGCTGATTTCACACAATTGTGAGACCCTGAGTGAGAATCAGCAGAGTAAATACAAAAGCCTGATGGGACACATAGTGAAGGGTCTGAACTCCCAATGTTATGAGGGACATGGGAGATAGAGGGCAGGATAGTCCCTGGAAGCTCCAAGGCCAGCTAGTTTGCCTTATGCAGCAGTAAACCAAGGAGACCTGGCCTCCACCACAGTAGAGAGTGACAGCTGACATCTGAGGCTGTCCTCTGATCTACACATGCATGCTGTGATATGTGCAGGTCTGCACATATGCACGCGCTTGCACACACACACATACACACACACACAAGTGAAGTCAGCATAAACATAAACAGTGAGAAGAAAAAAAATTCTCAAGTATTCAGAATCCTTGATTGTCTTTTCCTTGACCCTGTCACTAGAAACCAGGACAACACTGAAAACGCCGGTCACCTTGGAAAGGAAAGACACCTCTAAAAATAAAAAAAAAATAAATCAACATTTCCAGGCTGTACCATAATGGTTTCCTGGTACACAGAAAGACACACTTGCTATCCTACCCCACATGGGGGCTGTGCTAATTAATTATTCAGCATTTGGAAAGTGCTTTGAGAATAAGACACTAAGTGCTAAAAATCATCATCAATTCTCAGCAAACCACATTGAAAGTGAGCTCATTGGGTTTGCTATTGGAACTGAACCATTAGTATAAAAGTCCCTCCTTTCTTTTACCTTGCATTTAGACCATTAGACCAAAGAGCTGAAGCCCATATAGAACCTTCCTTCCCTCTGACCAAACTGTGAATGCCTTGTGGATAACAGCTAGTCCTTGATTTCCACAGAAAATATAAATTCTAATAATGTGGTTTTACTGAGATTTATCATGTTTACTTATTGAGCATTCTTTTTTTTCTACATTTTACATGTTATGTAATACAGTGATCTTATTAAAACATTTCACTCATGAAACTTTGTAAGTAGTTTAAGCTCTGGTGTAAGGTACTTCCTTAGCACATTATTTCAGCACATATTTACATATGTGTCCATGACTGTATGATATGTACAATTACACAGTCTAAGAACAGTCTAAATATTTATATTCTAAATAGAAGTAACATGGCAATCCATCTAACTACCAAAAAGCACTGGATGCAGAATTGTTCCTCCTTAATTGTAACCTTTTCTGGTTTGTGTTTATTCATTTTACAACTCATAACTAAGATTGACTTGGTTTTCACCAAAACCCACATTTTAAAGACCAACGTGCAGGGCTGCAGAGAGGGTTCAGAAGTTCAAAGCCCTGGCTGCTCTTTCAAAGAACCTGGGTTTCTTCCCAAGCACCAACATGGCAGCTCACACCCATTGGTAACTCCAGTCCCACAGGATCTGATGTCCTCTTCGGACTTCCATAACCATCACACGCATGTGGTACAGACATATGCAAGCAAAACACACACACATATAAAATTTGAAATAAATAAATAAACCCACTTACTGGTATGAGAAGGAAATAAAGAAAGAATAAGAGAGGAAGGAAGGGAAGAGGAAAGAAGGGAGAAAAGAGGACATTAAATAGAGTTGTTGTGTGTGTGGGGGGGGGTTATTATGTAGTTTTCAAGCAGAAGTTATGAGCCAAACATCTTCAAAGCCACCCCACAGTAATCACAGTCAATCTGGGATTAGACACAGAAGAGCAGAAGTCTCTCTCACCTACATCAAGTTTGGCAATATCATTTGCTAACTCTCTCCTGTAGAGTAAGAAACCATCCACTCAAAAGTCATGATGTTGTTTTTGAAACTTAAAAGCTATCCCTGCTTAACTTTCTTGCAAATGGATTTAGTGCCAATGCCTATGTGATGAGCCTCACCACAGTTTTCTTAAAAGGTAGTTTATATGTTTTAATTCCAAAATGCAGCTTTAAAAGTCATTGTCCTACTCTGTTTTCAATGGCTGAAATTTAAAACACTGACCAAAAACACCTCGGGGGAGAGAAAGGGGTTTATTTCAGTTTATGGGTCACAATCCGTTGTTGAAGGAAGCCAGCGCAGGAGCTTCAGGCAGGAACCTGGCAGCAGGAACTGAAGCAGAGGCCATGGAGGAGTGCTACTCACTGGCTTGCACAGCCTGCTTTCTTACAGCACCTAGCACCATTGGCCCAGCAGTAGTACCACCCACAGTGGGCGGGGTCCCTCCACATCAATTGTTAATCAAAAAAAAAAAAAAAAATCCTCACAGACATGCCCAGTCTATTGAAGGCAATTCTTTAATTGGGGTTCCCTCTACCAGGTGGACTCTACTTTGTATCAAGTTGACAAAAACTAACCAGCACAGACATCCTTGCCTTTACAAAGAGATTATTATGGAATGAGTTTTTCCCACTCACATTTAAGCATGAACACATTTTTACACATGTATTAGTTAACTTTAAATATTTTGTCCATATTCATTTCTCCCAAACATGTCCCCAATCAAATACTAAAATAAGAGAGATCTTGAATATGATCTGCTTTCTTAATCTCAATAGGTTGTGCTTTTTTTTTTTTTTTTTTTTTTGGTTTTTCGAGACAGGGTTTCTCTATATAACAGCTCTGGCTGTCCTAGACTCACATTGTAGACCAGGCTGGCCTCGAACTCACAGAGATCCGCCTACCTCTGCCTCCCAAGTGCTGGGATTAAAGGCGTGCGCCACCAACGCCCGGCTCAATAGGTTGTTTTAAAAGAAAAAATTGTTAGTTGCTGAAGTGAGAAGATCTACATTAGGCTCATGACTCAGAACCAGAAAATAACTATGAAATTCTGCATAGAACCCAGAAGACTGCTCAACTCAAAAAATAGTTAATGCCAAGAATTAAAGTAACATAAAATTCTTCATCGATTCAGGCTGATACTGTGTATTCATATAATCCTCTTCTTCTAAATAGTAGTTCATAATAAACATGTAGATCAACTACTTTCCATGGATCCCTCCTAACATTCTCACTTCAATAAATAAATAAATAAGGCTCCTACAAGCAACTTAAGCTGAAGTGGAGGCTGAAGTCAACAGAAACCTTTAAAACTACAATTTGGGGGCTAGAAAGGTGGCTCATTGGTTAAGAGCAATTGTTCTCTTGAAAGGAACCCAAGTTTGGTTCCCATCACCCATGGGGGCAGCTGACAAAAGTCTGAAACTCCAGCTCCAGAGGATACCTACACAGAGACACATAATTTAAAATAAAATAAATCTTTTGTTAAAAAAATCATTCAAAGAAGATATTACATCCTCTTCCACTCTGCTAGCTTCGGGGGGATATGCCAATCATTAGAAACTGACCCACACTTCACATGTTTCATGGCTATTTCAGCTTTAGTGTTAACAGTCCAATCAGACAGAAGAAAGAAACAAAGAAAGGGGGGGGGAGGAAGGAAGAAAGGAAGAAAGAAAGAATATGATACAGCAATTGTACAAAGGGAATCCATTTCAAAGAGTTAATCATACCCTCCATTAAGTAAAAAAAGAACTACCAGCCCAAGAGAAAACTAATTTAATTCAAAACCAAATTTCTAAAACATTCTAGGTGATCTACTCTGTATTGGTGTAATTTAAATACTGAAACATTTTTTAAATGATTCCAAAATGCTTAAGGAACAAAGTCATTTAATTGTCAATGTTACACTGATTGATTGAAGGTGCTAACATCTTCATGTAACATCAGGCCAATATGTAAGGTGAAGACAAAGATCCTGAGTACTTTCCTGACTAGACCCATCATGTGCCATAACTTCCTTTCCTTACCTGTCTCCTGAGCTCTGAACAAATGAATACAATGAGTCCACTTCAACTTAGAGAGTGCTAACTGTATTTCTTTGAGGAGGCTAAGATATCTTTCTCTTTTTTTCTCTCTCTCATTCTCTCTCACACACAAACATACTCTTAAAAATTTCACCTGCCATATGATCAAATTTTTCAGATTTTAACGTCAGCGCTTTTTTCCTTTAGGATCTTTCCCGCAAACATAAATAAATACCAATAAAGGCATACAATGCATTGAAATGCATTAAATTATCCCGCATATATGCCAGGTGCTTTCTTCTTAGAGGAAGAACTGGCAAACATTAATAATGAGAGCACTCAGTTTCAGACTCACAAGAGTCAAGGTGGAGGTAGAGTTGAAAAACACCAACCAAAACTTCCTGTGCACATCTGTAAGTACTCCATACCCGCCAGTTTACTTAAGCCATGAGAACTGAGTAAAGTGAGCTCAGCTGCGAACCAGGAGCACAAAGTCTCCAGCCATGGCCTCTCCAGATGCTGCCCTGTACTCCAGGACTGGTTGATACAAAGTTCTAAGGCCTGTTCCCCCTTACTTCAAAATGAGACACCTCAAGAGTCTCTGGAACTCCCTCTGGGGACCTGCTGAACTCTTTGTGTTCTTGTCTTACACTCCAACTTCTCTCCCTGCTCACTCGAATTTCCCCCTCTCCCCACCACCCTCAGCCAAGTATTACTCCTCAGCCCAAGGCCCTGTAAGCTGTCTGTGAAATCTCAGCGGCTGCTCAAGGTACACACACCAGGAGACAGTGTTGGAAGTGGGATCCGAGCACAGGCCCTCCGGCTCTAGAACCCACAGTCTTAAGCGGCACAAGAAAAGGACTGACTGTCACAGAGGATCCAGAAAACTGCAGAAGTGCCCACGAGTCTCAACAGCCTGCTGGTACAAGGAGGTTTCAGTACCAAAACTGAGGCTTGAGATGACCACCCTCCCAAGGCCTCCCCTTACTCCCAGCTTCTGCAGGTCTTGCTCCACTTCCTTCATCACACCCTTTACATAGACCTGTGTCCACAGGAGGGTGGCACTTTTCACTCCAAGATGCAATTATCCACACTTTTGGTTTTTTGGTTTTGGTTTTTGTTTTGTTTTGTTTTGTTTTGTTTTAAGGTGCAAGAGGTGCCACAGTTGTCTAATCGGAGATTAAGGCCTAAGAACATGGACAGATTGGTTAGTAGCAACATAGCCATCACTCCATATATCTCCAGCCGGGACATGTTCTCAGGATTGTATAATGACGGCGGAGGGGGGTGGGCAAAATGGAAAATCACTGACTGTCATTAAGATGGGAGACAAGGGTATGCAATTCACTTTACAATGATGGACATCAAAAACGTTTTAAGACAATTTTAGTTTGGACCCTCATTCGATAAGCTTCAGTAATCAGAAAACTCTACTAAAGAGAACACTTGACACGTCAATGATGGTAGATAAATGGACCACTCCTGTTAACTCAAGCAGAAGGGTTCACAATTTCCCAGAACCAGGCTCCTCAAGATACCACTTCCCCCTTCTTGACCCCTTAGATTGTGCATCCCCACAGCCCAGGTTGCAGGCATTTGGTCCATCCCATTTCTACCTAAGGCACTACAATCCCTAAGCACTTACATCCCTGGACACCACTCGAGAACTGAATCCCTGAGTTTAGACTTAGAGCCGCACTCCGAGCAGAACGTGCTAGAAGCCTACATGCTCTAACCTGCTTTTGCTGCTGCACTGGCTTTAGTATCAAGACCTTATGCTGTTCAAGCTCGTATGTGCATCCCTCATGGAAGCTAAAAGCTGCAGCCAAGTGGGAAGACTTGGCACTGGACTTCCCAAGCTCTGATGTGAATATACTGTTACACTGCAAGAAGTTGTAAAACACCATGCCTGCGTGTGTGTGTGTGTGTGTGTGTGTGTGTGTGTGTGTGTGTGTGTGCATGTCTGTGTGTGTGTGTGTGTGATATGTGTGCACACATTTATACAGGTACATATGGCCATGCATGTACACCCTGGGGTCAATACTAGATCCTTATCACTCTCCACCACCTTATTTTTGATTCAGGGTCTCTTTCTGATCCAAGAGCTCTGCAATCGGCTACAGTGGATGACCAATGAGCTCCCAGAATCCTCCTGTGTCCACCCCCTCACTAGCATTACCAGCCTGCTCTGTCCTACCTGGCTTTTTACACGGATGCTGGCAATCCATGTTTGTTCAGCAAGCATTTTGCCCACCGAGCCAACCCCCCAGCCTGACAGCAATTCTTAAACTCTCAGAAAGTAAAATTTGCCTCATTTGTTTGGGAGAGCAAACAATTTTTGACTGGCAGGATTATTCCAAATAAAGAAATAGTATGTAATCGTTTCAATAGCAGCAAAGAGTCTGGGTTCAGAGACATTCCACAAGGTCTATGTGCTCACTTTATAATCTCATGGGTAACCCTGCCCATAAACACTAATGCCTTCTACTCAAGGTAAGAGCTGATGCAAGACATGCTAGGAAAGACATCTTCCCAGAAAGTGACATGTGGGGTCGGACCCACTCTCTTCCAGATCAAGGTTCAGTGACATCTTACAGCAGCACTAAAGAAGAGAGAAGTCTTCCACACAATGACCAATAAGCTAGGTGAGTGAAGTCTTTGGAAAGAGAATAGCTCCAGGTAACATGCTAGATACAGAGCGAATGGTCACCAGAACATTAGACTTATTTACCAAATATGTCCATCTTCTCTTTTCAAACTTATGAATATATGAATCTCATGGAGATTTATCTGGATCGTCTCCTTTTGGGGAAGCCATGCTTATCTCAGCATGATAAGCAGCTCTGATAATTATCTACTACAGAAAACTCTGCACGGTATTGATGATGAGCCTAATTCTCTCTGTTATAAGTGGTATTTCTGATTCTCACACTTTCAGAACTGAAGAAAGTGTTCACAGAATCATAGGCTTTGGTGAAATCTCATTCAGACATTAGATGTCATATGACTGTGGCTCTCAACTTTCCTAGCACTGTGACCCTATAATACAGATCCTTATGTTGTGGTGACCCCCAACCATAAAATTATTTCTGTTGCTACTTCGTAAATGTAATTTTTCTACTGTTATGAACCATAATGTAAATATCTGATATGCAGGATATCTGATATACAACCTCTGTGAAAGGGTCGTTAAACCTTCAAAGGGGTTGCGACCTCCACACAGGTTGAGAACCACTAGGTTATGAACAGGAGTATTCACTGTTCTCATACACTCATGACGTATTTCTCTACACGTTTCCAACCATGTCTACCTTTAAATACAAAAGAAAACCCTCTAAGGAGTATTCTTTTCTTAATATATATCTTAATTTTGTATTGCATGAGTATTTTGCCTACATGTATATATGTGCACCATGTGTGTTCAGTGCCCAGGGATGCCAAAACAAGGCACTGGATCCCCTAAAACTTGAGTTACAGATGCTTGTGAGCCACTTGTCAGTGCTGAGAACTCAGCCCAGGTCCTCTGCAAGAGTAGTACACTGCTCGCTATCTACTCTGCCATCTCTCTAGCCCCTCCAGGGAACACTCTTGATGACACTTCATATCATCAAACACATGGACAAAAAGCATTTAAAAGCCCTCAGTAAGAGATAATTGAACAAATATGTGTTCGAGTGTATCATTTTTCAACATACTAAAGAACACTGAAACATACTAAGATTTAACTAAAAATATTATACATACAAACAAAAGATCAGCCAGAAAACACCTGACTATGCCATGCCTTCACATATATTGTAAGGCAAGTTAGCATACACCTAATACAGAGGTATAATAATATTCTCACTCCTGAAAAGATTACTCTCACTCAATTATATTTGTATAACATCTTTCAAAGATTTTGTAAGAACTCCTGGACTTAAAAACTCCTAATTGAGGACTGGAGAGATGGCTCAGAGGTTAAGAGCACTGGCTGCTCTTCCAGAGGTCCTGAATTCAATTCCCAGCAACCACATGGTGGCTCACAACCATCTATAGTGTCCTCTTCTGGACTGCAGGCGTACATGCAGACAGAACACTGTATCCATAAATAAATAAATCTTTAAAAAAAACTCCTAATTGAACATGCAAAATATGATCAATGTAAAAAAACAGTTTGAACAAGGAAACACCAAGTTATGACGTCCTTTAAGAATCTTAAAAGTGGGGGAAGTTGAATAAAGTACATGAAAAAACTTTCTGCCCTACATTTTTACAACTTCTTGTTAGCCTATAATGATTCCAAAAGAAGAACCTGGGGTTGGAGAGATGGCTCAGTGCTTAGGAGTACCAGTTGCACAATGATGGGGCTGCGGTTTGAATCCTAGCACCCACATAACAGTCAGGCCCATCAGCAAATACCTGTAAAGTTCAAGAGATCTGATGACCTATTCTGGTCTCCACAGGAACACACTCACGCACGCACGTGGACATATGCACACACAGAAACCTCTTTTAAAAATAAACAAAAATAGGGCTGGAGAGGTGGCTCAGAGGTTAAGAGCACTGCCTGTTCTTCCCAAGGTCCTGAGTTCAATTCCCAGTAACCACATGGTGGCTCACGGCCATCTACATTGAGATCTGCCTGGGCATATATGTAGAGCAAATACCGTATACATAATAAATAAATAAATAAATAAATAAATAAATAAATAAATAAATAAGTGCTTTAAAAAAATAAACAAAAATAAAAAGGCGCTTTAAAACACTACTAATACTTTTCATCTCAAATAAGTAGGAAGGTTATGTAAAATACAGAGGACAAAGAAGGCAGTCATATCAAAATGGGTTGTTTTCCAAGGAGCAATAACGGAAAACAAATACTTCTAACAAAGTTTTACCCCAACGTTGCTGGACCCCAAACCTCATTAATAAGAAGGTTCACAAGAAGCATACTGAGGAGCAGGACAGCAATGAGCTGCAGCTACTACCTGGGCCATTTCTTCTAGAAGCCTAGTTCGGAGAAAGCAGGCATCTTGAATATTTTTTGCTCTAGCTTGTGCCACAGCACGGAAGATGCACACCATAGACTGTAGACTGAGGAAATGCTCCGCATAGAACAGCATGCTCCCCTATGAGCGTGTTAGAGCACAGTGCAAAAGAGGGAGTGATTGGTTAGAACTCACACTCACGGTCAAAAGTTTAGACAGGAAAAAAAATTTCAAATGCTTGAGCCTTATTTTCTTCTGCTGTTTTTGGATGAGTTTTCACTTCATTTCTTAATACATCTTCAAGGGAATCTATCCCGTTTATCTAAATCCTTTGACACATCCCTATCTGCCTTCTCACGGTTCCCTGGCAAAGACGCTCGACTTGTAACAGTGCAAGTGTGTGAGCCCTGTGTTCCTGTTTGATCTGTAAGCCTTCAGCATTTTCCAGAGGTGAGTGATTGTAATCACCACTACTCCAACAAGCTCCCTAGCAAGAGGCCCAGCCCTCTCCTAATCACCATGGTGAATGCTCATCTCACATTCCTAAGGACACAGTCTCTAGAGGTCAGAGGAATGAAGAAATGTGCCAAGCAGTTCAACTGCTGTCTGCTGTGGCTGTGGTCATGCACCTCCCAAGACAAGGAGCTCAGGAGTGGAGCCATCAATACCCAGTTTCCTGTAAAATATGCATTAAAGACATTAGGACTGTCTCATCAAGCCATATAGACATTTCCTAGCTGAGAACACTAGCAATGGAAGAGTATATTCACTTCCCTTTTACAGCAGCTTAGATACTAGAGTTGTCATAATCCAGTTCTTTAAACAGTTATCCTTTGGGCTGGAGAGATGGTGCAGCAGTTAAGACCATTAGCTGCTCTTCCAAAGGGCCCACGTTCGATTCCCAGCACCCACATGGCAGCTCGCAGCTCTATTTAGTTGCAGTTTCAAGATACCCATGGCCCTCTTCTGACCTCCTTGGGCACCTGCACTCCTATGTACACACTCACATGCAAACACACACATCTATACATAATTTTAAAGTAATAAATCTTAACTAAAAACTACACACATACATACCCCACTGTCCTTCAAAAAAAAAAAATTCCTTCAGTAAAGTGGTGAAGTTCAGCTTCTGACTACAAACTTCTTGGGACATTTAAATAGCTGAGTACAAAAGGACTGAACATCAAATGTTACTATTAACTTGCTTGGCCATTTTTCCATTCTTATTTGGGCCCCAAACAGGTTTCCTACATCCCAAATCAGCACAAAGTAATTTTAAGAAAGCGACATCCCATTCCCAGAAGGTGGGGTGGGTGATTCTCCCCCTGTTTGGACATTTGATGGGTTATAGATACTTTTTATTTAGGGGGAGAGGTTACAAGTTGTTAAATGGTCTTGTTAAATAGGTTTTGGAGGTTAGACCCAGGGACTTCTCTCTTTTTCTTTGCTGTATCCTTCTTTCTCTCCTACAAAAGGGGGAAAAGACTTGAGAAAAAAATGGGATATCGACATAATATAGGAATGATAAAGAAAAAGGAACATATTATTGAATATACTCTTATATCTTTGTATACCGATATAAAATTAAGATTATATTTGGCTACATTGGTATTGATCTTTGTACATTAACACAAAATTAAGATTATATTTGGCTACATCAGTATTGATCTTTGTATATTGATACAAAATTAAGATTATATTTGGTTACATTGGCATTGATCTTTGTATATTGATAAAAAATTAAGGTTACCTCTTTTTTTAAAGTATTGTACCTAGCAATGCTTAAAAATGAAATATGACGTTTTGGTCTTTGGTTAGCAACTGTCATAAACTCTTTAGGATAATTAAGAAATGCAAACTAATAGTCATTCAAGCATATCATTTTGTTAGGTACTAGGGTAGCTATTGCACATGTTTTCTAAGTTAATCAGAAATCAAGCTGCTAAGAGACAAGCAACATTTGCTTATCAAAGTATATGGAGATAGATAGGTGGTCTTCAAAAAACCTCAAGAGATCTGTAGAATATGGCATTCAAAGATATTTTCTTTTTTTTTAAACATTTTTTATTTGTTTATTATGTATACAGTATTTGCTCTACATATATGCCCAGGCAGATCTCAATGTAGATGGCTGTGAGCCACCATGTGGTTGCTGGGAATTGAACTCAGGACCTTGGGAAGAACAGCCAGTGCTCTTAACCTCTGAGCCACCTCTCCAGCCCCAAAGATATTTTCTTAACTTAAGATTTTTTTGATATTGAGACATGTCAGCTCCTGACAGTACCTCCTATTCTACTCCACATAAGGATGAGCATAGAAGAATCTCCAATTGGAGATGGTTGCATTAGTGGTAAGCTTGTCACTGGGCAAGAAAAATCCCTTGCTTCAACTATAGACATAATGCTGTGCAAAAAGGACAAAACTTGGAAGCAGGTAAGTTGACAGCCTAGCTCTGCCAAGACAGGATAGGCAAGTCCTTTATAATTCCTGCTTTACAATTAATGTCTGTCAGAGAAATGGGGCCAAAAAGCTGAAGATAGATGCTATAATTTATGGAGAGAAACTGGGGACTGTTCAGGCAGCAACTGGTATGTCATTTCTTAGTTTGGGATGCTGCTGGTCCTGCACTTCCTGTATAATCAGATATATTTATCCTTCTCAGGTCTCTGATGTGGTTGAAGACTAGATAGTTATAGTCTCATAGTTAAATTTTGAGTTGTTTAGGAATCAAGAGGGTGTTCTGGATCTAAGAAGATGTTTTTAAGTTGGTGGTGCAAGTTAGGTTGGAAGCTGAGTTGGATATAGAACTTTAAACTCATGGAGATAGATGCATAAGTAGAATGTTAAAGTCAGTTGACAAATATGTATGGACTGGACATTTGGAATGTATGTTATGCCTTATAATTTTCATAATTGTGGCCTAATTATTCTTGTTGTTTTGTATTGTATTTGTTGTTATAAGAGAAAGTGCCATTTGTTGGAATGAAACGGGGAGCTGTTGGGGGGGAAGATATACCTTAAACTTAAAAAAAAAAAAGGAAGTGGATGGATGTATGGGGGGAAGAGGGAAGGAGGGTGGGACCAGAGGGGGGAGCAGGGAGGGGATTATGATTGAGATGTAACTTGAAGAAATAAAAAAAATTAAATAAAAAAAATCTATAATATCAGTCTTTTGACAATCTGAAGTGCTGAATAGCCACCAGAGGGAAGACCCTTGTTGCCAACAAAACTAGAGCACATTTGCCTGCATTTATCAGTATTAAAACCACAAGTTTAACCTCTCAGAATGAAATCACCCAGAGCAGGTGAGTGTGTGTGAAAAGCAACTCTCTGGGGCACTAGTTTACCAAAGCCATGGTCACCCTTCCTATTTATTTCCGTTTCCCATTGCATTATGCCTGTACCAGAAAACAAGGTCTGCCTACTATACCAGAAAAGTCCATTTCCCATTCAGTCAGCCCATTTGGGTCAAGCACACATGAAGTATGCATCTAAAATGTAAGCATCCCTATAAAAGTAACCTGGCATGTGATCCTGAAGTAATGTGTTATTTGCTCAGTAAAGTACCTCAAAACAGTTACCCTTTCGTGATGAGAGCAGAGCAACCAAGAGTGCTAACAGTTCTATAAAGCAAATAAATAAATAAACCAACAAACAAACCCTAATGCAAAAGAAAGAACAGGAAAAAATACCAGCCTTTGGCTAACAAAATGTAATCAAATGTCCACATAAAAAACACATCTCTCCGATTGAATTGGTGGTAAGCCTTTCTCTTGGCAAGAAAAACCCCTTGCTTCAACTGTAGACAGACTTCTGTCCAAAAAGGACAAAACTTGGAAGCAGATAAGTCGACAGCCTAGCTCTGCCAAGACAGGGTAGGTAAGTCCTTCATAATTCCTGCTCTACAATCAATGTCTGTCAGAGAAACGGGGCCAAATGGCTGAAGATTGATGCTGTAATGTATGGAGAGAAAATGGGAACTGTCCAGGCAGCCACTGGTATGTCATTTCTTAGTTTTGGAAGCTGCAGGCCCTGCACTTCCTATATAATCAGATATATTTATCCCTCTCAGGTCTCTGAGGTGGTTGAAGAATAGAGAGCTAGAGTCTCATAGTTAAATTTTGAGCTGTTTAGGAATCAAGAGGGTGTTCTGGATCTAAGAAGATATTTTTAAAATTATGAGGCAAGTTAGTATGAAAGCTGAGTTAGATATAGAACTTTAAACTCATGGAGATGGTTAGATAGTAGAATGTTAAAGTCAGGTGCCAAATACATATGGACTGGACATTGGGAATGTATGCTAAGCCATATAACTCTTATAATTGTGGCCTATTTATTTCTGTTGTTTTGTATTGTATTTATAGTTATAAGAAAAAGAACCATTTTTTGGACTGAAAGGGAGAGCTGTTGGGGGGAAAAAAGAAATACCTTAAACTAAAAAAAAAAAAAGGGAAGAGGATGGGGGGTTGAGGGGGAGAAGGGTGGAAGGGTGGGACTGGAGGGGGGAGTAGGGAGGGGATTGTGATTGAGATGTAACTTGAAGAAATAAAAAATAAATTATTAAAAAAAAACTCATCTCTCTTGTGATGCTAGCCTGATTTGCATAGTGAAACCTACCACTGATTAAAAGCACCATGTGATCCTCAAAACACGAGTGCACACACACATTTTAATTCAGTTTATACTACAATAAAAAATAACATGACACTAGACCACCTTTCAGGCAAAAGAAAGATGTCTCAAAGTGAACCGATTAGCTGGGAAGCAAGAGTTAGAGCTTTTGGTTCACAATGCAGGCAGGGGTGGGCTCTACACCTTGACTTTAGAGGTACACCTGGCATATGTGAGAAACACTGAGTGGAAAGGGTTCTTTACTAGCTCCAGCTTCCAGTTAATATTCCTCTTTAAATGTTCAATTCTGTGTGCAACATGGCTTCCAAAGTTTCCACACTGGAGGAACGACTATAGTATTCCAGACCTGGAAATTTGTTGCCTAGCACTGTAATTACAGAAGCTAAAAATATATAGTGTGCAGGCTCTGGGGGATCCGTCCATGGATTGAAGAGCAATATAATCATTTTTCAAGGGTGCTTTAGGTTTGGTGTGTGTTACATGGGGCACAGACTAACTATGATCCATAGAGTGAGATGGGTGATCTCAAATTGCTGGCTGTTAGACTCAATTTCCAACCAAATGCCTGATAAACCCTGTTCAAAAGTCAGCTTTATCGACAGAAGCAAAAGTCTTAGAGGAAAACATGCAGAGCACACAGTGTGAGTTACTCAGAGTGAGAACCTGAGAAAGGTAAGGAAAGGTGTTGCTCGTTCGCTCACCCGAACATCTACTAATATGCCAGCAACTGCTCTTAGTGCTGGCACCAGTCAAGAGTAAAGAGCACTTCAGAACACAATGAATATAATAACTACCATAGGAGAAACTCTGGACAAAGCTTAATAAAGTTCATTTTGTTGGTGCCTGAAAACTCCTCTGTGAGTTGAGTTTTGCAGTGACTCTGGTAAAGAAAAAAAAAATAAAAATAAAACTCACAACATTTTTTTTAACGTTCCCCAAATCAAACAATGAATAGGGTAAGAAGAGATTTGTATCTTCCCCTCCTGTGTCTTCTGAATGCAAGTCTCCACCAAATGCTGGGCAATGCAAGGAGACAGGTCATTGTCATGCTGAGTTGCTGGTGAGGGCTGGGCAAGTGCTACATGCTTTTGAGCACTGGTTCAAAGTTGGAATGTAGGCTCTTTCTTTAAGTATGGAATTTCACTGATTCCTACCATGGGGACAGGCAAGCTTAAATATTCCTAATCTCTCTACATACTGACTGAATTTAGCAGATGACAGTTTGCCTGATTAGCTGCTGCGCTTTCTAAAGAAGTAAATGAAGTTAACTTCCCAGGTATTAAAGTCTTCTTACTTGGGATACTATATTAGACAGAAACTTTAGGAGTAAAAAAAATAACAATAATAATTAAACCAATGATAAATATTTGAAAAATTACACTTGACAATGTAAATTAAATCCTTGATGTGATACACTCATAGATCCACAGACCAGGTAAAATTTGTAAAGCGCATATGGCCCATCGTCCATAAAGATATTTATGGAAGACTTTCATTCTACCCATAGGAAGATGAATCTGTACAAACTTTGAGGGAAGACACCGTCCATCCACTAAACCAAATCTAACAACTGAACTCAACACACACTGAGCTCTCCACACTCACTAAAAGATGTACTCAAGAATATCCATATCAGCCCAATTCATGAAAGACAAATATTGAAAACAACCCAAGTATTCATCAAGAATGGAAGGGATAAATGTATCATGCTATTCACCAAAAGTAAAACACCTCAGAACAATGAGAATAAACAAATGTGCTACAAGTGAACCAAGAATGAACCTCCCAAACCACAGCATCTATACATGGCACTATCAGGTCCCAGGCTCTACCCTTTAATTCTGTTAACAGCCTTTTCTCTACCTCTTTCTTTACTAACAGACTGTCTACTCACCTGGCTCAGCGTCTGTTATGTACCTACCAATCTCAAACCATTTCTATCTTCTACTTTCTTGTTTACAGTTGGCTGTGATATTAGAGGTTATATAAGAACCATAACTCAAATGTGCTTCACATGCACAGACTCTAAGGGATCTCCTGAGGGATGAGAGTACTCTTCAATACACATCTTCTCTCTGCGGCTCAGGGCCTTTCTTGTGAGACAGCATGCCAAAAGCATGGCTGTATCAATCACTAGATCCCATCAATCATTAGGAGATCTCCAAGGCAAAGCTGGAATTAAAGTAACAGAAAAGCCCAGACACCTCAAGTTTACTGGTTTGAAAATAGTATAGAGCAGGTCATTCATCAGGGAGGATAGTTACCGAGGCCAAAAAGAATGTCCCACTTTCTATTAATGATATTGGGGAACGCTTTCTTACTATGTCACTCAAAAAAACAGCAGGTTTCAACACAATGTAGCTCTTTCTCTTTTTGTACTTCTGGTTATTTAATGCCTCCCAAAAGTATCCCAGAAACTCTATCTAAAGCTATTCTATGCTTTCTTTTTTTTTTTTAAACATTTATTTATTTATTTATTTATTATGTATACAGTATTTGCTCTACATATATGCCCGGGCAGATCTCAATGTAGATGGCTGTGAGCCACCGTGTGGTTGCTGGGAATTGAACTCAGGACCTTGGGAAGAACAGCCAGTGCTCTTAACCTCTGAGCCACCTCTCCAGCCCTTTCCTATGCTTTGTAATGCATATTTGACAAAGCAAGAAGAAAATAAAACTCCAAGAAGTCTTAACTTCATGTAATTTACTTCTGTGTAACTTCTACATGAAAATAAACTTAGCTCCCAAGACTGAGGCTAAAACTGATATGCCCAAACTGAAAATCTACAAGGCAACACGTCTTGCATTGTAGAATCTAGAACCTCAAAGTTGAAGCAAGTCGGCACAGCTGACAGGGGGAACTGCCTAGAGGCAATGAAGAAGATTGCATTACGCAAAATGAACTTTTCATCTGCTTTACCCTCTCTTCCTGGGTGACTAAAATAATACTTGTCTGCTTCACCATAGTCAAGGGATGAAGATGTAATGCATCCTGCAGATAGAATGCACATTCCAGCCTCCACCAATAACTTTCCAGGATGTTTCACAGAAAGCAAAGTTCTCTGTCTTGGTTTTCTAGTCTTCCAGATATGCATCATAATCCCTTCCATGTGCTTGATTTTCAGGGAAACCATGTTTTAGCTCCCACGAGCAACAGATAAAAGTGGTTTCACCATTACTAATATTACTATTTCTACTGCCATCTTTCTTAACGCATCCCCTAATTCAGTAGCAATAAAGGAATTATTACTAAGGAATACACCACTGTGAGCTTCATGTTGAAGACTTCTTTCTCACAGCAGGTAAATAAAGGCATCACCATGGACACTCTCATCCTGCTTCTGCTGTTTTGCTAATTGTCCTTGCACTCTTTGCTGAGGCCAAAGAAATGCAGTGCCAGTCATTGCCTCAGAATCATTATGATAGTAGTAAAAGTGGCTTAAGATACAATAAAATGAGCCACTTCTGAACTTGTATGCTTTTGTGTTTAAATATGCAGATTATACAGTACTGTGTAAAAGATCATCTACATCTATGGCTGAAAAAGCAGCTAAAGACCTGTGGTGGTAGGTATACAAACTACCTTCAAGTTAGGGGACAAGCAAACATGACAAAAATGTACCAAGTGTATACATATTGGGAGTTAGAAAAAAGTATCTGTATACAACCTATCCCTGACATTATATCAAAGAAAGAGTTTATCCCCTAAAATTCCTATATGCAAAAGTAGTAATATCTAGTTTGGTGACCTTCTTGTTTGGTTATTTCTTTCGCTATTCTTTATCTGTTCATTTTGCTACAGGACTGCATTAAAAACAAACTTCATGGGTCTTAAGTTGTCCTGAAAAGCAACATCAAATAAGATAAGTGTTCTGCTTACAGTTTCCTCTGGCCAACCAGTCATGTACCCTGATTCTTTCCATTTGGCAATTTAAAATTAAAAAAAAAAAAACTTGGAAACCTAATCATCATTAGATTTTCCTGTTCTCTACACTTGTTCTTTCCAACCCAGACCTGATTATGCATCAGATCCAGACTTAAGACTATATTCCTACTGTTTAAAATGAACAAACGCCAAGGAACAAGCTGATGGAGTGTCCTAGCCACACTTCAGTAGCAGTGAAATCTCCCAGGACTGGCTCCCCTAACAATAGCAGTCCTCATGGGCTGCATGCAGTGCCCTCAGAGGCAGGCAGGGAAACCTGATTATCTACAATGATTCACCAACCAAAGTGTGTTTCCTTTCCTTCCACAAGTGCTATGTTTTCCTTTAAGATGTGAGGTATGGCCAGACTATCATGCCTGTTATCAGAACAAGAGATCATAATCTTCAAATTGTATTTGCCAGAGCTCAGTGAAAAATGAGATTACCACCAGGGTGTGCTGGGAGATGTCCCCAAGGTTGCCTGATTTCTAACACATTTTTCCTCTACTACAATTGCCTGTCTTCCTTTTGTACAGTATTTCTACACATGCAAATGTCTTCTAATTATTTTAAATAATGGCACTTGTATGCAAACATTGCAAGTTCTTTTATGTTGACAAAGTGAACTAAAAGAAATACATCAATAACTTAAGTGCACTTCTCTGATCACCTGAAAGGCTCACATGCCTTGTTTTTAAGTCTTCAAAAATAGCCCCCAAGCAGATAATAATACTGAAAGTTTCATGCCTTAAAACTAATACAAAGGGTTGAGGATTTCTGCTTTCTCACATATACCTGGCACTGTCAAAATATCTTATTTTTTATCTCTGACCCTATCTGTATAAATGCCCTATGCCTCAAGAATTCATAGCAACAGAAAATTTCCTGTCCTACCTATGTATGGAAGTTTTGTGCCATCTTGCCTACACTCAGAGATAAAGGTAAAAACTATTCAATTTCACAACCTAAGAGATCAGAATACTATTTAGATTTGACTTTAAAATGAAAGTAAAAGTTTTTCTGTTATGAAAGCTTTAGAAAACGGGCACACTTCCTTTGAATGAAGTACAAATAACCTCAGTCTAAGTACAATAATGACTGGAAAGTATTTAATGCTAATGTGACAGACCCGAGGACTAGGATTCTTAGAAACTTTCTTTTTCTAGAGTCTTTAAGCTGCCCAGTACTAGACAGGCTTCTAGAGAGAATACATCCAAATCACAATGAAACCAAGCAATGATGAATAATATACACCTCGATTCAGATAATATTACAACCCTGAGTCCCTGATAAAAGAAAGGGGAAGTTCGAAGTAGTGCAGCGCCTCGAGAAAGAGCCTTTCCAGGATTTGAGGCTGTGTTAGTAAAGCCCAGCGTCAGGGAGTTCTCACCGGGAGCAAATTGGTCTGGTACTGAAGTGAAAGACAGAAAGAAGTGAGTGAAAAGGGGGAGAGAAAAGTGCTTTCAGCACTTGAGCTTCAGACTGGAAGAACTTGCTGCAGGCAATCACGCTGAGAAGGTGGGGCCTCCAGGAGAGAGGGAAGGCAAAAGGACACATTTACAGGGAACTGAGAAGTGCTCTACCCGTAGAGCGGGAGAGGAAACGCTTCCTTGGTGTTTCCCAAGTTGAGTCCCCCCCCCCCCCCCCCCCCCCCCCCCCCCCCCCCCCCACACACACACACACACTTTTGTTCTTGGAGAACTTTCTTCTCTGTGGCGTTTGCTGCAGATAGCTGCTGTCGCTCAGTGACTGTTCTTAACAAACTGGCAAAGGCTGAGTGAAATGCACTTAAGAAGGAATCACCTGTCCTTGCCAAGACGCACACACTGCCCAGCACCTGAGCAGAGCTCCGCCATCTCCAGCCAACAGAAATCCCAGTTTAACCTCTGTCTCCCCCTTGCAAATGAATGTGTGCCGCTTGCAGAGAATCTGCCTGACTCACCCCGGTCTCCGGCGTGCCAGGGAGAGATGTGAGTGCCCAGTCCTGGAGCGAACCGTGGAGTGGGGACCGCGGCCTCGATGGCACTGTTTCGCCAACCTCCCCAGTTCAAGGATCTGGAGGTGTGTCGCCCCCCACACACACGCCCCTTAGGCACGTTCCCAGCCACACTGCGACCACTCGGGCTCAGGAGAACACAAGTGTCACTGTTCCCGAGCCCAGCTGGGGCGTCCACTGACCCCACAGTCGTGGCAACAACGCCCGGTTACTTGCAGGCGGCTTTGCAGTAGGGGGGAAAAAAAAGAGAGAACCACCCAAACTCGTCATCTGAACGCTCAGACGGAATAAAAAGTACTTTTTCCGCAGCAGCGGCAGCAGCAGTGTCCACACTTCGCGGGCGCCCAGCCCAGGGGGATGCCCGGCCCGCCACTGACCTCCCTTTCTCCCTCTCGGTCTCTGCGTCCCTCCCTGGACGCGCCGAGGCCGCCAGCGCGCCCTGCGGGACCGGTCCTGGGGCCCGCGCCCGCCACCCAGTGCCCAATACTCGGGAGAGGCTTGGGACGTGGCCGACCCTCCCCGCCGCCGCTCCGGCCACTCACCTCCTGGGGTCTGGCTTCCGTCGCTCCTCCAGCCTGGCGACGGAGTGTGAGGCTGCAGCGGCCGCCGCCGCCACCGCCGCCGCTTTCGCTGCCACCTCGGCCGCCGCCGCCGCCGCCGCCGCCGCCGCCGCCGCCGCCACCTAAGCTCTGCCCCGCGCGCCGCCGGGGCTGGGAGGGACCGCGGGGACCCGGGCGGCGTGGGCTGGGAAGTTGGCTCGGCCGGTCGCAGCGCGCGCGGGGCAGCAGTCGCAACTTTGGCGCCGGGTGGGTGCGCGCTGCGCCCGGGGGAGGCGGCCGAGGGGGCGAGCGGGAGCAGCCGCGCGGGGAGGGAGCGGCGACGCGGAGCCGAGGTGCCGGCCTCCGGGAGGGGACGGCGGCTGCCGGGCGGCTCCGCTCTACTCTGCCTCCCGCAGCTCCCGCGTGTGCGCCCGGCTCTCCGTGTGCCTGCCGGGAACCGACGCTGCAGCCGGGGCCGGGCTCGGGGATGGGCTAGGCGGCCGAAGCTGTGCGGCGAGCGCGAGCCCGCGATCCATATTTAAAGCGGCGAGTGGCCTTGGCCGGCCCCCTGCCCTGCCCTCGCTTGCTCGCGCCCGCCCGGCCCCCTCGGCTCCGGGCCGCCGCTCGGCGTCAGCCGCTAGGGCTTCGGCAGCGGGGAGGGGCCTCGGGCCGCGCCGCCCCTTGCTGGGGGCTCAGCACGCCGCGCCCGCCCCGGGGCTGGAGCCTGGGATCTGGCTAGCGACCCCAAAGCCTCGCCTCTCCTGGCCAGGCTCCTCTCGCACCCAGAGCCAGCTGCTGGGTTCAGCGTTTCATCCTGCTGGCCCCGGTTCCCCAACACGCGAACGACCTGAAGTTGCGTGCGTTTCCCAGCCCACACCATTCTGTATGCTACTCTACAAAACTTGGGGCGTGTGGGTAAAAGAAAGTGCTGTCAGCGCTCAGTTTCAAGTCACTTTTAATTCATCTTTATCGACAAAGGATGTCTGGGGACACCGTGGACCTCCACCTTGCCTTTCATTATCACTGGCGGCTCTCTCTGGAGTTACCCTTAGCCTTCCAAAGCGGGTTCTTGAGTTTGCAAAATGATCCTTCATATTTGCTATGCTACTGAAACTAATTAAGTACCCTTTGCAAGTAAATCACAATATTTCAATGGCCCAGCACTATTGTGATCAGTTAAGAAATCCTTTGAGGTGTGAACCGATGCCAGCACAGACACTGTCTAACGTTCTGAGCACCAATATAGTGTGGCCATTTAATGGGCTTAAGCCACACAGTATATGGTGCAAGCATGTCTGTGTTTTCTGTTCGTGCATATTTCATGTAAAAGTCACTGTTCAGACTCCACACAGCCTCCCAAATACATAACTCTGGGAGAAGTCACTTCACATACTGACTCTTGCTTCCAACACTTCCTCCAACTTAGGTAATAAGATGCCAGAGAGTTGGGGGGGGGTGCTTTGGGGGTAGAAGGTGAAATAGTTTGAGTGACGGGGACACTTTTTTTCTTTCTTCATTATCTAGAACTGGAGAAGATCCATGGTGTCTCCCCTGGGTTGGGGAAGCAGATACAGACCTTGTGTTTGGGGAAAGCTGGTGCGTATGAAACCCTTACTCACCACTCAGCAAGCACTGGGAACCACCCCAAGTTGCCTAATGTCTGAAATTAAAATGCACTAATGTCATGTGTTTGGCTGGTCTCACATCTGGCTTGCTTTCATGTTCACACATTCTACGTAACCTGCTGTAGCGATTGGGGCAATTGAGAAGTGAAGGGGGAGAAAATGTGACCTTTAAATCTCACCCCTGGGTAATTATATTTGCTTCTACACTAATGTTTAAAGTAACTGTCACTTGTAAACACACAGCAAGAATCAGCAACCCCAAAGCTCATGAGCCAAAAGAAATCACTTTTGTATTAAGAATTTGCCACTGCTGATCAGCAGTTTTGCATGCTGTGGATTATGTATTTCGACATAGCTGGCAATTTCTCATTATACTCGTGAACCAGCCATGAATAGTCAGCTTTGGTGACTGAGAAAGGAAAGGTCTAAGAAACACATTTTCCATGTACTTGGCTGCAAAATATGTCAAAATGCCCTTCATGCAAATTGATAGGTAACCCCTGGAGGCATTTTATTATCAAGATTGACAAGAATTTGCCCTGTTAGGGGGTATAGAGTTAGTGGGCAGGGTGGGGGTGTGAGGACAGAATGAGAGTACTGTGGGGTGAAATTTGGTATGAGTCTTAAATTAATGAGAAAAGAATTGGCCTTGGCAGACAGCCCACTAACCCTGTTATCACTCTCCACTTGGTGTTTGCTATCCCACAATTAAAAAAGCATGTTCCATTTCCTTTCCTATTGATTATTGTCCAGTAATTGAGATTCATGTGCTTCCCTTGGAAAGGTCATGATTAACTTTTTGTTAACTCTGTGTGTGGTCCGTCACCTTTGCTTTTGCTGTTCCAAGTAAAGACAATAAAAACTGGAGGGGGGGTTGTTTTCTATTTCCCCCCACACCTTCCCTAAAATATGTGCTATTTCCATTGACTCTCATAAACTCAAAGAAAAATTAATCTATTCTTTTTGTCTTATGATTCACAAAGATTGAGGACAAAAGAAATCAACAGAAAAGGCTGAATGTGGTAGAATGAACCTCTAATCCCAATATGTAGAAGTGAAATCAGGAGTAGCACAAGTTTCAGGCCATCCTGGGCTACATAGTGAGTTCGAAGCCAGTCTAGGATATATAACAAGGCTTGTCTCAATAACAGCACAATAAAGGGTGGGGGAGGGTTGTGCTTCAGCTCAGGAGTAAGGGGCCTTCAGACCAGGGGCTAGGTCTGAGTTGAATATCCAGAAGACAAAAAGATTGGAGGAATTAGTATAATCCTAATTGGTAATGGTTTGTTTGTTTTTTGATCAATAATTTCCTGTGCTTTGTGCCCCTCTGAACTATCCATTTGCTATTTAGATTTTTAATCAAGTTTCTTTCCCATCCATCCATGGTCCTAGTAGAAACACAGAGAAAACAATCTGGAGGAAGCTTTCTTTCAATGACAAGCACCCTCTAGTGGCAGCAGGTCAGACAACACAGATAAAAGTTTCTGAAAAGCTAGACGTGGGCTCCTGATGTGTGACATCAAAAGACAGCATGATATTTACCAACATTACACAACTAGTAGGCTTCCTATTAATCCTGGAGAGGAAGTGGTGCACACAGCCGACCTACAGATAGGATTATTACTGTAGAATTTTCTCAGTCTTTTTGTAATTTGGACTAGATTCTAAAGACTTCTGTGTTTAAGTTGCTTTCATTTCATAAAATAAAAAAGTGATATTTGTTGCTATTTATTCACTATACAGTGAAACCTATGAAAATATTTTATTAAAATCTTTTCATTATTTTACCAGGACAAAAAGGTGGAAATATCATTGAATTTTTATTCTGAAGTTAAAAAAAAAAAAACACAAAAAACATTCATACACATCTCATAAGGGACCTAAACAGAAACGTGGTGGTAGATATACTGTGTCTTGTTGCCTCCAGAAGTTAAGATCTGATTTTTTGTTGTTGTTGTTGTTAACATTCTTGGTCTGGAATTGTTTTTAAATAGGCCACTCATTTGTACAAGTTTGACAAGTATTTTGTTACACTGAATGGCAGGGTTTCTTTGTGTTGATGTTTGTTTTGCTAGCACACAGTATTACAAGAGAGATGCATTGAAGTTGCTACTTTTATGTCAGGGTAGCCACTGCCTTAAGCCAGAGCAAGAAGCTCCAGGCTTTTCCTTCTTGCTCTGCAACTAGTCTGGAATAAAATTGAAGGGGTGGGGTCAGAGGAGGGGAGGAGAGAGGAGAGCAGGGGAGGGGAGGGCAGGGGAGGAGAGGGAAGAGCTAGAAAGAGAGACAAATTTGGATAATCTAGTGGATTTTTCGTTTTTCTTTTGCTTGAACTCAAGAAAGTTCATATTCAGTGTGACAAATTCCTGAATAAATGCAACTAACCTAGATTTATAATCTACATTACCTTCTACAAACCTTGGGTTTAAAAATAGCCTCAGCCCCTTTTTTATGAGGAAGGAGGAGAAGATGGTTTTTGCAAACTGTCAGCACGGCATGAGCTGGGGAAATAATTTTATTTGGTTAAAGCATGTGTCATAAATTGCCTTACAGCTTGAGCAGCTACTCTGCAGACCATACCCTACTGTCATTTTTAGAACGAATGCCTAAAATCAAATATTAGAAGAGACTGACTGCTGAAAACGGGATCCGATCTCTGTTAAAGCAAAAGGCAAGATATTCAGCCTCTGTTAGCTTTGATTCCCTTAGCAGTGAAGTTAAGGGGTATAAATTACTCAA
>CAJQZJ010031994.1:3896727-3920706 GCA_907164525.1 Lophiomys imhausi | reverse complement strand
AGCTTTGATTCCCTTAGCAGTGAAGTTAAGGGGTATAAATTACTCAACGTGTAATAACCCCATCATGCTCACCAGAATGCTTTCCTCCGCTGAGACTGGAACGATGTGGTGATAGAGAAATATGCAAGTCTCTCAGAACGCTATTGACGCATTTGTCATCAGGTACTGTTTGGTAGCCTTAGGTGAGTCTTCCAGCCTCTCCCTCCTACAAAAATCCTCTCACAGATAAGAATAACACAGGACACTGGCCTCTCTGTTTAGGGCAGAAGGAAAAAACTTGAGACAAGCTACCAAGTCACTAAAACCTATAGCTATGATTAAAGATTACCTGTTCTTAGGCAACATAATAGAGAATTACGTCAGACTTCTCTGCCAAATAGACCCTGATACTGTGTGTGTGTGTGTGTGTGTGTGTGTGTGTGTGTGTGTGTGTGTTCATACCAGCCTCTTCTCAGACACACAGGTGTTTGTCCTTTGTGTCCCTCTGCCCTCTCACCTCCTTGGGAGATGAATAAGCCCAGATGGCAGGTTACCTCAAAGCTGCCCTTCCCTTTCTGTTTGTGGCTTACATGGTATATAGATCAGCTGTAGATCAGCTGTTCCATCACTCAGAGGCAGGTTCCCCTGGAGGCTGACCCACCACTAGATAGAACTGGTCCCAACCCATTCACATCCCTAAAGCACCTGGTCCCCTTTCCAGTAACTAACAGCCTTGCAAGTTCACATCTGCCAGATGCTCATGTGGTAAATGATGCAAGATGAAAATATGAATATTAAAATTGTGTCTCCCCCACACACAGGAAAGAACATTCTGAGAAAATTTATCTTATGGTGTCCAGTTTTGTACTCCTGACCAAATACTATTCAATTCCCAACAGAACACAGGTCACCCACACAACTACTGAGTGTGTGTATGTGTGTGTGTATGTGTGTGTGTGTGTGTGTGTGTGTGTTGTGCGAGCACTTGTGGTTCCTCAAGTACTGTCCACGTTTTTCTTTTGAAACTGTGTCTCTGGCTGGAAGCTCATCAATAAAGCCTAGAGATATGATAGAGTTTACAAGACAAGGGAGGGTTGCTTTCAGGTGGGTGTAGGGGCAGCCCGCTAAGAAATAGTGCTACATATAGATCTCAACAAGAGGATGTAAGGTGCAGCAATGCTGAAAAGCAACTTAACAAGACAAACGGCATGTGGCTGTGCCTGACACATGGCAGGAATTAAACACCTAATGACGTACAAAATAAATGTCCCTACTCCCTCTTGCTTAGAACATTAAAAGTAAAGATGCTTACTTCACCACAGTGTGTCTTTACAGTTAAAATATTTCAGAGACCGCGGTATCTTTAAGACAACGGTAACTTTTACACTACTTCAATATATTTATCAGTATGTGCACAAAATATACTGTAAAGAAAAAAAAAAGAGCAGATGAAAGCCACATTTGCCTGTAAGGAAGAGAATTAGATGAGGAGGAACCAGTGTGGGAGGAAGCATTTTCACTGGACTGTTTGTGCATTGGGGAAATTTTAGCCATATGAGCAGTTTGCTAATTTTTAACATAAGTTGGAATTGAAAATATGTAAATAAACCCACTTACATGCCTAACAGTATTTCTCTATGAATGAGTGTATCCTTTAATGAGTACTCATATGATAGATAAAATGTGACACAATGAACATTAGTCCCCCAGTGACAATACTGTCTTGGGCTCCAGCCACATCAATGTGGAACAAAAATATTTTCAGAATGATATTGTTTGTGTGTGCAAATAAACTATGAAATTTTAAAGTCAAATTTATCAGCATCTTGCTGTACTTCTGATTAAAGGAATCTCACTTGAAAAATTATTCTTTTTTTCCATTAGTAAAGCAATGAAGTTTCATTATTTTGAAACAAAAACATGAAATAGATGGAATAATAATTCTTTTAAAAATGGATTCCTCAGAGAAAACCACTAATATTTTTATACAGTTTCTTTGCATAATTTACATTTGTGGTTTCCAGCTGATTGATCATATTACATTTTTTAAATGGTGTGGGTTTGAGGCTAATTCTGTCTGAGGTCAGTCTCATCATGTAATACAAGCTTTTAAAATCAAGAACAGGAAGTAAGGGAGTCCATTTGATGGGCCCATCTTTCTGATTCATTGAACACTGCTCTTCTCTCATTTGGCCACAGCTTCAGGCTCGCCCCACTGTTGATGAACACTTAGAGACGGGGTTCTCTACTGACAGCGGGCACTATCTGGCAACAAAAATCCTGATGGCCTCACAAACAGTAATATTAATAGCCCACAGCAGCTACCATGTCCCAAGGGCTGCTCAATAAGTTAGCTTGTGTAATATTCTGACATTGTTGGTAGTGGCGTCATTCCTCTCTGGAGAAGAAGCTGTGTGGCTTTCCAAACCCCCTAGTTTATGGTCAGCTCTTGTCACACTTCCTTCAACTCGGAACAAGTTTGCAGTGGGAGTTAGTCTTTCTCTGGGAACCTAAGCATCTGATGCAGAGGAGTCAGCTGATTGTCGGAGAAATCCACGCACATCTTAACTGCATCCAATTCTCAGACTCATCTGGACCTGCCAGAGCATGCACGACCTCACATCAATCCCTGCCTGTATTTCTGAACACTCCATTTTGCAAATGCAGGGGTTCGGAGTTTGGAAATGATGCTGTGTCTTCCTTGGTTTTGTTTTCTTGTTTAGTATGACTGCAGGCCAGCATTGGTCGGGGCACTCATCTATAATACCAGCACTTACCTGGCAGAGTTAAGAGGATCGCCACATTTGAGGTAAGGCCTGGCTACTTCTAGACCAGCCAAGACTACATAATGAGACCCTATCCCCCAAAACCAAAACAAAACTAAGATTACATTTTATCATGAATAATTATAGTGAGATCTTCTGTGGTATTTGCTTCTCAATTACACATATATACCCTCTTGTCCATGGTCCATCTGCTGGGACGCATGGTAACGTAGAACATGTTTGAAAGCCATCATCACTATTAGCCTAGGGACTGGTTAGACCACAGCGTTTGCTTACGCTGTGGCTTTCAACTTTCTAACTTTTCATTTTAAAAGACAGAGGGGAGATTATCTTCTTCTGGGTTTTGGTGTTGCATGGCTTTGTTTGTTGTTGATTTGGTATCTAGGTGCTGAGCCTGGGCCTAGAAATACCTACATTAAATTTAAGTGTTTATTCATTAAAAAAGATAACGTCTCACTCTAAATCACACAAAAACTGATGAAAATTTCAACGTGTGTCTTTCAGTGGGCAATTTTTGTTTAAACCTAAAATAAGTAGCATTTAATGAAAATGTACCAGAATATGTAGCATAAATAAGAAACTGGAATAAGGAGAATTTGCTCAAATTATTGGTAGGTAAATTATTTTCCTATAGGTTTTCTTCTAAGTGCTGAAGCAATGTGCTTTGATTCTTTGAGAGACATAATCAACCCTCCTTCTCAGGGATCCTATTTCTTCATGAATTTAGTATATTTGGAACAAATAGCCTAGTGTTCTAGACCAGGGGAAGTATTAAAGAACTTATGAGGAGAAAGAGAAAAGGAAGGAAGCAAGGAAGGAAGACAGACAGACAGAAAAAGAAAGAAAGAAAGAAAGAAAGAAAGAAAGAAAGAAAGAAAGAAAGAAAGAAAGAAAGAAAGAAAGAAGGAAGGAAAGAAGGAAAGAAGGAAGGAAGGAAGGAAGGAAGGAAGGAAGGAAGGAAAGAAAGAAAGAAAGAAAGAAAAGAAGAAAGGGAGGAAGGAAGGAAGGATGGAAGGAAGGAAGAAAGGAAGAAAGAAAGAAAGAAAGAAAGAAAGAAAGAAAGAAAGAAAGAAAAGAAGAAAGGGAGGAAGGAAGGAAGGATGGAAGCAAGGAAGAAAGGAAGAAAGAAAGAAAGAAAGAAAGAAAGAAAGAGAGAAAGAAAGAAAAGAAGAAAGGGAGGAAGGAAGGAAGGAAGGAAGGATGGAAGGAAGGAAGAAAGAAAGAAAGAAAGAGAGAGAGAGAGAGAGAGAGAGAGAAAGGCTGGCCAATGGGACAAAGCAGGAGCACAGTGGACAGTTCTCTCCCCAGTCAGGATCCTCAAATAATGTGACTGTTGCTTTGATTAAATTAAAAGTGTAACATATTGCCTGTTTATTTAAGACTTCATCCATGCTGGCAAGAGTAAGACATTCCACTTAGAGAAGCAAGGGTTCAAAGTTTCCCCTGACACTGCAGTCCCCATCTGGAACAAAGAGCAAAGTAATCAAGAAAATGGAGGTGGTGTTTCAGAGACTCTCCAAGAAAAATATTCCATACAAGGTGTGGAGGAGCTGGACTAACAAACTGATAGACCTTCATTCTAGACAATGGAAACGGGCCAGGGAAATACTAAAATAATTCATCCAATAAATCCAATGTTACATTCAATAATAAATAATTGCTGCTTTTGCTTCCTACTTCCTGATCTTCACAGAAACTTCATACAAATAGATTTTTTAAATCCTTATATTGTACAGCTGAAGAGAGGGGCTTTAGAAATGACATGACCTTCTAGAGCCTCTGTTGGGGTTAACTTCTTGCCCCACCTCAATGAACAAAACAAAACAAGAAGCTTCCACTGGCTGTTCATCAGCCATCGAAAGAAGACCAAGTTACTTTCCTTGGATTTAGTAGCTTTCTACGACCTGACTTCAACCTGCTGGAGTGACCACAAATCCCACACCCAGCTCAGTGTTCCACTCAACCTATTTCCTAATCGGGCCATTTATCTTCTTGGACCCAGTCCCTTTCTCAGGCCGTTTATGCTAATGGAAATGCTTTCCCGCCCCCTTTACTTCAAGCTCTACCCATCGAAAGCCTGACTTTTAAATCTCCAGTTTAAATACTCATTCAACCTTTCTATCTTCACTCATTAGCTCAGTCACTGTCACGTTGATGGGATTCAGAATTGCCATGGAAATGAACATCTGGGCATATCTGTGAGTGATTTTCTAGATTAGCTTAAAGTGGGAACACCCAGCACTAAATGTGGCCTGCACCATTTCATGGGTCAGGTTCTTAGAGTGAAGAAAAAAAAAGAGAGAAAGAAAGAGCTGAACGTAAACATCCATCCCCTCCTGCTTCCTGACTTTGGGTGACTATGACCAACCACCTCACACTCCTGCCACCGTGAATTCCTTGCCGTGATGGACTGTACCATCTACCTGTGAGTCAAAACAAACACTTCCCTTCCTCGAATGGTTGTACAGGGTATTCATCACAGCAATAAGAACTGTAACTAATCAAGTATTAAAGATCTCTCCCCTCCATATGGAGAACATTTTGGATGTGCCATTTAATTGTCCTACCTTCCCCACATATTGTGGCTTTTAATGTACTGTCTGCCCCCCCCCAAAAAAAAGCCTGTTGGTTGTAAAAGTAAGACATGTGTCTTAAATACATGGATTGTTTATATTCTTACAATGGACTTTCATTAGAACAGAATGAGTCAGATCTGTGACATGGCTCAAAGGGTAAAGATGCTTGCCGCCCAATTATACAAGCACAGAGACATGAGTTTGATCCCTGGAGTCCCTAAAAACTGGAAGGAGAGAACAGAATCCACAAAGTTGTCCTTTGACTTCCACATTCATGGTGGCTAATATGCCACTCCCAAGAACACCAGGAGCACATGTGCTCACACATACAGTAGAAACAACAGTAGTAACAATAATAATAATTTTAAAGTTTTAAATTGAAAGCTGAATAAATGAAGCAATGAATAACTGAAGTTAAAGAAAAAAATACAAGCTAAATGTAAGAACCCCCCTAGAAAGAATGAGCCCAGAAAGCCCTTGGCATTTTAATTTTTCATAGTCTTTCATATAAAAGTCATCTTATAAGAAGCTTTAGGATTGGGTAAAATGTGGGTAAATATTCATGGAGACTGAGGCACACAATTTCATCTGTTTTGAGCCATTTTGCACTCATTTATTTAAACAAATGTTTATGGAGTGCCTGTTTTCCTCAAGACCTGGCAAGTACTGAAGAAATAGATGAGATGAGAAAGGCAGAGGAGACCACTGACTATATGGAACTTAAATTCTAGTGGGAAAAGACAGCAAGTAATAAGCAAACAAGAAGCAAGTTCTATCATAAATTAGTAGAAAAATAAAGGAGAGTGTCCTGAGATGGAGTAACTAAGGTTCACTGCTCCAGAAAGCAAGGCAAAGCTGCACAGGAAATTGTAGGGAAGGCCATCTAGGTATACAAAACAGAAAATTCAAAGACACTTGAAGGCAGAAGAACAGAAAGGGATGGGTAATGGTGGAGCACAATGAGCAAAGGAAAAAGGCAATAACATGACATCTGGAAGAAGAGGAAGACCCCAGATCTCGCAGGCACTACAGATCCAGGAAGGAATTCTGATCTTATTACAAGATCAATTGGAAGATACTGAAAAATTGTAAACAAGGGTGCCATGTAGTCAAATTTAGGCACTGCAACGTTTATTCTTAGAATAGAGTGGAGAATAGATTGGAGTGTTGAAGTCTGAATACTCTACAAAGCTCATACTGACACTTATTGCCATTGCAAAAGTGGTAAGATACTAAGACTTCAAAGGAGTGATGAGACATCATGGGACTGGTGCTTTTATGAAACAAGAGACTCACTTTCTCTCTCTCTCTCTCTGTCTCTCTCTCTCTCGTGTGTGTGTGTGTGTGTGTGTGTGTGTGTGTGTGTGTGTGTGTGTGTGTGTGTTTTCCATTCTATTGATTCCTTTACTGATCTTAAATGGTCTAGTGATTTGTGGTTTGGCTTGTTCTTTTCCCAGGACCCTACAGTGCATCATTGTTATTTATTTGAGATCTCTCTTATTGCCTCATGTGGGCACTTGGGGCTACAAATGTACCTCTTAGGACTTCTTCCATTGTGTCTCATAGGTTTGGGTATGCTATCAGTGTTTTCATTTTCATTAGATTCTAGGATTTTTACATTTTTCCTTCATGATTTATCCAATGACACATTTATCATCCAATAGAACATTGTTTAATCTCCATGAATTTAACTAAGTTCTACAATTTCTTTTGCTATTTATCTGTAACCTTATGTCTTTTCCTACCTCAGGAAAACCCCTCTCTTTCTTCTATGCGTATTGACTATGCAGTTTGTTTCTTCAGAGTATCAGGGATTCCTTGGAGACCCCACTTGGACCTTTCACCTTATTTTTATTCTTGTTTGATTGTTCTGATTCCTTCATGTGGTCTCCAAGCTCAGTTTCTCTGACCTCTCTTTAATTCATTATTGGTGAGAATTTCCACAGAGTTTTTATTGGCATGTTGTGTCTTTTATTGCTGACACTTCAGATTCTTTCGTTTTTTCTTTCATATTTCTATCTCTTTGTTGAACTCCTCTTTTGTATTTTGCATTATTTTCATCATTTCATTCAGCTGTTTGTGTTCTCAGAGAAGCTTATTTTCTTTTCCTTCTTTCTTTCTTTCTTTCTTTCTTTCTTTCTTTCTTTTTTTTGTTTTGTTGAAACATTTATAACCAGTCTATTGAGTTCCCTGTATTTCCTCTGAGTCATTCTCACTAGATGTCATTACTGTAGGGCTAGTACTTTTTGGACAAGTTATGTGTCATGGCTTTTTAATTTTTTTGTGTGTTACTGTGTTAAGGGTTACATATTTGGTATTATTTCTTTGCTTAGTTTATTTTTTATCAACTATATTATTTATTTTATTTGGAATGTATTCAAACAGGACTTGAATGCATAGCTCAGAAAATAGTCCCTCAGTCCAAGAGCTCAGAATGCCTGTTGCAAACTCCATATTATTCCCTGAGTGATGTAACAGTGAAAGCAATCACAGAAGCTTGGTATTACCACTAGGCAAACATTGTATTAGCCAGCTAATAATATAACCTGATCAACTTCAGCAGCTGTGGAAGAATAAACAATCAAGAGTACTATGGGTTATACTCAGATTTCACTTAGTAAGATTAAGAGTGGGATATGACTCTTAGGTAAACATTGTATTATCCAAGTAATAATATAACCTGGTCAACTTCAACAGCTGTGGGAGAATAAACAATCAAGAGTACTATGGGTTACTAAGTCAGATTTCACTTAGTAAGATTAAGAGTGGGATATGACTTGAGGTAAGGTGGGTAGGGATAAGAATTAAGTATTAGGGCCGGGCAGTGGTGGCGCATGCCTTTAATCCCAGCACTTGGGAGGCAGAGGCAGGCAGATCTTTGTGAGTTCGAGGCCAGCCTGGTCTACAAAGTGAGTCCAGGACAACCAGGGCTGTTACACAGAGAAACCCTGTCTCGAAAAACCAAAAAAAAAAAAAAAAAAAAAAAAGAATTAAGTATTAAGTCAGCTCTGAATAGAAAGAAAAAAAATCAAAGTAGTAGGTGCTGTGTAATAGTTTCCTACAAGACTGAAGCATTCCATACTGCAGGAAGCTCCTTAAGCAGAAAGGTAAACAGTTCAAAATAATTTCAGGAAATCCCTGAAACTGACCAGAATCACTAGAGCCCACCCTGCCAGAGTAAATAAAAATGAAAAATAAAAAATAAAAATAAAAGCTGAGAGTTCTTCTCAGATGTGAGAGAGGTGAGCTGCAAAAAAGTGAAACTGCAATTTGATTATCAATTGTATTTATTAATAAGTATAAACTGTACTATTAGGCTGGCGGAGCAGCGGGTGACTTGGCAGAGCAGTGGGTGGCCTGGCAGGATATCAGCCAACAGGCCTGGCCCACCTTAACCGGAGGCCTGATTTAACCTGGGGAAAGAACCCTAGACCAAGGGTGGCCTACACCATCTGTAACCTAAATTTTGTTAAGTAGTATCAGTTGTTATATAAGGCCCATAGAATTACCGGTGGCTTGGTGGGAAATTCGCCAGAGTTCAACAGGAGTCAGGGAGTCCAATGGCCCTAGATTGCTTGGACTGATGGCTTATAAGCTGTCAGGGTCCTTTCCCCAATAATTAAATACACCAAGACCTTTTAATGTTTTGACGCTTAACCCTTATCTGGGCAGACTCTCAATTAGCTACTCTAAATTAACCCAGATCACCTAATCCCAAACCACCATGTGCCTGTGATTACCTTCCAGCGTTCTCAAACACATCTATATGCTTCCAAGTCTCCTGGAGGAATGAGCTAATCCTCTGTGTAAAACACAGGGTTCCTGTTCTAATCCCAGGAAGTCCCGCCTTCCTATACTCTTTCTGCCCAGCTAACTGGCCATCAGCGACTTTTATTAACCAATCAAGAGAATGCCTCAGAAGGGGCGTTAACCGGATCTTAGCATTGAAATCAGCCTATCAGACCTTCCCCAACAAAAAAGACTCTGGGACCAGACAAGCTGCCTGGAAGAAGCAGAAACCTGCTGAGCTGCCTGGAAGAAGTTTATACCCATATCACTTGGAAAGGACACTCTCCAACCTGTTGAGCTGCCTGCAGTCTGTGTGCAGTACAGTGTGTCCCAGGTTCACAGCTTTTGTGAGCTGTCACCCATGCTGGAGTGGGCTTTGGTATAGCTGTCTTTGAGTCACTTCAGATCCTGTAAGTAACCCTAATAAAACTCTTTGGTTCACCAAGGTGAACTTTGGTAATATTCCTTCTCTGATCTGTCATGGGCTTCCTATCTGGGATGAGTAGATGTGTTGTGTCTCCTCAACAGAAATTTTGTCACACAACAGGTGGGTAAAGCAGCTACAAGGGGAAAGTTGATATATTGTTTTGATGCCCAAGTTTTAGAGATTATTAGAGCTGTGGAAAGCCATAATTAAGAAGTAAAAAGAGGAGAAACAAAGGATGAAAAAAAGAAAAACATGACAGGAATAAAAGAGGAGTATGTAAGATGTGGCTGAAGAGTGTAGTAAACCTGTGAAGAAACATGAAATATCAGCCCTGAAATCTAGCTGAGCAACATATAAACAAAAGCAAAACCACCATGAGACATATATACAAAAAAAGGAAATTAAACAATAGAAAATAATAAAAAGAACACTTATAGACTGAATTGCTGGCACAGCTACTGTCATAGGATTTTTATTGCCATGAGAAACACCATGACCAAAGAGCAACTTGTGGGAGAAATAGTTTATTTCATCTTACACTTCCTAATAACTATCCATCACTGGGGGGAGTCCTGGAAGGAACTCAAGCAGGTCAGGAACCTGGAGGCTGGAACTAATGCACAGACTGTGGAAGGGTGCTGTTTACTGCCTTGTTCCTCATGGCTTGCTCAGACTGCTTTCTTACAGCACCCAGCATCACCAGCCTACGGGTGGCACTCCCCACATGTATCATCAATCAAGATATAACACCACAGGCTTGCTCACAGGCCAACCTAGTGGGGCATTTTTTCAATTGAGGCTCCAAAATGACTCTAATGTGTGTCAACATAAAAGTTGCCAACACAGCTACACTGAGTTGAAAGGTGAAGTTCTCTGATCCTTGTGCCTCTAACAGTCTGTTGTCCTCTGAAGTCTCAGCATTCTTTGGGTTCGTGCAAAGGGAGAGGGGAGGTTTATGCTCCACCATAGCCTCTTCTGGCTATCCAGGACTGGTGTACGTGAGGAGCAGCTCTTTCCTTTGCAGCATCTGCTGCTCTCCATAGTCTTCCAATTCTGTTCTCACTTTTTCTTGAGCCATTGTATGGTATTTTATTGCCTAGAGAGAGAGCTGGAAACCTCTCCCATCCCCAAATCCTCTTTTCCTACCTGACTTTGGCACCCACTCACAAGTGAGCAGTCTAATCCTACTTTCCTTGAATCTTTATGAGCTTGGGACTCTTCTGACCACACAGCACAGGGAAACTGAGGCTGTGCAACACAGACTACACAGCATAACGATTCAGCTGGTGTTTGCTAGGATAGTCATGCTTTGAACTGTGACTGCAATGTAAGAAATCCAGTTACTCCAAAGGTGCTGCAGTTGCTGCCAAGGCACTTAGAGAAGCCACTGCCTCTGTGCAATCAGGTTGGCAGGTATGGTTGCCAGGTCTTCCTAACTCAGCAATAAGAGTGAAGAATGAGCCTCCACATGCTCCTTCCAGCCCTCAGATCTCAACTAGAATTATAAACACTGTTCTAACTCACAGAAACCAAAAAGCATAATAGAACTATTACTGCAGTAAACCCTTAAATAACTATTTAGTGGAAGAAATATCAAGATTGGTCAGTTAATCAAACACTGAAATAATAAATTAATTTAACCTACAATGCCAACAACATACTACATATGTACACATCTCATATAAATACCATATATGAATATATATAATTCAAATACATATATCAACACTAGAGATGTGTATAATCCTCAACAAGATTTAAACTTGGTGTCATTTTACTCACTCTGATGAAGTTTAAATAACTCTTTTGTGGTAACTATCAGTCAGACAAGGAATCCAAAGTTCAGATATGAATTAGGTGCTTTAATGCCTCTCAATAAAACTAGGTTTAATAGTAAAGTATATTCGTTTGATAAAAGCTAGAATCAAAGAGCCATATCTCGAAGCCCTGATGCATATTCCAATCTCATGATTTCCCTTTCATTCCATAAGCAGTTTTCCTGAAGTTATCTCTAAGTCCACATAAGTGGGGCTACAAATAGAATAGAGTGCTTATGAGTAAAATTTCTAGGCATGAGAGATGGGTTAGGGAATTATACAATACAAAGTTGTTTTCTTTTCAGAAACAACCCTTTCTATAGTTTTTCTCTTTAGCACCCAGTGTTTTCTCTTTGCCTTTCTTAGAAGCAGGATAAGATATAAGAATTTTCTTATGGTTATTAGAATATGTTTTTCAAAAGCCATACTTTGATTTTTAAAAACTTGTAACAAATGTTAACTTTTGAGACTAATTTATGTTCCTAGGCAGCAGGACACACTATTCCATTAGTGAATAAAGTCACATTGGTGTGCCTCTACAGTAACCAGAAACAACGACTGAACACTCAGTGTGTGCAGAGAGAGCAAGTGTCAATAATAATGTCCCCCATGACAGCAGTTATTTCAGGTACTAGCTCTTAGCTCTGACAGTATTGCTAGTTAGGAATGATTTATTTGGTCATAACCCAATAAGATTTTATTACTCTTTCAGATCCATAATCAGTATGAAACCCTTTATCTTTTTTAATAGTTAACTTTTATTTAATTTTATTTGTATGAGTATTTGCCTGTACATATGTATGTGCACCATGTGCATGACTGGTCCCTGTGGAAGCCAGAGGAGAGTATCGGATCCCCTGGCATTGGAGTTACAGATGGCTATGGGCTGCTATGGCAGTGCTGGGCACTGAGCCCAGGTCATCTGCAAGATCAGAAACTGTTCTTAACTGCAGAGCCATCTCTCCAGTGCCACCTCTCCTTTTACCCTTTATGAACAAAATATATTGAACTCAAAATTTTGGGCTTTCAGTACTATTTGTACCTTCAGTAATATGCCCTATGTGTCACTCAAGGGTGTTAGAATTATGGAAGCCATTTCCAACACACACACACACACACACACACACACACACAAACACAAACACACACACACACACACATATGCACACCTTTGTAACACTATGTGCTTAATTTTTGTTTCTTTTGTTTTGTGTTTTTGAGGCAGGGACTCTCTATTATGTACTTCTGGCTGTCCTGGAACTAACTATATAGACCTGCCTGGTCTCAAACTCATAAAGATCCACCTGTGTCTGCCTCCTGATTAAAGGTGTGTGTCACCAGCTGGTATTTAAGTGTTTTTTTTTTTTAGCAAAGAAATAACCTAACCCACAGTAGTGTTGAATACTTACACTGTTCCAGACACAATAGGAGAAGTTTTATTGCTACTTACTGGGGCCACATCTTTTAAAGAACCATAAAAAAATAAACTTGTCTATATATTTATTTGTGTTGTTGCTTCCTGAAGAGTCTGATTTAAGACGCTTTTTTTTTTTCAGGAATGTGCATACAGCAGAAATGAGATAAAAACTTAGTTTAGGGACTGGAGAGATGGCTCAGAAGGTAAAGGCACTTGCAAGCAAGCCCAATGATCTGAGTTCTGTCTTCTGATCTCACAGGGTGGACAGAGAGAATCAATCCCAACAAGGAGTCCTCTGATGTGTGTGCATGTGCCACAGCATCCTGTGCCACATGCACATAAACACACACGCATAGTAAATCAATAATGCTTTAAGCTAAGAAAAAAATAACTTTATTTGTAATAGCTACAAACCAGAAACAACCCAGATGTCCCTCAACCAAAGAATGGATTAAAAAAAAAAGTTGTAGTACATTTGCACAATGAAATACTACTCAGCTATCAGAAACAAGGAAATCATGCAATTTGCTGCTAAATGGATGGACCTAGAAAAGCTCATCCTGTGTGAGCTAACCCAGACCCAGCAAGATGCACATGATATCTATTCACTTATAACTGGATTTTAGCCATATCAGGATAATTATCCTACAACCAACAGACTGAATGGAACAGGACCATGGACTTTGTTACCTGTTAATAGGACACTTTTCCCTAGTGGAGCTGACATGTAGGCCCCCAGTGCAAGAGGAAGCTCTTAGCCCTCATATGGCTGCCAAACTGAGAGAGGCTGATATGTAGGGCACCCTACACTGGAAGAGTAGGATAAGTGAGAGAAGAGGGAGAGGGTGGGAGGGTGGGACTGAGATGGGTGGAGGGAAGGGGTTGTGATGGAGATGTAACTTGAAGTAATAAATAAACGTAATTTAAAAAGAACTTATTGTTCATCTTTTTCTATTTCTTTTTCTTTTTCTATAAATGTCAAACAGAAATTCTGTTTGACTTTGCTAGCCAAGTATTCTGTCTCAGTTACTCAGTGGCCAGTGTTTTGGAAAAAAAAATAGCTGTAGATGATATGTAAATGAAGGAGTGTGGCCAGATTTGACTGAAGGGCTATATTTTATCAATATATACTTTTCAGGTGTCTTAATGTGGCTTTGTACTCATTGTTTTCATTTTATTTGATACTACAACATGCCTCCTTACTCAGTCTAACCTCCTCTGTTGCAGAGGTCTGAGAAAAGTCAATTATCCTATGACATCAGTGGCTGGAATGCTCCAGAACTGCTCTGGAACACAAGAGCAAGGTGAAGCAGAACAACAGACTTTATGTGGTATTTTGGAATGAAAAATAGGTGTTAAAAAAAAACTCACACAGAATTTTTAACAAAGCATTCTAGCACTTTGTATAGATTCATCTAAATTAAAATGTGGCTGATGGTGGAGCACACTCCCCGAAGGCATGAGTATCACACGTGGTAAAGACAGCACTTAATTAAAAATCTCTTAATTAAACAACCTAATAAAACTAATGTGACAAAAGTGAAGCCCACACCATAAGCATTCCTTTCATATAAAGAGTGAAAGACAAGAAGGAATTGAAAGATTAACTTTATAAAGTTTTTAATGGCCTCCCTCTTACATACTCTTAGAAACAGATCCTGTGTTCCTATGACCAAAGGAGACATCTGTTATCAGTCTGCTCTGAACTTCTTATTTCCTTCTCTGCTTTGTTACCAATCACTTTCTAGCTCCCTAGACCCCTAGTCTTTGCCAAAGATTAAATTATCCCTGATAGAGAACCACCATACATAGAACATTGTTTTAGTGAAGCCCGGTGTTACCAAAAGTGTAAATATAGCCAAATCAAGAACTATCAATAGGTGAAAATAAGTGGAATTGAATTCTCATGAGTCTTTGAGTGTCTTGTGTTTTCAAATGTATGTAATTCCCAATTCTAGCCATATACCATAGGCACAAACAAGTCTTTTTCTTTTTTAAGGTCTCTCCAACATTGAACACACCGAGGTCTGAAATCAAGCCTGAAATGTTCTTTGACGTTGCTGGTCCTATGTTCCTTCCTGAGATAATCCACAAAATCCAGTTTCCCCCGTGCTCCATATTCATTAGTGATTCATACCCCACTCTGGTGAACTATCACTCTGTTTGAAAGAAAAGGACAAAGAAAGCAAAGAGAGAGGGCAAAAGAACAAAGACTAAATAAATTCAGGTAGTCTACTGTTCCCTGTTGAAATGAGACCACTAAAACTAGGGATTATCTGATTACCAGCTACACACATCTGACTTTCCTGAAAATGGTGGTCAAAAGGGGACATAACTATCCTATTGCTTTGAGAAGAACCTAGCTACAAAGAGTTCGCTTGTCTTATAAATTTTTTTCTTTTTTATAATTTATTTTTTATTTCTTCAAGTTACATCTCAATCACAACCCCCTCCCTACTCCCCCCTCCAGTCCCACCCTTCCACCCTCCTCCCCCTCAATCTCCCATCCTCTACCCTTTTTTTTTTAAGTTTAAGGTATATCTTTTTCCACCCAGCAGCTCCTCATTTCAGTCCAACAAATGGTTCTTTCTCTTATAACAATAAATACAATACAAAACAACAGAAATAAATAGGCCACAATTATGAGAGTTATATGGCTTAGCATATATTCCCAATGTCCAGTCCATATGTATTTGGCACCTGACTTTAACATTCTACTATCTAAGCATCTCCATGAGTTTAAAGTTCTATATCTAACTCAGCTTCCATACTAACTTGCATCACAATTTTAAAAACATCTTCCTAGATCCAGAACACCCTCTTGATTCCTAAACAACTCAAAATTTAACTATGAGACTCTAGCTATCTATTCTTCAACCACCTCAGAGACCTGAGAGGGATAAATATATCTGATTATATAGGAAGTGCAGGGTCTGCAGCTTCCAAAACTAAGAAATGACATACCAGTGGCTGCCTGGACAGTTCCCATTTTCTCTCCATACATTACAGCATCAATCTTCAGCCACTTGGCCCCGTTTCTCTGACAGACATTGATTGTAGAGCAGGAATTATGAAGGACTTGCCTACCCTGTCCTGGCAGAGCTAGGCTGTCGACTTACCTGCTTCCAAGTTTAGTCCTATTTGGACAGCACTCTGTCTACAGTTTAAGCAAGGGGTTTTTCTTGCCAAGAGATAGGCTTGCCACTAATTCAACCATCTCCCACTGGAGATTCTTCGATGCTCATCTTCTACTTGGAGTTGAATAGGGGGTGCTGTCAGGAGCTGACATGTCTCGATATCAAAAATTCTTAAGTTAAGAAAACATCTTTGAATGCCATATTCTGCAGATCTCTTGAGGTTTTTGAAGATGTCCTATCTATCTCTTATATTTAGATAAGCAACTGTTGCTGGTCTCTTAGCAACTTGATTTCTGATTAGCTTAGAAAATAACTGTGATAGACTGTCATAGTACCTAACAAAATGACACGTTTGCATGACTATTAGTTTGCATTTCGCTTGTCTTATGAATTTAACACAAAGCATGAGCTTTGGAATCAGACATTCCCCAATTCAAAGCTAGGTTCTCCTTACCCTCTCAGTAACTTCTTTTCTTGTGGTGGTAGTAATGTTCAGTGCTGGTTGTAGGGTCAGTGTTACTAGTAATTTAGTAGCCACATAAAGACACAGTTTACAGTACTAAAATATTGCTGCAAAGTCTTCTCAGTGAACCAAACATATCTGGTGCTTTGATCTGTATTCTGTATTCAGTTGGGTAAGAAAGACTATCACGTCTTCAGTGATGTTGACTGTGTTAAGATTGTTGTGTGATAGGAAGATTAGCAGAGTAAATGGTCTTCATTATTAAATTCATCTCTTATTTCCTGGAAGTGTAATCTCACTGGAATCCTACACTCATTAGAAGATTGGTGAATGGATGATCAGAATTACATCACAGAGCAGACCTATTTCTTTCCAATCATCTTTTCATTCCTTTTTTAAACTCAGAAAGCAGAATTAGTAACCCAAGAAAGAACCCATTATTTCTTCTTGCTGAATCACATTTACTTTCATTTCTTTAAGGATTTCAAGCAAAGTTACAACACAATGTGGGGCCTAGAGAGAGTGATTAATTGTCTTTTATCACCTACAGTGCTCCTCCATTGTTTTGCATCGTCTACTCATTCAACAATATACAGAGTTAATAATGTGTGAAACGACATGCTGAGTGGTAGGAACAGTTAACAAGATGTGGCATGGTCCTTGTCTTCAGAAACCCTACTGAAAAATTCCCACAAAACACCAATATTAAGTGAACATAGAAATAGGCGATTTGGTAATTACAGATGGTTGTAAATACAAAATGGTTAATTACAAAACGTTGGACAGCAATCATCTTTGAGAAGGAGTAGCTGGAGACCAACTCTACAAATTCTGGTGAGTCAGCACCTAACACAAGAAGACAATAGGACACAATGGTTCATTCCCTGACACTGACATCATCTCCCAGTAAAACACAACAATGGGACCTGGATGTGGCTGCTTGGAGGCGGGGGGGGGGGGGGGGGGGAATGGATGTTCCTGTAGAGTAAGTTAACGAAATAATCATATTGTCACATGACAACTTTTCCCACCCTCTAACTTGACTTTAGGGAAATCCCACAAATTGTTTGCTTACTGCGCAGTGAGTGGCCTGTTTGTTTTGTGTTGAAGAACTCAAGTTGGTGTCTCTACTAGAATCCTACAGATCGCTAAAGGCTCGTGTTCTTAAAGGAATGAAAACTAAGCTGGAAATACCAAACATCCCATCCCTCTAAGACACATGCTTTGGTCAGGCATGCAGCCCTAAACAGTACTCGGGGAGGGTGCAATTTAATGCATCCTTAAGACCGTTATATTGGTCTAGATGGTAAACAGTTATTACTGTGGAACTCCACTTCTCCAAAGTGTATGTCCTCCTCCAGGAGATCATCATCATCTCATTCTCATCCCATTTCATCCACTACATGAAAGGTGTGTACTGGATGCTCCTTCTTTCTCTTTTTGTTCAGGGATTACTATGTTTTTGACTCTTGGAATGTGGCAGAAACATGAGCAACTCTGAGTACTGCTAGCCAATTTTTTCATTGTGTACTTTCTTTCCAATAGGATTTTGCTTCAGTCTTTCACAGTTTATCTTTTTTTTCCTACACCCTTATTTTCCTATCCCATTTTTCATCTGGGATGAAACTTCTCTGAACTCCATGATATTGATGGCCCTCTCTGTCTATATCTAGCCCCCACTCCTGACCCCCCCCACTTCTGGATTTATTTCTTCACTATTTAAGCTGCCTTCTGAATTTATAAGACAAACACGCTTTTGCCTCTCATCAAATTGTTGTAGAAATAAATGGAATCACTTCTCTAACTTTTGGCTAAGATCAAGTATAGAAATACAGAGGTATTCCATGTGAGAACAATTCAGTATACCAACACATAATCACAATTTCACCCAGCACCAAAAAATAACATTAAAAATATTTGTGCGTTTATAACTGCAGGTGATATATCATTGAAAACAGGGACTATAGTTACCTGCACATATGTATAAGATAAAATAGTAAGAAGTGGATTCAGCTTCTTCCAACTACAGATCATCACCAAGGAAAAGAGCATATTAGGTCATAATTAAGATGGTCTACTCAGAGGAATAAGACAGCTAAAGGAGATCAAGGGGATACAAATTGGAAACGAAGAAGTCAAATTATCTCTGTTTGCAGAAGATATGATACTAAACATAAGTGACCCAAAAATTCCACCAAAGAACTCTTACAGCTGATAAACACCTTCAGCAAGGTGGCTGTATACAAATTCATTCAAAAAAAATCAGAAGCCCTTCTTTATACAACAAACAAATGGGCTGAGAAAGAAATTAGGAAAACAACACCCTTCACAATAGCCACAAACAATATAAAATACCTGGTGGTAACTCTAAACAAGCAAGTTAAACACCTGTACAACAAGAACTTCAAGTCCTTGAAGAAAGAAATTGAAGAGGCCATCAGGAGATGGAAAGATCCATGCTCATGGATAGGTAGGATCAACACAATAAAAATGGCCATCCTACCAAAAGCAATATGCAGATTCAATGCAATTCCTATCAAAATACCACCACAATTCTATATAGACCTGGAAAAAGCAATTCTCAACTTCATATGGAATAACAAAAAACCTAGAATAGCTAAATCAATCCTGTACAATAAAAAAAAAACAACTGGAGGTATCACCAGTTTCAAGCTGTACTACAGAGCAATAGTAATAAAAGCAGCATGGTACTGGTATAGAAACAGATCAGTGGATCAATGGAATCGAATTGAAGACCCAGAAATTAACCCACACACCTATGGTCACTTAATTTTTGACAAAGAAGCCAAAACCGTACAATGGAAAAAGGACAGCATCTTCAACAAATGGTGCTGGTTCAACTGGATGTCCACTTGTAAAAGAAGGAAATTAGATCCATACTTATCACCTTGTACAAAACTTAAGTCCAAGTGGATCAAAGACCTTAACATAAGGCCTGGCACACTAAATCTACTAGAAGAGAAAGTGGGGAAAACCCTCAAACTCATCAGCACAGGTGACAACTTCCTGAACAGAACACCAACTGCTCAGGATCTAAGACCAACAATCAATAAATGGGACCTCATGAAACTGAAAATCTTCTGTAAGGCAAAAGACACTGTCATTCAAACAAAACGCCATCCTACAGATTGGGAAAAAAATCTTCACCAACCCCACATCTGACAGAGGACTAATATCCAAAATTTACAAACAACTCAAGAAATTAAATGCCAAGAAACCAAATAATCCAATCAAAAAGGGGAAACAGAGCTAAACAGAGAATTCACAAAGGAGGAATCCCTAATAGCCAAGAGAAACTTGAAGAAGTGCTCAGCATCCTTAGTCATCAGAGAAATGCAACTCAAGACGACTCTGAGATTCCATCTCACAACTGTCAGAATGGCTAAGATCAAAAACTCAAATGACAGCACATGCTGGTGAGGGTGTGGAGAAAGGGGAACCCTACTCCATTGTTGGTAGGAGTACAAGCTTGTACAACCACTACGGAAATCAGTGTGGCAATATCTTAGAAAACTTGGAATAGCTCTACCTCAAGACCCAGCCATACCACTTCTGGGTATACATCCAAATGATTCCCCACCAAACCACAAGGAAGTTTCCTCATCTATGTTCATATCAGCCTTATTTTTAATAGCTAGAAACTGGAAACAACACAGATGTCCCTCAACTGAGGAATGGATTAAAAAAAAAACTGTGGTACATCTACACAATGGAATACTACTCAGCCATCAGAAACAATGAAATCATGCAATTTGCATCCAAATGGATGGACCTAGAGAAGTTCATCCTGAATGAGCTAACCCAGACTCAGAAGAATGCACATGTCATCTATTCACTTACAATTGGATTTTAGCCATATAGTACAGGATAACTATACTACAGCCAATGTACCAAAGGGAACAGGAACATAGACTTTGTTTCCTGTCAATGAGACACTTTGCCCTACTGGTGCTGCCTTGTAGGCCCCCAGTGTATGAGGAGGCTCTTGGCCCTCATACGACTTCTGAACTGGGGTGAGGGACTGATATGTAGGGACACTCCACTCCAGAGGAGTGGGATGGAAGGAATAGAGGGTAGAGAGTGGGAGGGTGGGACTGGGAAGGGTGAAAAGAGGGCACTGTGATGGAAATGTAACCTAAAGTAATAAATAAATATTTTTTTAAAATCCCACATCCAAAAAAAAAAAAAAAAAAAAAACCCAAGATGGTCTACTCAAGAATCACAGTGTATTGGTTTAACTCATTCATTTACTAGCAATGTGACCCTGGTCAATAAGAGCTAATTTCTCTAGACTCAGTGGATGTGGAGAAAGGGGAACACTCCCCCATTGCTGTTGGGACTGTAAACTTGTGCAACCACTTTGGAAATCAATCTGGAGATATCTTAGAAAATTGGGAATAACGCCGGGCGGTGGTGGCGCACGCCTTTAATCCCAGCACTTGGGAGGCAGAGGCAGGCGGATCTTTGTGAGTTCGAGGCCAGCCTGGTCTACAAAGCGAGTCCAGGACAGCCAGAGATAGTCAGAGAAACCCTGTCTCGAAAAACCAAAAAAAAAAAAAAAGAAAATTGGGAATAAATCTACCTCAAGACCCAGCCATACCCCTCTTGGGCATATATCCAAAAGATTTGAAACGAAACCACAAGGACATTGCCTCAACAATGTTCATAGCAGCTTTATGTGTAATAGCCAGAAACTGGAAACAACCCAGATGTCCTTCAACTGAAGAATGGATAAAAAAAACTGTGGTACATTTGCACAATGGAATACTACACAGCTATCAGAAATGAGGAAATCATGCAATTCGAAACCAAATGGATGGAACTAGAAAAGCTCATCCTAAGTGAGCTGACGCAGTCCCAGAAAGATAAACATGGTATGTATTCCCTTACAAATGGATATTAACCATACATCAGAGGATAACTATCCTACAACCCACACACCCAAATGGATAGGAACCTAGCATATCTATCCTAGGAAAAATTCTACCCACCAGTGAGTCATGGAATCGGCTGCAGGTTAGTGGAACCCCACACCCTAGATGGTGTGCCTTATCAAGCTCCAGTACAAGTGGAAGCTCTTGGGCCTCACATGACACAACATCTGAGGGAGTATGATATGTGAGGGCCCACCTCATCTGAGGAGAAGGAGAGTACCAAGTAGAGGAACAAGGAGGGAGGGAGGGAAGGAAGGAGAGAGGGAGGGAAGGAGAGAGGAAGGGAGGGGCCAAGAGGGGAGGAGGGAGGAAACTATGTTCTAGAAGTAAATAATACTTATTTAAGAAAAGAGTTAATAAGCTTAAAAAATATAATAAAAATACAATATAAAATTTTCAAACTATAATTTACCAAAGGTATAATTGCCTTACTGGCATGAAAGGAAAATGGCCTTAATTTCAGATTAGAATGTTAGACTGCAGGTGGCTACAGAGACTACACAAACTTGATAGCAGCTTAAAAGTGTTTTTTTTTTTTTTTTTGTAGAGGTATAGGCTATTTCCATGGTTTATCATTAAAAAGCAGGTAACAGGTTTAAAACACTGTAAATAAATTAAAGGTGACAGCTGTTCAACCTGGTTTTACAAACCTCCAAGAGTTGAAAAAACTTAGAGCTAAGGTAAAATAATGCATGGTGTTAGCCCATGCCTTTACCTCCAGTAGAGACAGGAGGATCACTATAGAGTTAGTTGTCTTATAAATTCTAGAGTTACAAGAAACAGGGTGGTGATGGTGCACACCCTTAGTCACATCATTGGGGAAGAATACACCCTCAATCCCAACACACTAGAGACAGAAACAGGCAGATCTCAGAGCTCAAGGCCACCTGATACAAAACAAGCTCTAAACAGAGAAAAACTTTGATCCAGGAGTGGAGGAGCACATCTTTAATCCCATCAGTTGGGAACCACATGTCTTTGATCCCAAAACTTAGAATGCAGAGACAGGCACATAGGATTTGGAAAGATTTAAGTTTAAAAGCTACTTACAAAAGGCAGGCTGTAATTCAAACAAATTGTCCTTTGAGATCTCAAAATATATACACTAAAGGTTTGTTTAGCTCCAAAATATCAAAATAATTTCTTCTTTAATCCGGATTGAAAGGTAATACTTTATATATTGTCAAAAAACCAAATTTGCTCCAGGAAAAATATTACCTGACCCCCCCAAAAAAATTTTTAAAAAAAGGTAATTGTCCCAGAGTTAGGATTAGGGCAGGGCTCTGTTCTTATCTTTCCAGGAGATTTAAAGCATCCATTCAAGGAATCCAGGGACAACTAGACAACGGAAACCTCAGCAGAATACAGATCAGACACCAAAGAAGATGAGTGGCCCAGATGATCCAGCCTTGCAGACTTCTTCAATAGCAGTTTTCTCAAAAGTCTACAACCACAACAACCCAAAATCGCTAAGATCGTTCAGCTCCACAGACTACTTCAGCCAGATCTTCAGTAAAGCTCTGAAGATCAGCTTCTGTCTATGAACTTCTTAGGACATCTAAATAGCTGAGCACAAAAGGACTGAACATCAAATGATTCTATTAACATTTTAAACAATTTTTCCATTCTTATTTGGGCCCCAAACAGGTTTACTATGTCCCAAATCAGCAGGAAGTCATTTTAAGAGAACAACGTCCTATCCTCAGAAGGTGGGGAGGGTGTTCCCCCCACCTTTGGTTATTTGACAGATAATAGAAAATTTTGTTATTTAGGGGAAAAGACTACAAGCTGTTAAATGGTCTTGTTAAATGGGTTTTGGAGGTTAGACCCAGGGACTTCTCTCTTTTTCTTTTCTGTATCCTTCTTTCTCTCCTATGTAGGAGTGAACAGACTTGAGAAAAATGGGACATAGACATAGTATAGGAAAGATCAAGAAAAAAGGACAGATTATTGACTATGGCCTTATACCTTTGTATACTGATACAAAATTAATATTATATTTGGCTAAATTGGTATTGATCATTGTATAGTAATGCAAAATTACGATTGTATTGGGCTACATCGGTATTGATCTTTGTATATTGATACAAAATTAAGATTATATTTGGCCACATTGGTATTGATCTTTGTATATCGATACAAAATTAAGGGTAACGCTTCTTAAAGGTATTGTTCGTAGTAATACTTAAAAATGAAATGTCAAGTTTTGACCTCTTCTACCAACTGACATAAACTGTTTAGGATAATTAAGAAACAGAAACTAATAGTCATGAAAACGTGTCATTTTGTTAGTTAGTATGACAGTCTATCACAGTTATTTTCTAAGCTATTCAGAAATCAATTTGCTAACAGAAAAGCAACAGTTGCTTATCTAAATATAAGAGATAGATAGGGCATCTTCAAAAACCTCAAGAGATCTGCAGAATATGGCATTCAAAGATGTTTTCTTAACTTAAGATTTTTTGATATCGAGACATGTCAGCTCCTGACAGCACCCCCTACTCTACTCCAAGTAGAAGATGAGCATCGAAGAATCTCCAGTGGGAGATGATTGAATTGGTGGTAAGCCTTTCACTTGGCAAGAAAAACCCCTTGCTTCAACTGTAGACAGACTTCTATCCAAAAAGGACAAA
>CAJQZJ010031994.1:3878018-3896327 GCA_907164525.1 Lophiomys imhausi | reverse complement strand
AAAAAAAAAAAAAAAAAAAAAAAAAAAAAAAAAAAAAAAAAAGAAAATTGGGAATAAATCTACCTCAAGACCCAGCCATACCCCTCTTGGGCATATATCCAAAAGATTTGAAACGAAACCACAAGGACATTGCCTCAACAATGTTCATAGCAGCTTTATGTGTAATAGCCAGAAACTGGAAACAACCCAGATGTCCTTCAACTGAAGAATGGATAAAAAAAACTGTGGTACATTTGCACAATGGAATACTACACAGCTATCAGAAATGAGGAAATCATGCAATTCGAAACCAAATGGATGGAACTAGAAAAGCTCATCCTAAGTGAGCTGACGCAGTCCCAGAAAGATAAACATGGTATGTATTCCCTTACAAATGGATATTAACCATACATCAGAGGATAACTATCCTACAACCCACACACCCAAATGGATAGGAACCTAGCATATCTATCCTAGGAAAAATTCTACCCACCAGTGAGTCATGGAATCGGCTGCAGGTTAGTGGAACCCCACACCCTAGATGGTGTGCCTTATCAAGCTCCAGTACAAGTGGAAGCTCTTGGGCCTCACATGACACAACATCTGAGGGAGTATGATATGTGAGGGCCCACCTCATCTGAGGAGAAGGAGAGTACCAAGTAGAGGAACAAGGAGGGAGGGAGGGAAGGAAGGAGAGAGGGAGGGAAGGAGAGAGGAAGGGAGGGGCCAAGAGGGGAGGAGGGAGGAAACTATGTTCTAGAAGTAAATAATACTTATTTAAGAAAAGAGTTAATAAGCTTAAAAATATAATAAAAATACAATATAAAATTTTCAAACTATAATTTACCAAAGGTATAATTGCCTTACTGGCATGAAAGGAAAATGGCCTTAATTTCAGATTAGAATGTTAGACTGCAGGTGGCTACAGAGACTACACAAACTTGATAGCAGCTTAAAAGTGTTTTTTTTTTTTTTTGTAGAGGTATAGGCTATTTCCATGGTTTATCATTAAAAAGCAGGTAACAGGTTTAAAACACTGTAAATAAATTAAAGGTGACAGCTGTTCAACCTGGTTTTACAAACCTCCAAGAGTTGAAAAAACTTAGAGCTAAGGTAAAATAATGCATGGTGTTAGCCCATGCCTTTACCTCCAGTAGAGACAGGAGGATCACTATAGAGTTAGTTGTCTTATAAATTCTAGAGTTACAAGAAACAGGGTGGTGATGGTGCACACCCTTAGTCACATCATTGGGGAAGAATACACCCTTAATCCCAACACACTAGAGACAGAAACAGGCAGATCTCAGAGCTCAAGGTCAGCCTGATACAAAACAAGCTCTAAACAGAGAAAAACTTTGATCCAGGGGTGGAGGAGCACATCTTTAATCCCATCAGTTGGGAACCACATGTCTTTGATCCCAAAACTTAGAATGCAGAGACAGGCACATAGGATTTGGAAAGATTTAAGTTTAAAAGCTACTTACAAAAGGCAGGCTGTAATTCAAACAAATTGTCCTTTGAGATCTCAAAATATATACACTAAAGGTTTGTTTAGCTCCAAAATATCAAAATAATTTCTTCTTTAATCCGGATTGAAAGGTAATACTTTATATATTGTCAAAAAACCAAATTTGCTCCAGGAAAAATATTACCTGACCCCCCCAAAAAAATTTTTAAAAAAAGGTAATTGTCCCAGAGTTAGGATTAGGGCAGGGCTCTGTTCTTATCTTTCCAGGAGATTTAAAGCATCCATTCAAGGAATCCAGGGACAACTAGACAACGGAAACCTCAGCAGAATACAGATCAGACACCAAAGAAGATGAGTGGCCCAGATGATCCAGCCTTGCAGACTTCTTCAATAGCAGTTTTCTCAAAAGTCTACAACCACAACAACCCAAAATCGCTAAGATCGTTCAGCTCCACAGACTACTTCAGCCAGATCTTCAGTAAAGCTCTGAAGATCAGCTTCTGTCTATGAACTTCTTAGGACATCTAAATAGCTGAGCACAAAAGGACTGAACATCAAATGATTCTATTAACATTTTAAACAAGCCGGGCGGTGGTGGCGCACGCCTTTAATCCCAGCACTTGGGAGGCAGAGGCAGGCGGATCTTTGTGAGTTCGAGGCCAGCCTGGTCTACAAAGCGAGTCCAGGACAGCCAGAGATATTCAGAAAAACCCTGTCTCGAAAAACCAAAAAAAAAAAAAAAAAAAACATTTTAAACAATTTTTCCATTCTTATTTGGGCCCCAAACAGGTTTACTATGTCCCAAATCAGCAGGAAGTCATTTTAAGAGAACAACGTCCTATCCTCAGAAGGTGGGGAGGGTGTTCCCCCCACCTTTGGTTATTTGACAGATAATAGAAAATTTTGTTATTTAGGGGAAAAGACTACAAGCTGTTAAATGGTCTTGTTAAATGGGTTTTGGAGGTTAGACCCAGGGACTTCTCTCTTTTTCTTTTCTGTATCCTTCTTTCTCTCCTATGTAGGAGTGAACAGACTTGAGAAAAATGGGACATAGACATAGTATAGGAAAGATCAAGAAAAAAGGACAGATTATTGACTATGGCCTTATACCTTTGTATACTGATACAAAATTAATATTATATTTGGCTAAATTGGTATTGATCATTGTATAGTAATGCAAAATTACGATTGTATTGGGCTACATCGGTATTGATCTTTGTATATTGATACAAAATTAAGATTATATTTGGCCACATTGGTATTGATCTTTGTATATCGATACAAAATTAAGGGTAACGCTTCTTAAAGGTATTGTTCGTAGTAATACTTAAAAATGAAATGTCAAGTTTTGACCTCTTCTACCAACTGACATAAACTGTTTAGGATAATTAAGAAACAGAAACTAATAGTCATGAAAACGTGTCATTTTGTTAGTTAGTATGACAGTCTATCACAGTTATTTTCTAAGCTATTCAGAAATCAATTTGCTAACAGAAAAGCAACAGTTGCTTATCTAAATATAAGAGATAGATAGGGCATCTTCAAAAACCTCAAGAGATCTGCAGAATATGGCATTCAAAGATGTTTTCTTAACTTAAGATTTTTTGATATCGAGACATGTCAGCTCCTGACAGCACCCCCTACTCTACTCCAAGTAGAAGATGAGCATCGAAGAATCTCCAGTGGGAGATGATTGAATTGGTGGTAAGCCTTTCACTTGGCAAGAAAAACCCCTTGCTTCAACTGTAGACAGACTTCTATCCAAAAAGGACAAAACTTGGAAGCAGATAAGTCGACAGCCTAGCTCTTCCAAGACAGGGTAGGTAAGTACTTCATAATTCCTGCTCTACAATCAATGTCTGTCAGAGAAACAGGGCCAAATGGTTGAAGATTGATGCTGTAATGTATGGAGAGAGAATGGGAACTGTCCAGGCAGCCACTGGTATGTCATTTCTTAGTTTTGGAAGCTGCAGGCCCTGCACTTCCTATATAATCAGATATATTTATCCCTCTCAGGTCTCTGAGGTGGTTGAAGAATAGATAGCTAGAGTCTCATAGTTAAATTTTGAGTTGTTTAGGAATCAAGAGGGTGTTCTGGATCTAAGAAGATATTTTTAACATTGTGAGGCAAGTTAGTATGAAAGCTGAGTTAGATATAGAACTTTAAACTCATGGAGATGGTTAGATAGTAGAATGTTAAAGTCAGGTGCCAAATACATATGGACTGGACATTGGGAATGTATGATAAGCCATATAACTCACATAATTGTGGCCTATTTATTTCTGTTGCTTTGTATTGTATTTATAGTTATAAGAAAAAGAACCATTTTTTTGGACTTAAAGGGAGAGCTGTTGGGGGGGAAAAGGAAATACCTTAAACTAAAAAAAAAAAAAAGAAGGGAAGAGGATGGGGGTTTGAGGGGAAGGAGGGTGGAAGGGTGGGACTGGAGGGGAGAGTAGGGAGGGGATTGTGATTGAGATGTAACTTGAAGAAATAAAAAATAAATTATTAAAAAAAATAGAGGGGGCTGGAGAGATGGCTCAGCGGTTAAGAGCACTGTCTGCTCTTCCAGAGGTCTGGAGTTCAATTCCCAGCAACCACATGGTGGCTCACAACCATCTATACTGGAATCTGATGCCCTCTTCTGGCCTGCATGGGTACATTCAGAGAGAGCTCTCATATATGTAAAATAAATAAATAAAATCTTTAAAAAAAAAAAAATAGAAAAAAAAATCCCACATCCAAAAAAAAAAAAAAACCAAGATGGTCTACTCAAGAATCACAGTATATTGGTTTAACTCATTCATTTACTAGCAATGTGACCCTGGTCAATAAGAGCTAACTTCTCTAGACTCAGTTTCTTTATTAATAAAAGGTATCTATTTTACCAGTTTGTTATGTAAAATGTATTAATTAAATGGGTGTAAAGTGCTCAGAAAGCCTAATTCATCATAGTCAATAAATGTGAGCTGTTGTTCTGACAGACTCCAAACTACAAAAATCTACTTTTTAAAAATTCTAAAAATGCATGGGGCAATGTAGCCCAGATTATGGCATAGCCTTGATAATCATCACCAGGAATACAAGGCTGCACAGAAAGCACCTCGCCCTCATAGCAAATGAAAAGAATGATAACTAAGTTAACACTCTTCAAGTGTTAACTGGAAGGTGCTAGGCTCCACATGTACTGTGGAAAGTAAGTGATCAAGGGCCATATAACTCTCATATTGTGGCCTAATTACCTGTGTTGTTTTGTATTGAATTTATTGTTATAAGAGAAAGAACCATTTGTTGGACTGAAAGGGGGAGCTGTTGGGAGGAAAAAGATATACCTTAAACTAAAAAAAAAAAAGGGTAGAGAATAGGGGGTTGAGGGGGATGAGGGTGGGAGTGTGGGACTGGAGGGGGAGTAGGGAGGGGATTGTGATTGAGATGCAACTTAAAGAAATAAATAAATTATAAAAAAAAGATTAAATTAGAAAAAAAGCAAATAAGGATGCTATGAACATAGATGAGGAAACTTCCTTGTGGTTTGGCGAGGAATCATTTGAATGTATGCCTAGAAGTGGTATGGCTGGGTCTTGAGGTAGAGCTATTCCAAGTTTTCTAAGATATTGCCACACTGATTTCCGTAGTGGTTGTACAAGCTTGCACTCCCACCAGCAATGGAGGAGAGTTCCCCCTTCTCCACAACCTTGCCAGCATGTGCTGTCATTTGAGTTATTGATCTTAGCCATTCTGAAAGGTGTAAGATGGAATCTCAGAGTCGTCTTGAGTTGCATTTCTCTGATGACTAAGGTTGCTGAGCACTTCTTCAAGTGTCTCTTGGCTATTAGGGATTCCTCCTTTGTGAATTCTCTGTTTAGCTCTGTTCCCCCTTTTTTGATTGGATTATTTGGTTTCTTGGCATTTAATTTCTTGAGTTGTTTGTAAATTTTGGATATTAGTCCTCTGTCAGATGTGGGGTTGGTGAAGATTTTTTTCCCAATCTGTAGGTTGCCATTTCTACGAATGACAGTGTCTTTTGCCTTATAGAAGCTTTTCAGTTTCATGAGGTCCTATTTATTGATTGTTGGTCTTAGATCCTGAGCAGTTGGTGTTCTGTTCAGGAAGTTGTCACCTGTGCCGATGAGTTCGAGGGTTTTCCCCACTTTCTCTTCTAGTAGATTTAGTGTGACCGGCCTTGTGTTAAGGTCTTTGATCCACTTGGACTTAAGTTTTGTGCAATGTGGTAAGTATGGATCTAATTCCATTCTTTTACAAGTGGACATCCAGTTAGACCAGCACCATTTGGCCAATCATATTTTAAAACTTAAGCCCCATCTAGAGAGCTGTGCGATTCACCCAGGTGTTTCACAGATCAAAAGATTAATTTACTTTGTATCTGAGGTAAAAACAAATGAGCCTGATATTTCAGCACTCTCTTCTGCAGTTCCCAATACATTCACCTTCAGACAAACTGCAATCTGCTAAAAAGAGCACACAGACTAATTCACCCCTTGCTGGCCCACCCACACTCTCTGTATACTCCCCCTCCACCCTAACCAGAACCCAAACACCATGGGTGGCACAAAGTGCACAGGAGATCCAGTAGCATGTCCAGGAACTGGTCTGATGAGGAATCAAAATTCATATCAGCATTAGAAGTATCTTCCAAGCCCCTAACTCCCATCTCAGAGGCAACCATTCCTTCCTCAGAACATTGCTACAAGGAGAAGGAGACTTCTGGATCTGATACTTAAAGGGAAAGTACCATGGAAACCAGGGTTTGAATTTAGAGGCTCCTGAAATGTCAGTTCAGCACTTGAAGTCCCTAGGGAGCCTTTGAGAACCAGCCAGCTTCTACAAAGGCTATGGGTAAGTAGGAGCAGGGGATCAGTGGAGTTGATTAGTCTGTTTACTTAGCTAATAAAACTAAACTGTTTTTTTTTTTAGGCACAGTAGCTGGTTTCTTTGCCAGTGTAAGCAGAAAATTGGATTCACTGTTCTTAGACGTGCCCTATCATTCAGTTCAGAATTGTACATTCGTAATTCTTTTTTTTCATGCTTAATATCTACACAGGTGATTCAGGGCTACATTGCTTACATTGTTCATTCCTTTAAAAGAGAGAGACTGAGTCAAGGGTGATTTTGCCTGAAATTATAAGTTTTAATTGGGCCTATTCCCATAAACTTGGGTATTGTTTGTGGTTTTCTTCCATAATAAACACCATAGCAACCAGGGAAGGTTTGCATGAAATCTGTGTTTCATCATTTAATGACCTTAAAATTATATTTAAATCCTGAAAATAAGGGTCTAAGTCAGGTATAGCATTTCTTACTATGCTATGTTTTAGGAAGTTTTGTTTTCCTCTTCACCCTATTGCCTTCCTCAATAAGCAGAATGATACTAAGTGCCTCATCTCTCCCTTCTCAAGGCCTCCCCATGAAAAGGTCCCTACACAGCTAGAGTAATGCAGATGTATGCAGTGTATGCAGAAACAATAAGCAGATCCTCCATACAATACTTTTTATGGTGCATTTTCATCTTTTTGGCATACAAAAGGTCCAGGTGTATAGAGTCTAAGAAATTCAATTCAAAAATAAACATTCTAATAAAACTTTTGGTTATGTTAGGTATAAAGATACTTTTCAAATTACCATGCTGGTCTGTTATAAAGACATACTCTGTTTTCTATTCATCATTATCTTTTAGAAGTAAAAATGATGGCTGTATTCTGATAGTCTTAATTTCTAAGTGGCCTGAATGAGCTGTCATCTATATTTTAATAACTTATATTGTCACTCAAACTCCCTCCTTTTTTAACAGTATTTCAGCTATAGATACATCCTTATCTTAGCTTTAATACTCTTGCAGACACCAGTTAGCTGTGTTTCACAACTCAGGTTTGCAGACCTTTCGTAATTACAGGTTAAAGTGTTGTATTTACATCTACAGATTAAGGAATAAATAATTAAACAATGCATGACTAATGCAGCCATAATCATGCTACTTAGGGAAATGCTGGGTAAGAATAGTCTTCTATTCACAAACATGAAGCATTTTCTTTATGACATGCCATTCTAAACCTCAATTTAGAATAACTAATAAAAATGATTATAAATCACTTTGCAAAAATAAAACTGTTAAGCATGAGCTGAATCAGTATTATTAATTAAAGATGTTAAGGGTTTGGAGCAGAAAGCTAATGTTTTCTCATCATTGTGAAAACAAGGTCAACAACTACTGTGGAGAAAAAACAGGAGGTCCATGAGAATAGATATGCAATGATGGCTACACACCAAGCCTCCAATTGTTTCAGGTCTTTTTTTATTTTAACACAGGTTCTCAAGTTGGCCTCTCTATTCTCCTATTTACTGTAGAGCCAAATATGACCTTGAGCTTTGATCTTCCTGCCTCCTGAGTGCTGGGATTACAGGTATATACCCCCACACAAGTTTTGTGTGGTGATGGAGATCAAACCCAGGGCTTCATATATGCTAGGCAAATCTCTTCCAAAGCAGTCACATGCCTAGTGCTGTTGTGTCTTTTTAGTACAGTATTTTTATACCGGCCTTCCAAGAATCACAACGTGTATGTTTGAACACAAGCCAACTTCTATCAAAACACAGTTTTACTGTGTTATACCAACAGGTTTTATCATATGAGCCAGCTGTGATTAAAGCTCTAGGAGTTTTGCTTACAAAATGTTAAGTATGGGATAGTCAGAATATAAAAAGGCTTACTAAAAATCAAGCCATATTTACACAAGGTGTACATGCAACTATGCACAAAGTGAAAAAATACCATAGCAATGAAATCGTTGTTAGAGCCATAGATTTGGAGAGAGAAAACAAAAGCACATTTACTTCATCAACCCATGATTACACACCAAGAAAACCTTTTGAGGCTCACCTAAATCTCTGACCAATGCATGAAGAGACAAGACTGTAAGAAAGCCTAACTCACTTCCCACCACAAAAGCTTGTTGGCAACACTCTGTGGGATTCTTGCCATGGAGTTAGCCTGTGGAGACAATACATCATCATTCCCACGAGGCCCAAATGGGCCTTTATAGATAATAGCAAAGGAACATAACAAGGACGAGCAGACTGGCCCCTGTTTATTAAAAGACAGCAAAGGTCGTGTGTATTTGTATAAATTTTGTACTGGATTCTCTGCGAAGAATTACAAGGTGCAGGGCACACTGCAAAGCACACTTGTGATCCCAGTATTTGGGAAGCTGTAGCAGGAGGATTATTTAAGTGCAAGGGCTACAGAGGAAGATACTGCCTCAAAACAAAACAAAATAACTGTGGTGCACAAAGTTGATGTGTGTGTTTATTACTCAGTGTGTTGGTTAGTTTTATGCCAACTTGACACCAACTAGAGTTGATGCCCTATGAAACATACTCTACTGCTTTCTATTCTGCTGTATTTTCATGTGTTGAGTGAATTTTGTTACTCATTAGGTGGGCTTCAATTTAGGCCACGCTGAAACCATTAGCAATTCATCATGATAAAATGGTTCATGGGCAAAAATATTTTTCCCTTTGACAATAATTCACAAAATGGACTCAGAGTAGGCCATGTTTACTGACACACACCTATAGTCCCAGCACTTGGGAAGCTGAGGCAGGGGGCGTTGCAAAACAAAAAATTGATTCATTTTACATATTATTCTTTAACATGTATTACCACATTCTCTTTCACAATTTTCAGCATAAATAATCAATTATTTATTAGCCTCTCTCTATTTCTCATAGATTTTCTTTCTTCCATCTTCTTTAGCTTTGTGACCTTGTCCTGACTTTGTCACTAATATATGTTTGAATTTCTATATTATCTTAGAGTGTTTATTTCTTTTCTTTCCATTTTCTTCCGAACAAAGTCCAATACATATTGCCATGGTGACTCTGATCCCTCTCAATCTCACCTTTCAATCAACGTAACCAGAATTGCCCATCATGCACTGGTGAACTGTGTTCTCATATAATTCCTTGCTGTCCTCCTACCCCCATGAAAGCAATCATCTTCTCTCTCCCTCCTGTACATTTATCATGACTCTGAATAGCAATCTGTTTTTCCTTTCCATTTCTTTCCTTTTGAGTTAAGGTGTTGCTATGTAGCCCAGTCTGTCCTGGAACTCACTATGTAGCCTAGGATGGCCTTGAACTTTCCATTTTCCTATATCAGCCTCCTAGATTCTATTATAGACATCCAGCACATTGCTCAGCTTTGAACTCATATGCATTGTAGAATTTTGTTGCCCCAACTCTCATATGCAAATGTACTCTATTTTTATGACCAACATTCTTCCCCTCTTCACGACGTGTTATGAGGCACGTTTCCCATTGCAGCATGATGCTCTGCCAACAACCATTGCAATCCTATCCCATGATGACAAGTCTTTGAGAAACCAAAAGCGTAAGTTCATACCAGGGCATAGAAAGGTTATTATCAAGACCATGGAGGCAAAGGGCATTTGTAGAGCTCCATTCACCAAGTGTCAACCCCTGAAAGTGCCCTTCACCTGGGCTATTTCCCACCCACGACTAGAAGCTAAACAGACCCATGAGAGTTCCTCTCTCCTGGAAGGCATACTCACTCATACTCCAGCTCAAGTTCATGTCTGCATGGACTGTGGTGAGTCTGAGCAAGTGCTGAGAGTGCGTGACTTCCTTTCATTTGCCCAGGTGCCTCATCACCGGTTCGTATGTGCCAGAGCACACCAGTGTCTGTCAGTGTTCCATGTCACATGAGGCACACCCTGATCATTTGTTCCAACAGTCCATCTGAGCCACCAGAAATGACTGAAATGTTTCTGTCACTTTACTGTCTACTAATCCACAGCGTGGCTGTGGCTCTGGCTTTCTTTTCATACGGTGTGGTACAGATAATAGACTATTCTATCTCTAAGAAGGAGAAAAGGAGTGAAGACATAGTGTCTGCCTACTGTATTCCACGCCAAATGTTGAAAGCCATACACATGTTCTCTCATTGGATATTCCTATCATATCTGCAAAAGATACCATGTTTCACTACACTGAATGACTAGCCCCTAGGCACACATCTTATAGAAGAGGTGAGGTTTCAGACCAAGTCAGTCTGCTCCACTACCTCATACTTCCAGGAAGCCTGCCCTTTTTCTCTGAAGTGACCCTGCTCTGAGGATAAAATAATTAGCCTCGGCACTTAACAGATGAGTAAATAGATTACAATAGAGAGAAGAGGTAGGCAGAAGGGAGAAAATAAATGTGAAATGAACATGGAAGTTTCTCAAATAAAATTGTAAGACAAGTATGCCCTGACATCTGGTACACAGACATCGAGAAGCATATGTTTTTCCAAAACATATTTGGTCACAATAACAAAAAAAGCAATAATAAAAAGAGCCTAAATGCCCATCAAGAGTAAAATGGGTAAATAAATTGTAAAATATTCACATAATGGACTCCTATATGGATGGAAATATTATGAACTACATATGTACATGTGAAAAATTAGCTATTCTCAAAAATATAATTTGGAACATAAGAATTCAATAAGAATTCTTATTGAAGAACATATCACTAATGAATAATTCCATAAATGGAATGTTAAGTAAAGAAGGAAGTAATAGAAAAATGCACAGTGTGGTTCTGGGTGTGTGTGAGAGAGAGTGTGTGAGTATCTGTGCAAGAGAGAGATTTATGAAGTAGGAGAGGGCATTTAAGAAACATCTGCCAAGCTGGGCAGTGGTGGCGCACGCCTTTAATCCCAGCACTTGGGAGGCAGAGGCAGGCGGATCTTTGCAAGTTCGAGGCCAGCCTGGTCTACAAATTGAGTCCAGGATAGCCAGGGCTACACAGAGAAACCCTGTCTCGAAAAACCAAAAAAAAAAAAAAAGAAACATCTGCCTGGTCACTCCTCTGGGTCTTAGGACAGTCCGCAGGAAGGCACTAGTATTTATTTTCATAAACTGTGTATATTGTATTTTACTAATGCCTGTCACACAGAGTTTAGAGTTTTTAAACTTCTCAAAAACAAGTTTTCTGTAAATGTACAGAATATATATAAGAACACACAAAAATTAATAGAGAAAAGGGCTGTAAAGGAGGAGGAAGAGAGTTAACCAAAGAGGGAGTAGGCAGTATTACGAGGAAGGCAAAATAGTTATAAATATATACATTGTGAAAGATATACTGGAGAGACTCTGTGTGTGTGTGTGTGTGTGTGTGTGTGTGTGTGTGTGTGTTGTATTAGGATTACCAAAAGAGTTGGCAGGATGTCTAGGCAAGAGAAATTCAGCAGCCCAGCCACTGATGGCCAGTACTTTAGGGAATAGGATTAGAAGGTTGCAAAAGTTGCCTTTTAGTATAGGTGATTGCGGTCATAGTGAGAAAAAGGTTTGTTCTTGGGAATGTATGTGTAAGGTAAACACCAGAAAATGTTAGGTGGTGTGTGCCAAAAGTCTCCATGCACTTCTATTTGAATCTTCACTATGGTTTTCAAACTCTCTTTGTCTTGTATGTTGGTTTAAACATGGTAGGGCAGCAGTCTTTTAGTCCACATAACTAAAGCTGAGTGGACCCTAGAAAACTCCTGGAGGCTGAGCTAGCCTATGCTTACTGAATCTCAAAAGAAAGTGTGCCATGTTTGTATGGATATGTTGATGCTACAAATGTGTGCATGACACATATGTGTTTAACACATGAGGAGGAAAGAGTTTCAGAGGTCATATTTAAATGCAAAGCACTCAACAGCCAGGCAAGATGGGTATTTCAGAGTACATATCAGGAGATGAGGAAGGGGAAGGTAAACAGCAAACTAGCCTGGCAGCGCTACCCAACAGAACATTGGAAATCTCTGCCTGTTCACTACTCCAGTCTCTTGGCTGGTGTGACAAAGAAACTGAATTTCAATTTGGTGCTAATTACCTTAAAAGAAAATGGCTGCATTCGGTTAATAACAACTGTAGTGGATAGTGTAGGACATCTTCGCTTCCTCATCTCTGGGAATGAAGATGATTGTCACCTGAGGACAGTTTGAGGCATGGACTGTCACAGAGCAACATATCTCCCCCTAGCACTTCTGTTCACACAAGAACTTTCTGCCACCATCCCCAGGTTCCTTCAAATTTATAAGAAGATAGAAGAAAAACGAAGAAGGAAAATGAGGCAAGTTGGTGGAAAAGGAATGGGAAGTCAACCGTAGAGGTTAGTGGTCCCAGTCCCTTGGCAATCTAAAACACAAAGTATCATCTCAAAGACTAACTCAGATCTCCAGCCCCAAGGCATGGTCCCCTACACATCTCCTATACTGATCTCTATGCACTTTAAGAGTTTGTTTGTTGGATGCTGTTGATGGGATAAGACAATGGATTTGATTTTTTAAATTATCTTTTCTGCTTGTTGTGCTGACTGGCAGGACCTTTATAACATTTCGAAAATTAAATTTATGTTTCCATTTAGGTAACACACATACTGAGCTTTTATTTGCCTTCTGCTGACTAAAAAGGGCTTTTTGTGTTCAGACTCTGTTCTCTGCCTGCATAGGAGGGCCTCCCATATTTATAGACCATTGCTTGTAAACCTTGGCACCCAAAGGAAAGGTGCTTGAAGACCACCTCCATTTCTCAGAAAGGCACCTGCTTCCCAGCTGCATTTTACTATATGAACCTAGCTGCTACCTTCCCACTCAAAAAACTCCAGCTTGGTTTCTGTTTCTAGATATTGTGTTTCCCTGGGAAACATCACTATGTACTGAAACTCACTGCTTATGTGCTCTGTGGATTTTCAGGGTTCAAGTTTTATTTTCATAATATAACACAAAATAAATAACGTATTTTCTTTTTCAGCCATAAAATTCAAAGCATGTTGAAGCATTAAAATGTTTTCTTATCTTCAAACATATATGTTAGATGAGTATTTATAAATATATACACATATTAATATAGGAATTCACACTTAATTGATGAACAGTTAAGCCAGATGGCTAATTGGATTTAAGGTTTCTATTTGATGAATCAAAAATATAATGCCATTATTGAAAGTAGGCCAGTAAAATTCTGGCCCTGGCTGCATCTTCCTAGTCCTAGGAAGAGAAAAGCCATTAGCAAGCAGCAAATTTCATCCAAACCTGTCAGCAGAATTGATAACACAAACTCTATGTTAAGCTTCAGAAGGTAAAATGAGAGCATTGGCCCTTTTCAGGCCCCATCCATATGGAACGCAGTGCCTGACCTGTGACTGAGAATAAACAGGCATTTGTGGAGTAAACAAATGATGAGAAACAGAGTAACAAGCCCCTCCACACTTCCAGGTAACTATAGGGCTCAGATCCTTGCCTGACAGAGGTTCGGAGAACTCCCTAGCTTGATCCAGGAACTGAGGGTCTTTAATTTCTTTGTACCAGGTTTTTTAAATTTATTTCAAAAGAAGTGTCTTATTCCTGTGTCCCTTCTGAACCAATGATCCAAAGTCATATCAGAAAGGAGCTGAAAGGCATTATTATCATTTGCGAGCTTTCCAGTAACTTGGGGCATCTCTCTCTTTTTTTTTATCCTCCCCCATTTTAGTATCTAGGTTTAGCCTGCTAGTTTTAAACTAATCATAGCGTCACCATGCCAACTGCTAAAGGATTAATAGTGAGCACATTCAAGAAAGGAAAACATGCCTCCTGATTAAAGTCATCGCTTCTGTGGTATACCTCGCTTCAACCAGTTCCTCTGACGTCAGGCCTTAAGGGTCTGTCTAAGTGAATCCTTTTGTCCTGAGGACTTGAGGACATCACTTCCTGTGGTGGATTTTAAGAAGTGGTTCTTTCAGACTGATCTTGAAACTTGTTTTCCGGGGTCCTTGAAGAACCCTGAGAGGCCAGTTAGAAAACCTTCAAGAGGAGACATGTCGGTTCCACAGGAAGAAGACTGTTTTATTATTAGGGCTTGTCCTGAAATTATAAGCCCCAGTGTGTCAGTTCGGGGCCTTGGAAGACCCCTGTCACTCACTACTCAGGTGGAGGGCAGATGAACAGAAGCATAGAAGAGTGGTGAGAATAATGACTTCTAAAGTCCTCTCCAGTTCCAAGGCTCCGTGATTCCACGAGCCCCTTCACAGCATCAAAAAGAAAGCTCTGAACCAGGCCTCATGCCTGAATTACTAGCGCTGGCTAGAGAGAAAGCACTGAGTATCTCACTGGCAGACTCAAGGTTTTTGTGAGGCCAGCCCTCTAGATTGACTGCTGTGGAAAGTTCTCCATCTTCCCTCAGGACAACCAAGCCAGCCCAGTCGCTACCAGGCATATGGAGCTCAGCCAAAACAAACCCAACCTTAGAGATTCAGAAAATAGCATTTTTCTGTAGCTACAAATAGACAGGAGGTTGTAAGGACGATCTAAGTCCCCTCTGAAAATCTGTGAGATCCAACCTGATTTGATTCTATGTCTGAAATGTTCCATGATGTGATAAATTAACTTGTTATTCTGACAACTGAAGTCCTGCTGTGATGAAGTCAAGCCCCATTTGTTTCCTAGTTCCTCTTCCTCTGACTCCATTTTATGAAAATGCACCAGCAGAAAAACTCAAGTCCTTGGTACATCCTGGAGAGAAGTACGGGAGTGGGGGGGGGGAGACATCCCTGTGGCATGTGGTGGGCTTCCCACAGATGAACTCTACCCTGCGTTCATGTCTCTGAATGCTTGTTACATCTGGGCAGGGTTAGGAAAGACAGGCAGAAGTGGGGAGAATCAAAAGAAGACAGCAGAGGCAAAGACAGAGTAGTCATAAAGGGGGAAAGAAATGAATGCTGTAAGAAGGAGAAATATGAAAGGAGAAACAGACTTCTTGCAGGCAACAACATCCACTCAGTTCCCTTTCCTCCAGGTAAATCTCACAAGATAAAGGTTTCTTATTTAAAATGACTAGAGTAAGCTGAATTCGCTCTGTTTCAAATATCTTGGCATAGTCTCCAAGTAAAGCAATGTGAAGCTGCCACAAAAAGGCCAAGACTCAGGTTAGTGAAGCACCTATAACAGGATCTCATCCCTGCTTTGCCATGCGGAAATGCCTAACCCTGACAGCACTACTGAGGTTCTAGTTTCTCCTAAAACAGAAAGCAGTAAGAGCCAACTACTTTGATTCTGAATGTCATAGGCATCTACAAATGGCCCCAGGATGTTCTAACAGCATTACCTCAGCAGATTCCCAATCAGTTCCTTCTCTTCTGTAGCTAGGAGCATATAACATGTAAGCAATTTTGCAGTCCTCTCCTAGAGCAGCAATCCCTCTTAACTATGGAGCCATCTCTCCAGCCTTTTTTTTTTTTTTTTAAAGGTTTTTCGAGACAGGGTTTCTCTGAGTATCTTTAACTATCCTGGACTCACTTTGTAGACCAAGCTAGTCTTGAACTCACAGAGATCCACCTGCCTCTGTCTCCCAGGTGCTGGGATTAAAGGCATATACCCTCACCCCTGACAATTATAGACAGCTGTGAACTGCCATGTGGGTGCTGGGATTTGAATCGAGGTCCTTTGGAAGAGCAGTCAGTGCTCTTAACCTCTAAGTCATCTCTCCAGTCCTCATGTGTTTGTGTTTCTGGTCAGGTGATGCCCAATGTTGGTAAGGCATTATGGGTAACTTGGTTTTCAAAACTATAGAGGAAACTGCAGATTTTGAAATTATGTCACTGGTCGTTAACAAAATGGCAATGGCTGAGTTCTATCCTGTTTTTCAATCAGATCAGATATTTTATGTTATTTTACTTTTTTCTCTTTTATTGGTTTATCATAAGGAAGAAGCTTACTACATTACTAGAAAGTATTGAGGAGCTTAAGAAAAATATGCCAACGCAGGTGACTAAAACTGGGAAAAATGCCACGATCTTTCCTAGCTAGGTCTCCACAGTCACTATGTACACCAGTAGATTTTTCTTAAGCTCCTCAATACTTTCTAGTAGTGTAGTAAGCTTCTTCCTTATGATAAACCAATAAAGGAGAAAAAAGTAAAATAGCATAAAATATCTGATCTGATTGAAAAACAGGATAGAACTCAGCCATTGTGTTAATGTGGAACCAAGTGTGCCCCCAGAGGAGCTGCTTGATACTCACACTCACCATCAGCTTTTGCAATTATGTTTCAATTTTGGCCTGGTAGTAATGATTGTTAATTCAAACAGGAATTAACATGGTGTCCAATACACATATTGGATTTAAAGTGATTTAAGGAGTCTATTGTTTCTTATGGAATGCATTCATCTTTCCTTAAGCAGATGTTAAATAATTGGGCTATACAAAATAGAATTATCCCCCAAGATTGGAAGAGTCTGATATCAGCTGTGATAGAAGGTAGCCAGCAATTACAATGATCGTCATGGTGGAGACATGAAGCCACAAAATTAAAGCAACAAAATATGGCAAGGGGAATAAATGTCACAACCAACCAAATGCTTGGTAAGGGACCTTATGCTGACATACGGTTATGGACTCAATTTGAAGATGTTGTGATAGAACAATGTCGTCGAGTTACAGCTCTGAGAGCCTGGGATATGGTTGCTGAGGCTGGGAAAAGATTTACTTCATTTACTAAGATAATACAAGGTCCTCAGGAAACCTTCTCAGACTTTTTAGGAAGATTGACTTCAGCTGTGAAGAGAGATGTAGAAAACCCTGATGCCAGACAGGACTTGATAAATGCCTTGGCATATGAAAATGCAAATGCTGAATATCAAAGGGCAATTAGGCCATTGAAAGCTCGAGGAGCCCCAGTAGATGAATGGATAAGAGAAACAGCTGATATTGGTTTCAGCCTAACATCATAGCACAACCTGTTGCTAGGGGTCTTAATCGGTGCTTTAAATGTGGTGAACTTGGTCATTTCCAAAAATATTGTAAGGCTGAAACCTCCAGAGTTTGAAATGACAGGTGCTTTGACTCTGCAGAACATGTTCATAAAAGGGAACAGATGGTTTCTAATAACAATGGAAGGTCAAGGTCTCCAGGATTTTGTACTTGTTGTAAAGGTAAACATTGGTCCTGGGATTGTAGATCCAAAAAGGATGTCACAGGTAACCTCTTGCAGGGAAACGAAGGGAGGAGCCTATTGATTCAAGGCCCCGCAAAAAAAAAATGTAAACCGTCGTCCATCAGCCAGCCTGAGGGAAACGAGCAGTCAGGAGAAAGAACAAAATTAATTATTGCTGATCTTTTGCATGCTACTTAAGGCAGTGCAGCTTTAGATCTGGCCACAGATGAGTCTATTACATTATCCAAAACGGATGAATGTTATAAGTTAACCACTGGTGTTTATGGTCCTTTACCATCAGGGACAGTAGGATTAATCTTTGGAAGAAGTGGATTAACTTCTCAAGGATTTACTCTGCATCCAGGTATTATAGATGGAGCCTGCAAAGAAGAAATTAAAATTATGGTATCTGTAAGGAAAGAGATGAAAATTAATACAGGGATAGAATTGCTCAGTTGCTGTTCTTACCTTACATCAAGGGTAAGGCAGATCCAATAGAAAGAACAGGAACATTTGGAGTACTGAAAAATGTGTATTTTGGCAAACAATAGTGAATGATAAGAGACCAAAATTAAAAATACAGATGAATGGTATTGAAATAGAAGGATTGCTTGAAATAAGAGCTAATATCATTATCCTCTTATAGGAGTCTTGTAATCCAAAATGTTCACTTCAAAAGGTCCATACACACTTTATAGGAATTGGTAAATTATCACATATAAAGCAAAGTGTATGGTGGCTTAACTGTGTGGGACCAGAAGGGCAAACAGGGAAGTTGAGAACTTATGTGACTGACGTACCCATAAATTTATGTGGAAGGGATCTCTTACAACATTGGAATACTCAAATTAATATTTCTGCAATGCCAGAAATAACAAATGGTG
>CAJQZJ010031994.1:3857189-3878008 GCA_907164525.1 Lophiomys imhausi | reverse complement strand
ATTCAAGAGCAATCACAAGCTGTGTCCAATGTCCAAACATAGGACACTCTAGGCATTGAGTTTATAGATGCTTTTGTGGAACGTATTGATATGAGTACTCAACAACAATTGCAAGCTATGTCTAGTGTCCAAATACACCCCAAGTACTGAGTATCCAAATTTATACTAGGAGCCACTGCTTAAATTTGAACAGTTCTACCCTTGAAATGGCTATCTAATAAACTGGTGTGGCAAGAGCAGTGGCCCATAACAAAGGAAAAATTGGAGGCTCTTGAGCAATTGACAAAAGAACAGGCTCATCATATAGAAGAGTCTACCAGACCATGGATTTCTCCTGTGTTTGTAGGAAAAAAGAAATCAGAAAAATGGAGAATAGTAACAGATTTAGGAGCTGTGAATAGAGTAATTCAACCCATGGGTCCTTTGCAGCCTGGTATACCTTTACCTTCTCTATTACCAAAATCATGGTCTATAATAATAATTAATTTAAAAGATTGCTTTTTCTCAATTCCATTGCATAAGAATGATAGGGAAAAGTTTGCTTTCTCTGTATCTACTCTTAATAACAATAGACCAATCAAGAGGTATCATTGGAATGTACTTCCACAGGAAATATTGAATAGTCCAACTCTGTGTCAATATTTTGTACAAAAACCATTAGAAATAATTCGTAAGCAGTTTCCCCAATCAATTATTTAACATTATATGCATGATGTTTTGTTGGCTGATTCTGATGTAGTTACTTTAGAGAACTTATTTAAAGAAATGCAAAGAATTCTGCCACTATTCGGGTTAAAAATTGCTCCTGAAAATGTACAAAAAAGAGATCCTATTTGCTATTTGAATTATAAAATAAGTCAACAGAGAATAAGATGACAAAAGGTACAGATCCATAGACAGCAATTGAAAACTCTTAATGATTTTCAAAATTAGTGGGCAATATTAACTGGTTGAGGCCTACCCTTGGATTAAATACTTTTGAGTTAAGTAATTTATTTCAAACATTACAAGGGGATTCAAATATAAAGAGTCCAAGATGTCTAACTGCTGAAGCAGAGAGGTTGGTGGGTAGAAGAAGCTTCCAGGAGAGAAAGAGAAGGAAGAAGCCAAGAGCAGGAAGGAGGACACAACATGGGGTAGATGAAAGAAGATCATTCCATGTGGCCTGGAACATCAGCACAATGCGGAGAAAAGCAGTCCAAAGGGGTCATATTTGGGGAATAGGATTAAGAGCTAGCTTAGATGGGCTAAGATTGCACAATACAGTTCAAGACTTGTTAAAATCCATCAGGTGTCTGTGCACTCATTTATAATGGCAGGTTAAGGATTAACAACTGCCAAACCAATTAACTATAATATAAATACTAGTAAATAATTTAATTTTTTCTACACTCATGTATGCAATTTTGTATTCACCTCATGCAACAGATAAAAGACACCGTCAATAAAAGTCTTCCTACCACAGGCTTCTTTATTAAAAGAGGGAAATGTTAGAAGGCAGCCACGTTTATATCTGTCCTTATTCCCTCTCCTATTTTTCTCCAAACATTGAACCCTAACTTAAAAGATTTATTGGTCCTTAGTTTTCTAATTCACTCTAGTTGAGTCCCTCAATATATCCTCCTGTTTTATCCTCCAGAATTCTGAGATTAGAGGTATGCACCTCCATGCCCAGGAAGTTGTTTATGATAATGACTTGTGAACACAAATTGACCAAGGTGAAGTGAGGGAGATCAAGTGAGGGAAAGGTGGTTCAAGAGCAACAAGCGAAAACAAACTCTGAGATGGAAAAAAAATTGAAAGGTTAAGGCAGTGTAGCCAGGAAACATGAATGAGTTGAAAATGAACCTCAAAAGATCATAAGGACTTACAGATATGGTCATAAGGACAACAGGAAATCATTCAGGAGGTTTGAGCAAGGCAATGGGTGGTCCCTTTAGCTGTAGGATCATAATGAAGTGAGGGCAAGAATGGGAGCTGAGACTTAACAATTCAAGGCAGGGATGTAAGTGGTACCCTGAGCTACATGGGTAACTGTCAAGTGATGAAAATTGGTCACATTTGCTACATATTTTGAAAGTTAGATTGCAATACCCTGAAGAAGAAAGGAATGAAGAGTGAGCACTAGAATCTGAGCAATTAGTAAAGTGGAAATGGCATAATGAAAAGGGAAGCCCGGAGCAGTGGGGAGGGTCAGCTTTGGAGGGAAAAATATCAAAATGGTCTGTTTGTGATGCCTATTTAAAAATCTAATGGAAAACAGAGAACAATTAAATACATAAGTCTGACAATCCCAAAGAAATAAAAATTGAAGATACAAATCTCATTGTCATTAGTCATGAATTTTTTTACAGATCCAACTCAGCTTCACCTCAACTCAATTAGCAGTGATCTTATTGAATTTAATTAGATAATATTTATTCCTATTAGATGCAATAATACATTCAAAAATCACCTATTTTAAAATAATTTCACTAGAAAAAGATTTTTTAAACAGTTTTATTTATTTGTTATGTATACAGTATTTGCTCTACATATATGCCCAGGCAGATCTCAATGTAGATGGCTGTGAGCCACCATGTGGTTGCTGGGAATTGAACTCAGGACCTTGGGAAGAACAGCCAGTGTTCTTAACCTCTGAGCCACCTCTCTAGCCCTAGAAAAAGATTTTGAAGGAAGATATTGGAAATATAGAAAACCAGAACTTTTGACTTTTCTCAAGAAAAAAAGAAAGAAAGAAAGTTGTGTATGTGTGGTTGGAGTGACCTATAAGACTGTTACAAAAAATAAAACCTTCAAGTACAGAGATAGAGAAACTTAATGTGGGAAGGGCTGGAGCACCCTGAAAGTCGAGTGATGTATGAGCATTACTTGCCATATCAGCTAGAGAAGCCACTCCAACCTAGACATGGACTTTGCTAGAAGTTGTAAGTAGGTCTGATAGACTCCTACTAAGGCTCTACTGTGAAAATGAATGGCATCAAACCTCAGACAGACTCCAGCAGTGGGGCATGTTAACAGTGGTTCTCAATCTTCCTAATGCTGTGACCCTTTGATATATGTTCTCATGGTATAGTAATCCCCCAAACATAAAATTATTTTCATTTCTAATTCACAACTATAACTTTACTACTGTTGTGAATAATAATGCAAATATCTTATATACAGGATATCTGATATGTGACCCTGTGAAAGGGTTGTTCAACTCCCCAGAGGGGTCGTGACCCACAGAATGAGAACCACTGTGTCAGTAGCTGACAAAGACCAGATATGGCAATGAGCAATGGAGACGATTTAGTGAATTTGTTTTTGTTTTCAATAAAAACTAGAAATGTACACAGTGGGCAATTTAGCTGGATGGCTTCTATTGATCACCACTGCTCTCCCAACCAGCTAATCCATTATGGTTACATAGAAATGGATCAACCATTGCCATCCTTTGTCTGTAGCCTTCCTGTGGCCTCCAGCAAATCCACCCCCTGTTCTCTTGCCAAATAGAAAATCTAGTTTTATTGGCAGAGAAGTATGAAGCACTGTGACGAAGGTAGAAGGCTAGATCAGTCCAAAAGAGAAATGGTGTTTGTATAATCTGTGGACCTTGAGATTAGCTGCTGAGGAGAACTTTGCTCGCTGACTGTACAAGTTCCTTGGAGATAATATGAATGGAGTGAAACTTAATAGTGTAGTCATTTCTGTGGCAGGGAAGATGGAGAGGCTTGCTATGACCTTGGTCACTCCCTTCTTGTCCCACTAAGGAGTGTTCGTCCCTGTAGACCCCACTTAAAGTTTTACTAGAAAGTTGGTGCTAATCATGACCATCATTGGATGTGCTTGTCGCCTATGATTTATCTTGTTTGCCAGGACAAGCCTTGGGAAAGAACTTAGCCTGAAAACCAAGTGGATATGAAAAAGAATTGATTGGTGAGGCAGCCAGAGAATGAACAATGTTAATATTTCAATGGGAGCGATAACTGGCCTCCACAGAGTTCACGTACTGACCCCTTTGACTTCATTTTATTCACAGTGATGAATAAACAATAGCTCCCATTACTCAACTTAACTACCTGGTTTGTCATGCCAAGGGCATACCTAATAGTGCATGAGGTCTATCATTTGCAGCCCTGCTACACCACTGTTGAATTTTAAAAAATGGATTTGGCAAAAATATCCATGCAGCATTCCTACTGAAACCCTAACAAGACCTTTTTAGTATATTCCCATTACCAACAAAGGAGCATGTCTTTGTGTCAGGAGCCACCTTCTTCATCTAAAGAATTATGGTTGAGTTCATAAGATTGTTTCTGCAAGTGAAACCTCTCACAAAAGTAGTCCTTCACCTTTAATCTTACAAGAAATAGGAGAGTCCTCCCCTACACTGGTGTGCCAACCTTGCCTGTGGCTCCTTTATCCTTCCTTACTTCTTTTTTCTAAATAATGAGCTCTGCTCATGTCTGTTCCAAGCAGCCAGTGAACTTCTGGCTGTCTCTCAAAGGAACTGAAAGCACACATTACCATAGGCGTTCATGGCTGAAGCATTCACCTATGCACTAGGTTTCTTCTCTAGTTACAATGAACTTGGAACCAGTTGTTGGCTACTGGGTCATCAAGGACATGCTCAGTACTGAGTTTTATAACAGAGATCCCAATTAAAGGATCTGTGATGGGACAAACACTGAAGCATTAAAACAGGGTTGGCAATGAATATCTGAACCTATGCTCGCCAAAGGCTGCCTGGACCAGACCTTAAGGCTACATGCCCATAGGGAAAAGGCTATAAAGAAAGTTCAGGATCTTACTGTTCCTTCAAGTCTGCCTGTGCAGCACTATGAACCACCAGAGAGAAGTACTGAGAGTTTGAAAATTTAGCCAAAACTACATCCAGAGTGCTGATAGTCTTCATTGTGTCAAAAATACCATGTTCTTTGAGGAGACTGCTTGAGCCTCAATAACTCAACAACACAATGGATATACATACTGTATTAATCTGTAAGATTCAGATTACAAAAGACTGGATTAAAATAGCATGAGATACCTATATCATTTATACTAGGAATTGTATCAGAGAATAGAATAGGAGTTACTGAGGGCTGGAGGTAGAAGGCAGAGTGAGGAAATATTGATCAAAGGGCAATTCAGTTAGATGGGAAGAATAATTACAAGAGATCTATTGTGCAGCAAGGTGATTATAGTTAATAGAAAGTATATACTCTTGAAAATTGCTGAGAGAAGGATGTAAAATATTCCTGTATCAAAGGATGTTTTACTTATGTTAGTTAACTTGATTTAGCCATTCCACAGCCTGTACATCAATACATATATTTACAAATATTATAACCATTTAATCTGCATATTTCAAAATATCATGTTGCATTCAGTAACATCTTGTCAATTAAAGAATCAAAAAGTAGAGAATGCATAAATTTCATGAACTTAGTCAGGCCCAGATTCTAGAAGCATTAAAGAACAACCTTAGTTTTCTGTGTTGGCTTTAAGACTCCCTGGACCTCAGCCGTGGACTCCCAGGAACTGTGATCTCCCGTGGTAGGGACTTCCTGTGTGTACACACAGGAGATAAGGCCCAGTAGCATTCATTCTCAAGGCCCTGCCTAAAGTTACCACCATGCTGTCTAGACACAGTTTCCCCTACTTGGGAAGTAGCACTAGGTCCCGGCATTACTGATTCAACTTTTGGACAGTGTAACCTTAGACTTCACAAAATAAAAACAAGAAACTGGGCACCTGGGGCCATGCAAAGGACAGCAGCAGGAGAAGGCTTCAGCTCTTGGGTTGCAATTCAAAGTAATCTGCTCTTATATCCATGAGACTGAGAAGTGGGGACCAAACAGTGAGGGAGGGACACAGCAGAATAGGGAGTTGGTTGTAAAGTTTAGAACACTTTCTGGGTCCCACCAAGAGGATGCAGATGTAAAGTGTAGATCCTCTGCCTTCACCAAATGGTGGTTCCCCTTGGTGGAAAAACTGACCTAAACAGCAATAGCTATAAATATATAGCTTGGTCAAAGTCATGTCATAATGAAGCCTCGTCCGGACCTAGCTGTACAGCAGGAGAAGCAAGACAAAGGGAAAGTTTCAGGAAACAAAGAGCAGACTGTGATTACATGGAAGAACACCCCACTATGTTTCAGTAGAATTCCATACTTCATTCAAGAACATACTCACACTAACCTGTATACAGAAAAGCTTTTTTTTTTTCAATGATTGCAATGAGAACCCTGTAAGCTGGATTTTCAAGTGAAATCCACTTTCAGAGATGATTCATGCATATGTCTCGCCAGTCTCCCAAATACCTTCACACATGTCCACACACCTAGATACATTCAGGTCTCTATTTGAGGACTGGAAATACAAGGAGGGCCGGGCAATGTTGGAGGAAGTCTCCTGAAAACTTCAGTTGGGGGGGTGGGAATCAATAATGTACCAACAAGGCAGGGCTAGGCATTTGGTAGCTGCCAACAGGACAAAGTCTGGCAAGAGGAAGCTTAAGCAATGCCGTTTCTGTGTTGGTATGAGGGCAGTGACGTCCATGTGAGAGTTAGAGAGCCAAGTGAACACACCCAGTAGAGCACATTTCCGGGTCCTCTCATCTGTGTGTAGCCCAGATCCTTGAAGCTAAGATGCCTCTTTGACCTGGCAGAAATGGTCTAGTTTCTAGTTTTAAGACAAAGCCTAAACAGAGGCTATCAGCTTCTGCCTCTAGACTCTGGGGAACAGTGGCCATAATATGAGAAACTTGACTTCTCTACACCACCTTGCTATGAGGAAAGCCGTTAGGAGGCTACATGGAGAAGAACTCAGAAAGCCAACCAGCTGAGGTAGTCGTGGCTGCCTGCTCCAGCAGAGTGTACCAGCTTCTGAGACATGAGCCACCTCAGAAATCAACAACACACAAGACAGAATCACACTCCTGTGTTGTGTAACAGCCAACTGAAATAATCGTAAGCAAAGAAGTGATTGCTGTTTGAGCCACCAAGTGTTGAAGAGAACAGATAACAAACATGCAGCCAATCTACCTAGGAAACAGGGCACAAGCAGCATCAAGATGTCTTGGTGTTTCCCTTGCCACTATCCTAAGGCTCTTCCATGTCTTCTGGGCTGGGGACAAAAAAGAGCTAGTAATGGCATCACTCAGCCCCACCTCATAATGAAAATATTCTAGATTTCTACGAGTCAAACCCTGTTAGCCATGGGATTTCACCAATGCTTTGGACATAAACAGGTACTCAGTGCAAACCTGTAGTCATGTCTATCCCTTTGACGTTCAGGGATGCCAGCCTGCTACACTCCCCACATACCCACCCGCACTATGGTCCCCTGAACCATTTCTCTGTCTTGCATGTGCAGTAATCTACACAGGAATGTGCATGCTGTACTTATTCATAGAGGACAAAAAGCAGCAGAAGCTATGACTTGCAGAATACTTCAACACTAGCTGTAAAAACAAACAACACTATTGAGAAAATTCCAGCTAAGCAGAGCTGATAAAGTAACCCAGATGCTGGCTTTCACTTGATACTATACTATGTCAGGTTGGAGTTATCAGTCTTACTCTAGAACTCAGTGCTTTGCGACGTCTGCACCATCTCTGTCTATCCTTCTGCATCAGGCAGAGCCTACCCCTGCCCTGACTATATGTAACAATTAGACAAAAGCATTAAGTATTGTCCAAGCAGTGGTATCTGTCCAGCTGAAGTTGCAGTAAGTATGAAAACTAACTCAGGATGCTGCTTCCATTACCATAGAAGTAGAGAGCTTTGAGAAATTTAAAAATAATTTTGCAGCTTCCTTTGAGCTGAGACTCACCGTCATCTGAACCGCATTGCAGAGCCCCCGTCGACATGTGTCTAGAGAAGGGGTGGGTTAATAATAGCTTACATTTCGATACTGCTTTTTTATTCTCAAGGATCCTAAAACAAGGGAAACAGGCTGAATCTTTTCTCCTTGTTTAAAGGAAGAGCCCTAGTGAATTTCAAAGCAGTCCTAAACACTACAACTAATTACGAAGAAATTTACTTTTGTAAAGTGTCAGGACATAATTATTATTTTTTTAAACTTAAATAGTATTCACATCGCTCCTGAAAGCTCACAAAGAAGTGCTACCATCATCATCTCACAAGCCTATCATCTCTTTCCAACAAAGACAGTTGTGGTGCCAGAAGATTTAGAGACATCATGGGTGAAAAGATTAAAAATAATAATAATAATTAACAGTGCACAGGGAGCTCCATCTGGAGCATTTGATAACACAGTGAGAGATAGATACAGATGGGAAAAGGTGGGTGGCACAAGTAGAATGCGTCCTGATCCCATGGGCTTAGGATCCCAGCCATATTCAGATTAGTGTAGGCTTTCATTCTTTCTACTCCCTGCTATTCAAACAGAACAAACAGGCCAGGGCCATCACTTCTTACCAATGCCCAGTGTCTGCACAGTCTCTGGATCAGCTATTACCTTGCCTGGCATTAGGACATGGTCAGTAATACATTTAGTGGTGTTTGGTAATCCTAGATTAATATAGTATTTCATTCTCTAAAGCACAGATTCTTTCTTATCTTTTGCCCAAGTAATTTGCATATACTTTCACATAGTAATTCCAGGCACAATGCTGCTTATTCTGAGCCATTACCTCTGATTGGCAGCTAATTAGAACCCTGAGATGTTGGCAGGTGTTGAGATGAAAAGGAATCATAAACCCAGTTACAACACAGACAATGGCTTTGTAATCATCTGTTTCAGTCACACAGTGACTAACTATCTCTTGCTTTTAGGATGAGTAGTTTCTTGATCTCTGGGGCTTCCTGAGCAAGGAGGACCTCTGCTGTTAAAAAAGAGCCACCATCTTTGGAGGGAAAAGTGATCACAAAGATTCTTAAAAGGAAACAGGACTCTTTTTGTTGATTTGTTTCCTTTGCACAGAACTACCAAGCTAGCAGAAGACAAGCAAACAACCCTTATCTTTCCACCATTCCTAGCAAACATGGTCTTCTGATGAATAAGGCTGAAAACAAGTGGGTGAAAAGACAGGGTTATCTAGTTTGCAAAACGGAATGTGTTGATTGCATTTCGACTCCAAGGAATGTCATTCTTTCCCTTTATTGTCATAGTTTGAGAGGCTAATGTAGAATACTAACATGGTATTCATCAAGGAGTAAACAGGGTCAGCATAAGAGAAATGTGTAAGGAAAGAATGCTCTCCCACCGAGGGGGAAAATCTCTGTCAATGTGACTGCTTCACACGCCCTCCTCCCACAAAGGGTTTTATGAACTCAAAGATATCTCCCTCAACTTGATTTTTCTCCAAAAAAAGGTACTGATCTCCCAAATATTCACAGAAGTTCTCATATTCTCATAGACTTAGGTTTAGTGGGGTATACAAAGGCTTTGTTTTAGAGAAACTGTAAAGCTGAGATTATATATTATATATAAAAGAAATAATACAGTAAAGGAGATAAATGCATTAAAGTGTTGTCTCCCTTACAGCCAAGAGTGTATCGATAGTAAGTAAACAGATATTGAGTGTTCATTTAACAAAATAAGAGAACGTCAAAGAGTGCGGAGGTCAGAGAGTCTGAGGAACAGAGCCCTGGAGATGAACAACAAAATGAGCAAATCAACAGAAGAGAGAGCATTCTAACTTAGAAACTGGAGCTGAATTTCCATGAATAAAAGACATTAGCAAAATGTGTTGGAAAGACTGGAAATAATGCAAGCTAGCTGAAGAGACAGGATCCTTTGGGACCTCACTCAACTGCAGTTGAACCATGAAGTGCTCTCTTAAGGTTGTGTCACAAGTGAGTGTGACATGCAAAAATAGGAGAATGTGGAAGTGGGACAGAAATGAGGTTTGTGGCTATGAGGCCTGATGCTGGTCAACAGGAAGCTCTCTTGGGTATCAAACATCTGTATCTACATCACCTGCATCTCAATATAGATCTAATCTATATCTATACCTACACTATCACACACACACACACACACACACACACACACACAGGCATGTAACAGCAATTAATGAAAAAAGAGACCATGAATTGGAAAGAGAGCAAGGGAAATGATGTAATTATGCTATAAATTCAAAACTTAATATTTTAATCACAAGTGAGGGATTTGGTTCTACTTGAAAGTTTCCCCACCAGCATATTTTAACTAAACCAGATGTTATCATTATCATGTGAAATAGAATTTGTCATCATCCCTATGCTTATGAGGCTCAAACCTCTTATAATAATTCAACCAATAACTGTGTGTGTTATCATTTATATATCCTAACTTATCAGAGAACTTCTTGGCATGTTCCAATATCCAGAGATGAGATCTGACATGTCTAGATAAAACAACACACAAAACAGCCACCATCAGAACAAAATAAAGAACATATGTTCCTATGAGAGAATTCCTACACATATTTATCAATAAGTCAAAATTCATCAGTAGGTCATAATGTTAATTAGATTTTACAGTTATGTAGATCACTACAGCAACATAAAATTTAAAATACAGTTGAATTTTCTGAGATTACTCAGTCCTATTAGGTTGAAGAAAATTTAAATTCACCTTTGCATGATAAAATATAAATATCACAAAAATGTTATATATATAGAAAAACATAAAGGAATTTTGAATTTTCCAAAATTTGACAATACTAAAAGCCTGCATAATATTATAATATTATTAACATTAACTATTAATATAATAATTAATAAAAATATCATATTATTTTCAATATTATAAAAACAAAGTTTGATCAGCTATGCTGAAGGAAGTACGAGTTATCCTTCTACCTTCAAAAAATATTCAAAACAATTCTCATATAAAGAAACGAAGAAAATGCAGCTAAAAATACACGAAAATGACATTACAGAGATGTATGAACACAATTATTATTTTCCAACTCTTGCATCATTTATGAAAGTTTCTGATTTTCAAAAGTGACCATGGACCAGGCAGATGGTTTAGTGGATAAAGGTGCTTGCCACCAAGCCTGACTACCTGAGTTCTGTCTCCAGAATGTGCGTGGTAGAAGGACAGAACTGACTTCCACAAGTTGTCTTACTCCACATTGCATGGTGGCAAACATATACATATGCACACATATATACACACACAGATAAATGTAAAACTAATGTGCTGTGATTTCTTTTCTCATCATAAGTAAAATGTTGGTCTGATTTTGCCTATTTTTTTTTCCTCTTAAACAGGGCTTCATCTCAGGTTCAAGAATCACAAAACCTGAATCTGTCTGCTTCAAAAGAATATTCTGCTAATTCAGTGCCCTGATATGATCCTGGGGCCTCAAACACAATATACATACACCTACAGCGAAATCTATGGTCAAACAAGACACTGGATTCAAGTTTCAAATGGTCATGTCAGCAATTTTTAATCATTGTGGCAAAATTTTTGTCAGCTGTGATGACTTGTATTGTTCCCACGCAATGTGCCTCAGAAGGTAACTGTGATAAGAATAAACAATTGGACCTAATTGTTCTCTTACCCTTACAGTCACTATGTGCAGTAGTTTGAGTCGGAATGGCCCCTTTAGACTCGGATGTTTGAATGCTTGACCACAGGGAGTAGCACGGTTGGGATGCAGAGCCTTAGTGTAGTAGGTGCGGTCCTGTTGGAGGAAGTGTGTCACCGAGGGGGCGGGCTCTGAAGTCTTCTATGCTCAAGCTTTGCCCAGTGTGGCGCACAGTCTCCAAGTGCCCTAGGACCAGATTCCCCTCCCAGCCTGGTCCTCCGCTAAAGCAGTACTCACTCTTAAACACTGAGCCATCTCTCTAGCCCCACAAGTAAACTTCTTTTAACAAAGAGGAAGAGGGGAGGGGAGTGAAGAGGAGGGTTCAGGAGAGGAAGGAAGAGAAGGGAAGCCACTAAAGATTTTTGAGCAAAGGAGAGACATCAAGGCAGTATTTGGGAGAAAGGAGTTTAGCAAGGCCAGTTGAGATGATCGCTGAAGTTAAGAGGTAGAAAAGTGGATTAGAAGGCCAGTCTAATGATGTCAAGGGAGGCAATGTAAATTAAATTCGTAGTGTTAAAATGAGGAGGAAAAAGGAAGAACAAGAGCCACGGATCTGACAACGAAGAATGTGTAGAATTTACAAGGTGCTCCTTTACAGCTTGGGTGTCGAAAATGTGGGACTGAGCAACTGGTGCAGTTTGTGTTGGTACACCCGAGTACCAGACTACGTGTGTCCGCTGGGAAATCAGGGAGCTGGAGTGTCACAACCTGTCAAGTAAACATACTAGAGAAATGAAAGCAGTGTGCACAAACATATGGGACTCAGCTGACTAATTAAAATACGAATGCGCCAAAAGCCCGGCTCCTCAGAGCCAGCCAGAATAACACAGCAAACTACACACTCAAAGTGAAAACATCTCACCCTTCTCCCAGGGGTTGCTTTCTTTCAAAACTTAGCAAAGTCTTTAGTATCCATAGTTTATAATAAGCTCAGATGAGTAAAATAATTTCATTTTAAAAGTCCTCAATGAACTAGATCATCTTCCTTTTTGATAGCCCAGAAGAGTGAAGTTGAAAAACTGAGAATCAAAACCACCTCCTGCTACTTAAAATGTGTGTGGTGTGAAACTACTTTTCAACATTGAAATATTGAAATTAACAAGTATTTGTTTGTTTTTTAAATGTTAGAACATATTTTGTGTTAAATATTAAATAAAATCTCTAACCTGCTTACTTAGCTTCTAATCTTTCTCCCTGCAGTAATACTTCAATAATTCAGAGGTAACATAAAAATCTTTTCAAAAACTGTTACATTTTCACTTAACATATTTAATTATATTTCTTCCTTATGGAGTGAAAGATGAAGATTAACCTGTGTCTTATCATGCCCCCACAACCCATCAGAAAGAAGTATTATATCCAATGCTATATTGTAACTTGCTTATACCAATATGCAGCAATCAATTGTGTCAGGATATTGCAAGCTAGTTTTTAGACACTATTATTAAAATTACTTTTGTTATTGTTTAAATATTATTTAAATATTATTGAAACTTGAATAATTTAATTAAAACCTTAAAATGTGTCATGTCTGTACCCTTTAAAGTGTGAACAGAACAAAATATAATGAAACACTTCCCCATTGTTATCAGCAGAATAAGTAACTAAAATGAGGACATAGCACTTAAGACATTTCCTCTCTGTTATTAAACATTGCTATTACCCGTGTTCTCCTTGTTATGTAGGTTCACTGTATGTGCATGACAGAAGGACTTCAATACACCGTGCCACTGCATATGTCTTCCCAGCTCTATTCAGGAATGTTGGTAGTCTGATGAAGGTCTTCGTGGGACTATTTCTTCATAAAAATCATCAAATACCAAAATCTAAACTTGACTCACCAGTTTGTTAATTTTATAGACTTCAGACCAAAAACAAAAACAAACAAAACAAAAAGTTGACTAGTTTAACTAATTAAAACTTTAAAATGTGGGGCTGAAGAGATGGCTCCATAGTTAAAAGAATTGACTGCTCTTCCAGAGATCCTGAATTAAAATCCCAGCAACCATATGATGGCTCACAACCATTTTTAATAGGATCTGTTCCCTCCTTCTGGCATGCAGGTGTACATACAGACAAAAAACTCATATACATAAATAAATATTTTTTTAAACTTTAAAATGTGTCATGCCTAAATCCTTTAAGTTACTGTAAACAGAATAAAATATAATGAATTGTTTCCCCATTGTTATCAAAAATATTCACTTCAGCAATGACTGTGTTCATTTCCTTCATGAATGAGAGGCATATTGCTCCATTCATTGTATTGCTTTTCATTATTCCCTGAGGTAAACATAAACTCAAATAAAATTTATGTCAGAAACATCCTCATTTGTCAGCTACAGCCACTAGCTGTCTAGATTTCAGAGAAATCAGAAAAGCATTGTGTTAGGATCTGCTACTATGAAATTTACAATAAAAATTTTTGTGTATTTATTACTGGTAAATTATAGGCTATATATCCTCTTCTGGGTTACATATAAAAATTGTAATTAATATGTACAAATACATACATTTGGAGTACTTGTTAACCTTTTATCAGTACATTACTGGTTATATAATTACTTTTATTAAAGTAAGCAGTATTTGCATAATATAAGCCTACAAACATTTAGGTGAGAGTCTCTTTTGAATTGCATTTGTTTATCCTGGAGTTATTAATAATCTTTCATCTTTAGAACCTTTATCACAATAACTCTCTATTTTTTTTATTCCTTGGATCATCACCAAATTAAAATAGGTGTGGAGTCATCACAGATTACATAGAGAAATAACACTCTCCTTGCTCGCTGTCATCTTACAAAATTTGAGTTATGTGCTAGGCTGATGCTGAAGCAATTATCGTGGGATAGTAATTACTTTAGTTGTTCCTAAGTTAAATAATTATTAATTATGTAATATAATTTAATAATTATATTAAACTAGTTAGCATGCACGTGTGTGTGTGTGTGTGTGTGTGTGTGTGTGTGTACACACGCACGTAGGGATCCATGTGCATGCATGTAGGCAGATGTGTGGTTAAAGTTGACATTCTTTCACAATTACTCTCCACCTTATTCTCTTTTGAGATAGAGTCTCTCACTGAACCTAAAGATCAACAATTCAACTGAACTTTCTGGCCCACAAGCCCCAGCGATCCTCCTGTGTGTCCATCTGCCTCCAGGACGTTTTTATTGGAGAGCTGGGGATCTATCTGCCCTCAGGCAGCCAAGCACACTGTGTGAGCCATCTCTGCAGGCCTACTCTTGAAGCTTTTATAGATTGCAAATCTCCTCCTTTCTTTGTCTTGATCTACTAAAGCATATTAACAAAGTTTTCAAGAAAGATATGTAGGGCCAAAAAAAAAGGTTTGTATTCCACCCTAGTTTTATTAATGCTTTGGCTTGCGGTAGAACTCTCAGTCTGAGTTCATTTTCTCTAAGGTTTAAGATTATAACTCTCATTTTCTTACAATAATAATTTTGGATAAAATTCAATATTTGTGAATTTTCATTTTGAAAGTAAGGTAAATGTTCTTTTTAGAGTTTTTTTTCTAAGCAGATTGAAACAGAAAAATTATGTTCCTTTTAAGAGCCTTTTTCTTTATTTTATAAAGCATTCAATGTGCCTAATGATCTCCAACTAGTCCTAATAAATTGCAAAGTATATTTTGCTTTCCTAACTATGTCCAACGTCAATCAGTATGCCAAATAAATGACCCTTTGGGTCATCTACAAAAGTGTGCATTAAATACTTTTTTAAATAAAAAATTATCCAAACTGAGAAGATAGCATTTCACTGGCACATGTAAAAGATTTGAGAGAGCGTTGGGGTGATGTGTTCACTGGTAATTACTTGTCAGGCAAACATAAGAATCTAAGTTGGGATCCCCATGTTAAAGGTGGGCATGCTGGTAAGTGCCTGCAGCACTAGCACCCATGGCAGAATCAGGCAGATCCCTGGAGAACGATGTGTTAAGCGAAAAAAGAAAATATTACACAATGTCGTTTATACGTGGAATCTTTTTTAAGTCATACACTCATATGGAGAGTAAAACAGTGTGGCCACTCCTGTGGGGACGAAAATGTGACATTTAATCAAAAGATATAAAGTAGGAAATATGTACTGGAGACAAATAAAAAGATGTAATATACACTATTAGGATATAATTAGAAAGAGTGTATGTAGTTAGGAGATTTATGAAATGAATGAGCTCATAGATGCTCTTGGCTGCAGGAGAAATGTTTTACTCCGTGAGAAGATGGTTTTGTTCACTCCTCTCACCTCAGTAGTGATTTAACTATATGTGTCTATAACATCATGCTGTATGCCTTAAGTAATCACAATAAAATCTATTTTCCTAATGAAAAAAGAATTTGTCTTTATAAAACAATTTGTGAGTGACAAAATAAAACTGTCACAGAAAAGCACATTCCCACCCCCACCCCAAACTTTCTTACCTTGGAATAACATTTGATAAGAAACAGATTGATTATTTATAATGAGTCATGTGAAGGCAAACTCTGTGTCAAATTTCAAGTCCTGTGACAGTCTCAGCGTTGTTAGTCCTGCTTCCATACAGGGACTAGGGCTAGTCATTCCATTTTTCTGTGTTTTTTTTCCCCTTGGACATATAAATTTAGTCTGATAATAAAGTTTGTCTGGGCTCTTTGTAGCAGCAGTTATTACAGAATGGCATCTTACATAAAAGGAACATACAAAAAGCAGTTGGCCCCAGCATGGTGGCACATGTCTGTAATCCTTGTATTAAGGCAAAGAGACTAAGGCAAGAATACCTGGAGTTCAAGCCAGATTAACACGGATGTTGTTTTTTAAGGTTAGTAGACATACACTTTTTATTAGGCACTAGAATGTTTAATAGCTTTAATTTTTCAGGAGTAGAACCATGTCGCTTCAGAGATCTATCCAACAATTTCCCTTTTGTACAAAAGTGTGTCTCTCAGTCATTAACCCAGTGACTCTCGCTCTCTGACCCAGGGATGATTTTTCTCTATACTGTAGGCTTCTATGGGTTCTCTATTAATGTACAAACCTACTGCAATTAAAGATTGAAAGGGAACAGAGTCCAGTAGAAAGTGTACAAGGAAGCTGGGCAGAATGTAATTTAATTATCAGAGTTGGAATTTGTCCAGGACTCCACCTGCCATAAGGAAAGTACCCTGGGATCTTTAATGACCACGAATGGTCAGGATCCTGGTTTTACAATTTGTCCAATTAATTTCCAAGCACATTTTCTGCTATAGCATTAAGTAAACGGACCGGGGAATCCATTCTACTAATAAAGAACCTGGGGACTTGTACTAGTTTCCCAGAGGAATTTTCCAGGTACACAGATATGTGTGTATGATCACATAAACATACCCTTAATAAGAAGTGCTTCCATCAAAGATAACAAGACACAACCATGTCTTCTCCACCCAATTTGGGTGAGGCTATTTCTACAGTCCTAGTCAGATTTGGATTGAAAAATGACAGACTCTGGGAAGATTCTAGCATCTATCCCTGCCTTTATATCATGGTCGAGTGTAGAACGCCCAGGTGGTTTTGTATACACCTGCTGCCTTCTGGAAGAATTCACCCCCATTATGTATAGATCAGGTTTTCTTTTAGAACCTTGAAGTGAAATTTCAGAGTGAGATTTCAGTGTAAAAATTCTCATTTCTCATATTAACTATTAATAAACTTCTGCTTTCTTTAATTAAAAATTCTGTACTCTTCAAAGTAAAGGACTGTGGTCCTTAACATTATAGAAACAAAAAAAATCTAAGAAATTACTATTTCTGTATATTTTCCTTAGTGAAAAATAGAAAGACTCCGTGGTTAAGAGCACTTGCTACTCATCCAGGGTCAGTTCCCAGCCCATGTCAGGGGGCTCAGGTCTGTCTGTAATGGCAGCTGATGCCTCAGTAGTCTGTGAGTAGCTGCATTCATGTATACATATCATTACGCATAGACACACACACACATAATTAACACAAATTAAAGTCTTTTCTGTTTAAAAAAAAAAAAGAGCCCTGCTGTGTGGTACCTAAACATCACTCCATTGAACAAATGCCTCAGTATTACATCTCAAGTATTTAGAAACAAACATTTCCAGAGTGGAGTTCATATTGATTCTATTACAGTAGCTAAGTATGAGATCCAAGTGTCTGAAGTTTAGTAAGCCCTGGAGGTCAGTCTGTTTTTGAGAATCAAAACTTTGACCTCCTTTGGAGACGACAACATGTGATTGTGTGACTCCAAGAAGAAAACCGTATTGCTACAATCATATATAATCTTCCTCCCATTACCGTGTTTATTTTATTTCAAGAATAGCTTCTATTGTAGGTACCATCATTGCCATCATCAAGCTTAATTTCTTTTTCTTCAGGAACCATTGTGTAAAATTACTTTGGGATCTTATTAAAATGCAAGCTAATTAACCTGACCATATTTATTTTCACACTCAGATAATATGAGTAATTCATGAGAGACGCAAAACTTTAGACACAAGGGAAGCTAAGATGGCTATGACGCAAATAGAGGCATTAGAAAAAGATTACTGGTCAATTTCGAACTAACTGCTACTTTTTCCTGTTACTGTAGCTGATCTCTCAACATGTCTTGTTTTTAATTAGGGGGAAAGGAACTGTTTGAAGACATTACAGAAATCTGGTACAATTGCAACCAGGGTGGAAGAAGACAGCTTCATCTTGCCAATGCAATTGAGGTTTTTATTCATCTGTAAAATGAGGTGCTTGTGGAGTGAGATCTCTTAACACTCTCTGTGCTCAAAACTGCCAATAGTCCATGAATGTTAAGAAATTTAGTTCTGACGAGTGTGCAAAATTAGTAGGCACCTGCTACCCTCAGACATAGAATGATGTGACATTTAAAAAAAAGCATGTTTCTAGGCCAAAGGGTGAAGAAAAGAAGTGCCCAGATTTCTCTCAGTCCTCAGGGGTTTCTAGGTTACAGGGTTAACAGCACTTAACTTCACAATCCAAGGCAACCCAGGGGACTGGATACCCTGTAGAAAGAGACTAATTTTGTAAGATATAAATGAAAAGATTTTAATGTTATAAATACAGTTTATCTCTTGACACGCTGAGAGGTAATCTAGAATTTCCAGATTTCGGTAATGCTAATGGGACATAAAAAGTTGTCTAAATTCTAATTTTCAACTTATATGTGTGTGTATGTGTGTGTGTGTGTGTGTGTGTGTGTGTGTGTGTGTGTGTGTACGTGTTTCTGGGAACCAAGCTCAAAACTTTTCACATGGTAGACAAGTGTTATTCTACTGAGCTAAATGCTCAGCCCTTTGTTTTTGTTTTTCGGTTTCTCACATAGGGCCTTACTAGTCACCCAGCTGCCCTGAACTCATGCGGTCCAAGGCTTTTAATGCACAATTTCCCTTCCTGGGCTTCCCAAATAGTTTTTTACCTCTGCTATCGAGTCCAGATACTTCCAAACCTCTGAAGTATTCCAATCGTGCTTGGGAGATCAAATACAATCTGAAAATAAAAGGATCTGTCCTGTTTCAAGTCAAAAATGAGTTCAGTAAAGGACAGAGGACCACTTGAGAAGAAATGTAGAGAGAGAGTTTCATTAGACAGGAACCTGAGTGGGGTGTTATTGTACATAAAACTGAATAATAACAGTACTTCAAACTGAAAAGCCCATCAGGAAGCCGATTATATTAAGAGAATCTAGTGTCTCCAAAACACAGCCAAATTCATACAAATAGATCCAGTTGGCTTTTTCTCCAGTAAACATGATTTTACATAGCAAGTATACCTCGTACCTGTACTGCTAACCCCCATACACACTGGCTCCATGGACTTAAGCAAGAAGAAGAATGCGCTCATGGTTCTTCTAAAAGTTCGTAAAATTGTGTCTTAAGGCTAACATGAAGGATGCTAGGAAGCTTAAAGTGCACTGTGATGAAGGACTATGGGAAGTGAAGTAAGAAGCATCAGTATCCTTTTTCCCCCAAACAACAATTGCATCAGAATGAGTCTGATCGAACCATGCAGTAGCTCCAGTCAGTTAAAGTTTGCAACTTCCAGGGCTGGGTGATAAACGGTGATTAATTCTGACCAATCTCAGCCCTCCTCACACCCATCCCCTTGCAAGTAGCTGCGCATGTGTTCCCGGAAGCAGGGTCCAAGTACCAGGAATCTACTCTGATCATTCGGTGAAGGGCGGCTGTTGTTGCGTCTCCTTTCACTGTAGTGAACCTTCCACCTCTCTGGAGGGCTTCCAAAGGCTCTGAAGGACTGGAACATCCCTCCTCCTTCCCCACCCTCTGCGGAGCCTTTAGATAATGAAGAACTGTATCTTTGATGCAAAGTAGAATATCACTGTGACAATCAGTCTTGTCAGCTTGATTTGTTTGATTTCCTAGGCTCTCTCACTGAAGAGGTTTCCTTGAATTTTAGAAGAGACTTTAGGCTTTAGAGTTTTGAACACTGTTTGGGCTTTTAAAGATGATAGGGGCATGTTAGAAAGTAAGTTGTCATGATTTAAAAGTGATATGTTAGGATGTTGTGCTGATAAGGGTTGGGCTTGTGACAGTTAATCTTGATTGTCAACTTGACAAGATTACAATTACCAAGGGAACAAACCCTAAGGTGTGTCTGACAGGGCACTTACAAGGAAGTTTGGCTAAGGTAGAAAGACACTCCTTGGGATTGAAAGATACCAATCCATGGACTGGGGTCACCCATGGATATGGTCATTCATATCTCTCTGCTTCCTGGTAGGGTATGCACTGTGACTGGGTACTTCGCGTTCCTGTCACCGTGTCATTGTGTCTCTACATGAACTATATGAACTATACACTCAAACCATGAGTTGAAATAAACCCTCCTCCCAAAGGTTCCTTTGTCTCTGAAAAAAGTGAAGTAACCAATAAAATCATCACACATGCCTCTGGGAGGAGTAGCTTCAGAAGAGACTGAAGTTTGCAATTCAGAGTGACTCTGAGCACAGAGATAACCTACATTCCCTGTGGTGCATGCCTTTAACAACAACACTTAGGAAGCAGACAGGAGAGAGTTCAAGGCCACCCTGGTCTACATAATGAATTTGAGGCTATACAGTGAGACTCAGTCTTATTTGAAGAGAGAGAGAGAGAAGCCAATTCAGGGGAATGGAAAACTCTGATTTTTTTTTTTTTTTTAGAGATGCCTCTAAAAATGTATTTCCTTTGTTCAAAGGAAAAAAATAAAAGTTGTTCAATAGAAATACATGAGGACAAATCTGACAGGCACATTTTTTTTTTTTTTTTTTTTTTTTT
>CAJQZJ010031994.1:3834311-3857089 GCA_907164525.1 Lophiomys imhausi | reverse complement strand
TTTTTTTTTTTTTTTTTTTTTTTTTTTTGGTTTTTCGAGACAAGGTTTCTCTGTGTAGCCCTGGCTGTCCTGGACTCACTTTATAGACCAGGCTGGCCTCGAACTCACAAAGATCCGCCTGCCTCTGCCTCCCAAGTGCTGGGATTAAAGGCGTGCGCCACCACCACCCGGCTTGACAGGCACATTTTTTTGTTTTGTTTTTTTCCCAACATTTATGTATTTCTTCAAGTTACATCTTAATCATAGCTCCCTCCCTCCTCCCGTCCTGGTCCCACCCTTCTACACTCTTCCCCCTCTCCCCCCATCCTCTTTTTTTTTTTAATTTAAGGTGTATCCTTTTTCCCCCCTCAACATTTCCCCCTTTTAGTCCAGTAAAAGGCTCTTTTTCTTATAACTATAAATACAATACAAAACAATAAAAACAATTAGACAACAATTACGAAAATTATACCATATAACATACTTTCTCAATGTTCAGTCCATATGTATTTGGCAACTGATATTAATATTCTATTATCTATCTATCTCGATGAGTTTAAAGTCCTATACCTAACTCAGTTTCCATCCTAACTTGCATTAGCAACTTTAGAAAACATCTTCTTAGACCCAGAACGTACAGGCACATTTTAAAAGTTGTTTTAGGGTCATGGGTGAAACTCAGTGGTAGGTAGGCCATTTGCCCAGCGTGTGGCAGGCACAGATCTGCTTGATTTCTAGGACCCTAGAACACATGAACACAACTATCTTAAAGACAGTTAAAGTAAGACACAGAGAACATCAAGAAAATAATAGGCGGACAAAACAGAACCCATAGCCCTTGGAAAAGCCGGATGCAGTGCTGTCTGTAATCCCAGGGCCTCCACAACAAGACAGGAGTGCTGCAGAACATTTGATCAAATTGTGAACCCCAAGACTGTGAACTGAAAAAGCTGTTTCTAACTGTGGGGTGGCTCAGCCTTTAACTCTAGAGCTTTCTGTTTCCTGTAAACAAGTACTTGTGGTATGGATCTGCCCTAGCACACGTCTTTAATTCAAGAGTTTTCTGTACACAGGATTAAATAAAGTTAACCCTAGGTCAATAGGCAGAGCAAGAAACCAGCTGACAGGGATTAAACAGAAGGAGGGACATTGAGCTGAGGGGTATTTAAGGCAGCATGAAGGAGGAAGAGAAGAAGGGGCCTTTTAGCTCTGGGCTTTTTCTTCTAGGGTTTTCAACTGAATAGGAAGATCAGCTGGGTGCTTTCTCTGGCTCTCTGAGCTAGCAGGCTTTCCCACCCACCATCTGGTTCCTGAGTCTTCATCAGTAAAATCAAAGGACTGGAATATTTTAAAACAACATAGGAGAGCTAACCCAAAACTCTCAGGCCAGAAAGCGGGGAGTACCCTGTGCAGCAGAGAGAACAAAAGAGACACTGGTCTCAACAAGGCCAAAGGGAGGGTTGACCCCCCCAAAATTGTTCTATGATTTCCAAATGTGCACTGTGGCACATGTGTGCTTATAACCCCCCCCCCCACACACACACACACACACACTCATGTATACACACACTGAGGAGTGGAGGGAGAATAATACAACAAATAAAATAAATAAAACAAAATTAAAAATAAAGAAACCTGGTACACCAATAGGTAGGAGGCCAATAAAGCTCAAAAAGAAAAAGAGATGTTAGCTAAAAGCGCAACATGTGATCAAACTGCTTTTCAAAAGTGAGGAAGAAATTCCGATATCACCAAATAAAAGCTGAGGTAGCTCATGGCCCCAAGAATGGCCCTGCAAAGTAATGCTAAGAAGCATTTCAGGTTGAAATAAAGGGACATTAGGAAGTAATGTCCCATATGAAGAGATAGTGACCATAATAAAGATAAATTCATGGCAACTATAAAAGATCAAATCATTTTAACTTGGGTTACAAAACATCTTCTGTTCTATATAATGGGCTTATTCATTTTTTAAAAATAGCAATTGTTTGTGCAGTTTATAGGTATAATATTTGTAATATCAACAAATTTAAAGAATTGAGAAAGGGGGGGGGGCTGGAGAGATGGCTCAGCGGTTAAGAGCACTGGCTGCTCTTCCAGGGGTCCTGAGTTCAATTCCCAGCAACCACATGGTGGCTCACCACCATCCACAATGTGATCTGATGCCCTCTTCTGGTTGCAGATGTTCATGCAGATGAAGCACCCATACATAAGTAAATCTTAAAAAAAAAAAAAAAAAAAAAAAAGGAATTGAGAAAAACTGAAAGGAGCAGGTTTTCAAGCTATTGATTTTAAGGTGTTACAAATTCAAATAAGTGTTGTAGTTTTAAAATGTTTAACTATACAAATAACCTAAACAACAAAAACAGACAAATTGCAGCGTATGTGGAAGACAAATCACAAAATGATTAGTGATCCCTTTACATACAAGTGGATTAAATTAAATTAAATCTGGTGTAAAGACAGAGATTGGCAGAACAGAGAAAAGCCTCTTGTTCACAAGCTGTCTACAAGAAGCTCTCTGTATGTTCAAAGATCCCAAAATACCTATTGCATGCAAATGGTAACCAAAAAGAAAAAGAAGAGAATAGGCCAATGAGAGGGCTCAGGAGGGAAAAGCCCTTGCCTCAAAGACTGCTGACCTGAGTTCTATCCTGGGGTTCCACACAGTGGACTGAGAAGTAACTCCTGCATGTTGTCAACATTCACAAACACATGTGTACCTATACATACACACACACACACACACACACACACACACACACACACACACAAATAAATAAAAGGTTTCTAAAAAGAATGGAGTTACTAATGTCAGACAGAGCTGATCTTAAGTCCGTGAAAGGCTTTGATGGGTATAGAGTCTATTTTGTAAGGATTAAGAGAATTTAAGATAGCGATCACTGTACAATAATATAAATTTATTTAATGCCATTAAACTACACAGTTAAAATGATTAAGATGTCAAATTTCATGTTCTGTATATTTTGTTAGAATAAGAATTTGAAAGAATACAAATATATATTTGATTTATTCAATTATCTAAGACAAAAATAAAAAGCATTTTAGAGGTGCTGATTATGTTTGCAGAATCCATAAATTAACTTCTGTTCTGATGTATTGAAATGCTCAGTGACAAAAGCCTGTCCCTAAAACTAGTGAACCCATTTTAGCCCTTTTCTTAACTGACATGTTAGCCTCAGTACTCGTGATTGCTTCAAAATATGTGACCGCTAGTGTGACTGTGTAACAATCTCCTGTCAGCCATATTGGAGATTGAGATTAAACAAAACAAAACTATAGAAATTCAGCTGGGCGTGGTGGCGCACGCCTTTAATCCCAGCACTTGGGAGGCAGAGGCAGGCGGATCTCTGTGAGTTCGAGGCCAGCCTGGTCTACAAAGCAAGTCCAGGACAGCCAGGGCTGTTACACAGAGAAACCCTGTCTCGAAAAACCAAAAAAAAAAAAAAAAACTATAGAAATTCTGATCCCAGATGGGTGTAGTGGCACACAGCTTTAATCTCAGCACTGAGGAGGCAGATGCAGGCATTCGAGGCTAAATTGGTCTACAGAATGAATTCCAGGACAGTCAGGACTACACAGAGAAACTGTGTCTCAAGAAAGAAAGAAAGAAGCCGGGCAGTGGTGGCGCACGCCTTTAATCCCAGCACTTGGGAGGCAGAGGCAGGCGGATCTTTGCGAGTTCGAGGCCAGCCTGGTCTACAAAGTGAATCCAGGACAGCCAGGGCTACACAGAGAAACCCTGTCTTAAAAAAAAAAAAAAAAAAAAAGAAAAAGAAAAAAGAAAGAAAGGAAGGAAGGAAGGAAGGAAGGAATTCTGATGCTATATTTCTTTAAATTTTTGATATTTTGTTCATCATGTGTTTTTGCTGTTAATGTTCTTTCATTTCTAGCATACCATGGTCACTAGTTCCTGTCTTTATGGACTCTCTTCAGCCATCGTTGCACCTCTTCTGCTATCTGTCTAGGAAATGTCAGCATTTTCCAGGCTCTATTTCCAGGTTCTCTATGTGTACATACCATCTACATCATCCCATTTGCTCCTATATTCTCCTGGCTGCTAACTGCTTCCTCCTCACTTTACCCTCCAGGAGTAACTAACTGTCCCCTAATCTAACTCAGTCCTCTATTCCTGCGGGTTGGTTGACTATTCCTGCAACACAATTATTTTTCACTTCCAGTGAAGTACTTTAATTTGCCAAATTTTAATATGTGAACTCATCAAAAGCCATCGCCTTGCTTTCTTGATACCTGCCATACAGCCTGTGGTACAGGAAGAAAGAAAACATGACAGGAATCTTCCAAGATCTCATCTCTACTTCTTCCACTCTCCCCTCCAGTCACTCCAATATGCCACGATCTCAAGTTTACAATCTCAGGCAATTTATTCTGTTACATGGACCATTTCCTTAAGTCATCTCAGATTTCTACTCTGTACCTCAGCCTTATACACACTCATTATACATGTGCATAGTCCGCAGCACCCTTCTCTGGACTCTTGGCTGTATTAAGCTTCCCTTGCTATGTGCAATTACAATATTCAATATCATCTTTTCTTTTAAAACTCTTGTATGCATTAGTGTAACTACTCATTCTGGGTTTTTTTGCCACACTAGGTGAGGGTGGGAAATAGCTTCGTTTTGTTCTCTGCCATATATCCAACCATAATGTATTGCCTAGCACTCACGAGATCCCTACTAAGTAGTTGAATAAGGAAGGGCAGTCAGTGAACTTCAAACAAAATTCAAAGTCTACACAACCAATGGATAATTGGGCCAATAAACAAAAGGCAGCAGACACAAATATCTCACATCCAGCCATGACTAGGAAGTAGCTAATTTGCAAATCCCACCTTTTCTTAATCCTGGAGTCATTTCTTTTGCAAAATAACCCTGTGCTGCTTGTGTAACACGCAGAGTCTGTTTGTTGGCTTGGCTATTCTAGGGCCTCTAGGCATCTTGGCAGACCCTGCAGGGCCATCTGGCTTTTAGCATCCCCCCTGAAGCTCATTTCTGCTCTTCTGTGATCAAACGTTCTGCCATTGATCTTTTCCAGGATGTGAGGTTGTACCTGCTGTTTGCTGGCTCCTGCATATCATCAAAGTATAAATACCAAATGGCTTTGCACCCCCATGTGGACGAGGTTCAAGTTTTCCAGATTCCAAAAGTACATCATAAAGACTTGGGAAACCCTTCTCAATAAAAGTTCATAGCATTCTGAAATGATTGTGTTCATATAGTGAGTAAAAAACGCATATAGATCATACTAGACAAGAACTGAGGGGTAAAAATGCCTAATTCCCTGAGTTAAACAATAATCATTGTCTAACTTTCAACCTGTCTGTTGAACACTTACGCAACACATAGGTCAACAGAACAAAGCTAATTAATTAATGTAGAGCTCGGCTCTGAGGAACTTCATTGAAGACTGCAGGCAAAGAAAAAAATCCTGGCTTGGAAAATGAGCGCTCTTACACCAACTGGACACAGACTTTAGCACAGAATACTCAGCTTCTTGTCATCTCCTAAAAGTATGACAGACTACCTAAATTTACAGTGCAAAATAAGTTTAAAAATAAAAACAATAACTAGATAATGCTGTTAACCATACTGTGTGCTGGAATCTGCAACATTCTTATCATTACACACACTAAAAACTAAAACTCAGAAATGTAAGAGCCAGGCTAGGAAATTAACATCAAATGTAAAGCCACAAAGGCAGCCTCAAATATCACAGCATTGTAGAACTGAATGTAAATCTCCATGAAAGCCCTTTTCTGCATCAGAAAAAGCATGCACTCTATTTATAACATGATGCCCAAAATAGATGTGCATGATGCTTATGTCTGGGAAAGGATCTGGGAATGCTAACCCCACACCACACCAGTTCTCACAACTCGTGTGAGCACTTTTCCAATCCATTTTTCCTAGCGTCTTTTCCTCTAGCCATCAATATGCCAAGCAATGTGCATAGATGCAGGCCACAAGAGACATCCTGATAATATAGGATTTGACTCTCCCACTCCCTGAAAACTGCAAAGGGAAAAACTCCCACCACATCTCATGAGTATTTGCTCCATTCTGGTCTTTCCTTGCAATGTCATATCCTTGGATTTTTCTTATAATCAAAAACCTGCTTGGATAATCTGTATACTAAATAGTATAATGAGAGATACATTTTAGATTTTTTTTCTCACAGAGGACAGTTACCAGTTCCTGTGATTTTTTTTTTTTTTTTTTGGCCAGTCTGGCTTATAATTTGGTGCCAGCACCAACTGCTGGTTAGATCATCTAGTCAGCAGGATGAGGCTCACTGTTCCCTTGCTTGTATGATTTTGATTTTTGAACATTTAAAGTTGCCAACAATCCCAAATGGTGTCTCTTTACTTCTCTCCAATTTGTTTCTATTTGAAGATTAAAAACTATCATATTTGGACTAAATTTCAATAAGATAGACAAGGGACAAACCACTGTGAGACCACCTGGATATGCACTTATAATGAATGGGACAGAGACTTTTATATCAAACCTCAAAGGGGCAAATGCATCTGTATATTATTATGCCCAAAATCTTCAGAAACCCTAGATGACTTCTCAAGTGCTCACCGCCACCACAAAGCGATTCTGGGAATTTAAATGAACAAAATTAGACCGACACAGTTTACCAGTTCTGAACCAGGGTAGAACACTTGTCTATAAAAACAAAAGCTGCTGCTTCTGGTCCTCCCTGCTTATGGTTTAAATCTTAAGTAAAGACAAAGGGGGAAGAGTCAAAATGCAAGAGTGTCACATTTGACTTTCTTACTTACAATAGGTCAAGCATCAGTGATCAAGTATACAGCCTGAGGAGGTCACAAGAGGACTGTGGATATCTGTGAAAAGAAACATAACTGTATTTCAAACACCCTAAAGATCATTCAGCCATAAACTGATACTCATGACACTTAAAGCTAGATCAGAATCTTTCCCTCCCTCCACTCCCAAGTTTTAGTCTCAGGATTCTATTTTCTTCCTTCCTCTGCTTTTGTTGCTGATGTAGCATAATGCATAAATTCCCATTAACTAGAAAAAAAATCTAAGAATCAAGGACTTCATCTTGGCGTAGTGGCACACACCTTTAATCTCAGCACTCAGCAGAGGCAGGAGGAGTTCTGTGAGTTTGAGGCCAGCCTGATCTACATAGGGAGTTCCAGGACAGACCCTGTCTCTTTACATAGTGAAACGCTGTCACAGAAGTTAATTAATTAATTAAAGTATTTTATTATCATTTTGATTTATAATCAGTATACAAAGTAATGGGTTTAATTGTGGCATCATCATATATAAAGATTAACTTTGTTTTTTTAGCATTTTTTAAAATTGTATTTTATGAGGCAGGCGGATCTTTGTGAGTTCGAGGCCAGCCTGGTCTACAAAGCGAGTCCAGGACAGCCAGAGATATTCAGAGAAACCCTGTCTCGAAAAACCAAAAAAAAAAAAAAAAAATTGTATTTTATGTACATTGGTGTTCTGCCTGCATGCATATCTGTGAGGGTGTCAGATACACTGGAACTGGAGTTACAGACAGTCGTGAACTGCCATGTGGGTGCTGGGAATTGAACCTGGGTCCTCTGGAAGAACAGCCAGTGCTCTTAACCACTAGTCATCTTTCCATCCCTGATTAATTTTGTTTTTAACTTACTTCCCCACCACATTCCCTCATCCCCAAACTCCTCTTTACAGAGTCTCCTTCTCCCTGATCTATCTGTCTGATTGCATATGGTTTATTATCTCCTCTTGTTCCCCCTTTTCCTTCCTAAAGAGGAATATACCTTCCATCTCTTTTCTACTTTTATATGTATGCATGCATGCATGTATGTATGTATGTTTGTGTGTGTACATATATATAAATTCAAATTTAGATTCCACATGAGGAGTAATCTTTTATTTGATTTTAAAAATAAAAGGTTTCTTGCTAGAAAAATGTGTGGGAAAATTGTCTCTGCAAACCCCTCCCTGTGAAAGTCTATAAATGAGCTTGGCATGTGGTACATTCTTGCAGTTGTAGCACTTAGAAAGAGGAGGCAGGAAGATCGAGAGTTCAACGCTAGCCTTAGCTACATAGTGAGTTAGAGGCTAGCCTGATCTTTGAAAGATCCTGTCTCAAAAGAAAAGTCTTTGAATGTCTCTACTAATCTTGTATTGGGGTTATAAATGTATAAGTACAAATAACCATTTCACATTTGTCAAAATGAAAGTTTTACCATAAGAAAATGTAAAAATATATAGAATAGTACTGATGTATAGCAAAATACAGATCTGCTGAAATCCATCAACTCATCAACTCTAGAGCTCAGCTGAAGCTTGCAGTACCCTGTATCCCTGAATGAAAATTTCTCTTGCCATGCTGGGTAGTTCCACACACAGTCCTGCAGTGGTCCTCAAAGACAGGATAGCTATTGTGCCAATGCAGTTTAAAAAAGAAAAAGAAACAAAGTTCATGTTGTTTAGTTTTTATTACAGATATTATTATATTTAGGAGAAACAAGTCTACACATTGAACGTGAATATAGGAATAAGAGCAAAACCAATATCAGAAGAAGGGATATGCTATATTTCTGAAAGCCTATATCCTTTTATTTCTGTTCCTGTGAAGGAAATGAAAATTCAGAGAATAATATTATGAGCAGGTTATGGCCTCTCTGCTGGCTACATGAGAATTTGGGCCTTCACCAACACAGCCCCCTCAGTTCATCCACAGGGTTAATGCATTTTGAAAATCTTTCCTCAGTGGGAAATCTGTTGTGTGGATTCCTGTTTTCAGCATCCTCATTTGATCTCGATTCTTCCTGTTTCTCTGGCCATGACTTTCACACTGACTGTTTTGTCTTAGCAGAATCGTTCAAAATAAATAATCTCTAACACTATTTTTCTCAAGCTTGCCGGGAGCCACTCTGAGGGGGTCCTACTTTAAGTCCTATCATTCTACCTTCATCCTTAGTGTTTTACTAGCAAGAAACAGACATTGTCTCTTTTAGTACCCTCTATGTCTGTCTGCTTAAGTAATACTTCCAAATAAAGTATGAAACAGTTTTTACAAGAATAAAAATGAAGCCACTAAAACCCCACAAGTTACAAATTCCTCCCACCCTAACTAGTGACCCCTCCCCCTTTATCTGTGCATATAAACCTCTATTTCCTAAAGTCTTTCATTTAGGGGAACTTTTTTATTTGTCTATTTGTTTATGTTTTTTGAGATATTATGGTTTTTGCAGCTTCGGCTGACCTAACTCACAGAGATCTTCTTGTCTCTGCCTCCCGAGATTAAATTGGGATTAAAGGCACTCACTACCATGTCCAGCTAAGTATTTGGTGTTACTTTAAATAGAGACTGAAAAGGCCTCATGAAGGTCTCTGGTACATTGAAACAGGCATATGAACAGAGTGATTTAAATTCCCCTGACTGAATGTCAGGAGAATTGTTCAAGTTATTCTTATAGACTATATTTCAAGGTAATCCTTACAGCCCATTATTAATGATGCTCTCAGAAGATGCTAATGAATCTAGAATGTAGAATTCCCTTGGGTTAATACAGAGTTCTCAGCCATCAAAAAGTCCAACCGGCCAGTAAACAGGAGCTAGATGTTTTCCAGCAGCCCTCTCCCCTTCTCTTCTTTTTTTTTTTTTAAACATTTATTTATTTATTTATTATGTATACAGTATTTGCTCTACATATATGCCCGGGCAGATCTCAATGTAGATGGCTGTGTGCCACCATGTGGTTGCTGGGAATTGAACTCAGGACCTTGGGAAGAACAGCCAGTGTTCTTAACCTCTGAGCCACCTCTCCAGCCCTCCCCTTCTCTTCTTGAACATACACACAGGAGTGGAAGGTCAGCAGAGACAAAAGTAGATTCATGCAGGAGCATGCCTTCCACTAAGCTAATAACTATTTGTCATAACAAAGATGCTTTCCATAAGCCTGGTATTGCGAGATAACCCTTACACAATTATTTCACTTAGTACTCAGAATGACCCTATAAACTAACTATAAAAACTTGAGACTCAGAGTTTTTATTTAAAAATTTTATACTATATATTTTGATCATGCCCCACCCCCAGAGTCTCAGAGTATTTAAAGGCTTAGAGAAAAATTTGTGGACCTGAAAGAGTGGTGAGTTCAAATTCTTACCCATGAACCCCACACCCTTGCTGTCCCTAAACACTACACATATATCAATCCATTTTTAAAATCATATCTTCAGTCATTATTTTAGAGCCCATAACTGTATCCTCTGTCTCCCTAAACTGCTATGGCTTTTAGCTCATGTATTAATTCATTTCCTTCAACATCAGAGCCAAAGAATTAGATCCATGATTGGAACCAAGGATCAATAACTAATAATGTGATTTTTAAGATAATGTTTAAGTAATAAAGAGAAGGTTTAAAAGAAGAGAACTTAAAGTGTCTGTGTGACTTATCATGGAAAATGGTTATATCTCTTACGGTGTAATTTTTTTTTAATCTCTGGTAGGTGGGGGTGTGTATGTATGAGTGTGGGAGCATGCCACAATACATGTGAGTCACAGAGGATGTGTAAAGTCAGAAGACAACCTCAGGTGATTCATTTTTCACCTTGTTGAGACTAGGTCTTTGTTTGCTGATGCATATTCCAGGCTGGCTGAGCTGGGAGCTTTGGGACTCTCCTGTCTCCTCCTCCCATCTGGCTGAAGGAGCACTGAGGTTGTAGGTGCTGGTCCTGTGTCTCACTTTACAGGGGGTTCAGGGATCCAAACTCAGGTTCTCATGTTTGAGCAGCAAGTGCTGAACCCACTGAGTCGCGCCCCCTGTCAAGTACAGTCCTTAGAGTAGGTAGAAATGAAAGAATTGCATTTAATGTATGAATGCTGAAAAACTTAAGTGTGAATGGAGGAATCAAGTTGGAATATGTTGTCTAGCAAATGATACCATGCATTTAAGTTTTAAATAGTTAAAAAAATGGTGCATAATAATATAGATATACTCACTCATATAAAACATATTAAAGTACTGATGGGTAGGGATACTTAGGAGTGTATCATTATTTACAGGGGAATTACAGAGCTATGGCTCTAAGTAAACAAAAACATTGACTGTGTTCTACTGCATTAATTTAAAAATATTAATGATGACCTGAAGAGATGATGCAGTGGATAAGAGCACTGGTTGCTCTTGAAGAAGACCTGAGTTCAATTCCCAGCACACACGTGGTGGCCCATAACCATCCATAACTACAGTTGCAGGAGATTCAACACCCTCTTCTTACCTCCATGGGCATCAAGTATACATATGGTGTGCCCACATACCTCAGGCAAAACATTCAAACACCTAAAATAAATAAAATTTAAAAAATAAAAATACTAAGGAAAGACATCAAAAGTTTCCCTCTGTTCAATATAGGTAGTATTTATATGGCATTAATCTCTAGGATTTCTTAGATGTTTAAAGTGTTTTCTTCAACACAATTTTCTGATGTTTCGGGGAGTTAGATAGATCATACATACATACATACATATATACATACATACATACTCACTGAGCAAAAAGAAAACAGACCATGGAAAGAGACTGGCAGAAAAGTCCCGCACACTCACCACTGTTCACTCACATTATGCAGGTGGTAAGTTTAGTGACTGTTGTTAGCAGACTAGTTAGGGAGAAAGAGATAGCAAAGCAATGATGAGAGTGGGCGAAAGGAGATGGTGAAGGGATGAGATGTCGTTATGAGTGAAGGGAGCCATTTGCAAATAGAGTGTTTGAAGCTTGAACTGTGACAAGTAACTTCAAGTGTCAACCACCTTAGCCAGGCTGGAGCTGAGAGTTAAATATGCCCACATTAGGAGAAGAAGACCACCCACGTCCCTGAATCCCAGCTATAACATGTAATCTATTGGAAAAAAGTGAAATGCCCCGATACAGCAAATCATTCTGAGAAAATAATTAAATCTAACCCCAATTAGGCCTCACATATATGCAGCTCTATGTGATTAACTGGAGAAATCTCAAGTAAGTTACAGATAAAGAACAACAACAGGACATTTGTCCAAGGGAGCACGGAGCCTGGTGTAGCAGTAAATTCAGCAAGAGGATCAACAGTATGTTGAGCTCCGTGTATGTGAACTATAGCTGTCCCACAATGTAGAACATTTAGAACACAAGCCTTCCTACTACCCACAGGAAGGAAGAAACGCTGTTGTTTTCAAATGCAAAACTGGTCCAGATGTTAGCAGGGTTCCCAAATGAGAGAAGGTGCTGGTGGTAGTAAAGTCAGAGTTTACTGGACTTAAGGGACTGCAAGATCAGAATTCCAAGGGGACGCAGCCCCAGCCACTAGTTCAGCTGCAGCTAGGAGCGGTACACCCTACTCAGAAGCAGCAGGGACATCTTGTGCTTAAGGCTAACAAATCCTGTTCTCAGACCCTTTAGCATCATCATAAGCTAGAACAAAAAGAAGTATCCTTTTTACATTTTGCGAAAGCATGCCTGGTTGCGGTGCCTGAGACAAGAACTGCAGCAGGCCAGCTGAGGAGATGGTGTGAAAAGCTAGCACCATGTAGCAGCAGCGGGGCTCACCCTGGAAGGAGCTTTCCTCTGAAATCTGCAGCCAGCCTGCAGAACTGGCAGCTGTGGCCACTGGATTTGGGAAGGACCAGTGGTGAGCTGTAGCATGGGCTCGGCAGGGATGAACGAAAGCAATCTGTTAGAATTTCCACAAACATAAGGGAAGAAACTCTTAACAGTGAGTGGAGACCAGAGCAAGAGAGACACCAATGTGTTTGTGCTCTCAGGGTGAGAGAGGCCAAGATTCTCAAATGATGGCAGTTTGAGGCTGAGAACAATGGTATTTATAAGACTTAGAACTCCAAAGTTAAAGAAGAGCATAATAAAATAAATACACCACATTTGAATCCTAGAGGGCTTTTAGGGAAGAAAGGAATGGAGAGGGTGTTTCAGGAAACTGCAAATGATCCATGATTACTTATGAGCATCTTTAACTACAACCAATGATAAGCGTGTCATACTCCGGCCTGATTTTAAGAGGAACTTTGTGATGTAACTTGAATTTTATTCTACAGATAAAAAGTATAAAAGGGGAGTGACAGACAACTCAGAGCAGGAACTACTAAGCTCATAAATCCAAGTGAGACCAGGAGAGCTGGGCAGTGACCTCACTGTTTGAGCCCAAGGTTGGCCTTAAATCTCCAAGTGCTCCCACCGATCACATAAATCCATTAGCGAAGCAACCTCCAACTTATTTGAATGTGTAAAGACAAAAATAATCAAAATGAGAATGGCAGGGTTGAAAGGGACCACCTGTGATCCTTTTGAGGCACTGTTGAGAACTGTCCAGCAATGTTTGAGGCACCTAGGAAATGAAAATACTCCTGCTCTGACACAACCCCACCTCAGGTAGCATTCTGTAACTAGCTGGTGGAAGACACAGGCGCACCTCACTTACCTAGCTTCTTGTCCATAGCAGGAATCATGCTGCCTTCCCTGAGAGAGCCCCCTGTGGCTGAAGAGCTCCCATCAGCTGACCTCCAGAAGAGCAGTAGGGGGAGAGTATAAGCTGGCCCTGCTGTCCCAGCACTGTCTCCCGGCTAGGGCATTGGGACACATGAGCTGTCTTCCTGAGTCATGCACAGGTGTAAACATATGAGTGTCACAGTGAAGGATCACATGGGGACCAGGAAAGATGCATGCATGCTGCACTGTTGCTGTCAAGGTAACAGCTATCTCCAGTTCCTGGCAACAGGATCCTGCTGGGCCTGCCCTCAGAGACACTAAGGGATTAACCAGACTCTCCCACTGGGGAGGTCAGTGCCCTCCAAAGACCTGGTCAAATGCGTGTGCCCCTCCAGAGAGGGGTGTTGCTCACAGCAAACTCTCAGAATTTTTCAACTGTGAATGGCATAGCCCCATAGTCCTTACATTTCCTTTCTTCTAGCTTCCAGTAAATGCTTGCAACTCACAGGGGAGTCTGCCTCCAGACGGTGACAACTGATAACTTGTTGTCATGAAAAGCATCCCCGTCCTCATGAAAAGCGATCCATAAAAAATTGAAGCACTTCCTTCTAGTAACTCAAATCCTATTATCACTGTATTTGAGGATCTAATGACACTTGAAGGTCATCCTGACTACAAAATTTTGAATGAATTTTTGAATGAGCATACCTGATGCTCAAAGCAATAATGGACATGCTCTTTTTGATCAGACGTAGATGTTCTTACTCAATTGTGCATGTTCTATGTATGTGTCTGAGGAAGATAAATGATAACTTGCAGGGGAAGAGAGTCTGGTCCCATTAAAAGACCTCAACTGTCCTTTCTTCCCTAGGAGACATCTTGCAAAGAATGGTCACAGATATTTTGGCTTCTGCACAGTAAATGTTTTCTGGCTCCCTGAGATGACTCAGAGAGAGAGTCTCAGCCTTCCCACAAGAGTACCCATGCATAATCAAAGAATAAACATCATGTCATAATTCCACGCCTCAGTGTGAAATTGTTACAGAAGACAAAACCCAGACATGGAAAATATGGCTGCAAGGGTCTACATAGGTGATAGAGATGGTGGCTAGGAAGCCCCAGATTGAAGGCACAGAGCAAGCTGAGTGGTACCCAGGCTCTGGCTTGAAAGGTAGAGTTCAACCTACTCAGAATAGAAAAGGAAAACATAGAAAGGAAAAGACAGCTGGTTTCAGCAACACATCAAGCTGTTTAAAACATTCACGTCTCAGGCTGCAGAGACAGCCTAGCAGTTAAGAGTGCTGCTCATGCAGAAGACTTGGGTTTGAATCCCAGCTCCCTCACCACGACTAACAACAATCTGTAACTCCAGGTACAAGGGATCTGATGCCCTTTTCTGACTTCCATGAATATCAGGCACATATGGCACAGAGATGTACATATTTGGCAGCTTTCCTTACAAACATCTTGTGATGCAAAATGACAATGACTCTCTAAATACTGGTTAAAGAAAAACTCAGAGAGGCAGCATATACGGCCCTCTCTAGCAGATGCTGAAAGAAATTCAAAGGGATGTATCTTCTGGAATTCAAGATGGTTGAGGGCATCAACAAAGTTGCTGAAGCTGTGAGTGCATATTGTCCACATGGAAGACCACTGAGAGTCAAAAGAGGATTCTGGCAGTGAATGTACCAAGAAAGCCATGCAAAAGGCTGGAGGAGCTGGAAGCACAGGACCGGAAGCAGACTCAGATCATAAAGGTGGCTGCAAGAAACTGAAGAAGTGTTTGATATGGTTGCTGTGGTGGTCCTAGGAGATATTCTGGAAGATGGAACAGTCATAGAAATAGGAACTGTGACTTTTGAAAAGTCCACTGAAGCTGTGCACACTGCGTATCTATACACACAATGTACAGTTGCGTGTATATCTGCTAGTTGTACATAACAAAGAATGAGCAGACCCTATGATAGGATGATTTTTCTTCCCATCCTGAATGTCCACAGTAACTTCCTGTGGGCTTGTTGGCACTGGCCTGTGGTTAGGGCTTGGAGGATGGGGGAAATTGGCATGGGAAATGCAACATTCAGGAGCAGGAATGGATAGTGTGAGATTTAGAATAAATAAAATTGCAGATATGGAGAGATCTTTAATTGGAGGTGTTGACAGCATGGGGGCTGTTTGGATCTGAGATGAGCATGGGCTGGATAACAAGATGGAGTGTCATGGGTAAAGGATTTGAGAGACATTGCCAGAAAGGAGATGGAAATGTTTCCAAGCTTTGGTAAGCCCTTGAACAGAGGAATGGAAATAGTAAGCAATGCTCTGAAGTGAGGAGAGATTATGACAAAGCAGGGAGGATAGAGAACAGAAACAGCAATTCACAATCCAGAGGATGGACCTTGGCATTAACCACATTAGGAGTGCTGGCATGAATTGGACCAATGCTGGCCTAGACCATGGCTTAGATCAAGTAGGCTTCTAGACTAAATACAGTGGATTGCCTTGGACTACATGGGCTCCTGCCCATGCTAACTGCAGTGCCTCTAGCACTGAACATATGGGTCAGACCATGGGATAAATTGATACTGCCAGCATCAGCTTTAGTCTGAAGCACATGAATGTGCCACATGGGCCAACTCATTGACTGTATGGAATCTTATATGAAGTGCATGGGCCCTGCTTTGATGTCACAGGCTTGAGTACAAAGTACACGGTACACATAGACATAGGGCGGGAGCATCCTGAAGATTGTGGGCACCAGGATGAATGCCATGCTAATAACATGGAGTCATGAAAACATCAGGAACAAAAGAGTCAAATACATGGACTCAGCCCTGGGTGTTGGCACTCTAGTTACATGAGCAAAGTCGTGCTAGCATTCCCTGTGACATTGGAGATGGAGCACAGAAATTCATCAGTTTCTTTGGGCAAAGCCAGAGGCTATGTTTCTGGGTGACAGACATGAGAATCTCTCAGGTGGTTTTACATGGAAAATGCTAATGAACGAATTCAACAAACATGGCAATCCACTATATTCTAACATCAAGATGGAAAACAGGGAGTCCCAGGAGAGATTCCTTCACATCCTTGTTTATTGCAGCAATATTCACAATAGCTGAATTATAGAATCATCCTAAATGTCCATCTACAGATGAGTGAGTAAAAATGTGTGGAGTTTTATTCAGCAATAAAAAAGAGTGAAATGATGTCATGTACAATAATATTGATGCAACTTGAGATAGTCATATTAAGCAAAACGAGTCCTACTTAAACAAATATTTTATGTTTTCTCTCATTTGTAGATCCAAGACTTTATAGAGACATATTCAATCATTTGTGTAACCACATCATGAAAATAGAAGTGAAATTGTCTGGGGATAAAGGGGCAAAGCAGCAACCGGGGTCAGGGAGAAGAGAATATTGTGTGAATACAATCAAAGTATATGACATAATTTTATGAAAACATCTTTATGAAACCCATTACTATGTACAATGAATGTAAGCCAATAAACAGTGGTGACTGACCTGCCTGCATGGTACTCTGATGCAATAGTGGCACAAAAATTCTAAGAGTAAACAACAAATATCTGATTAGAATTAAGGCCCACTCTATGAGATGGAACTCATCCCCTACACTACTTGGGTGGACCATTCTGAATGCCTCTAAGCAGCATCCCCAGAAGAGGAAAGGGAAGGGGCAGGAGAGTTAAAAGGTCAGATGTGACCCTACCATGTGTTCATTAATTGCTCATTTATCAATGGATACCTTAGCTGGTTCCATGCCTTGGATATTGTGAATAGTTCTATGGTCACAATGGAAGCTTCTGTATCCCTTTGGTCTATCAATTTAATTTTCCTTGGGTATGGTCATGTGGTAGTTTACTTTTGGTGTTTAAAGAAACCTCAAGTGGGGCTGGAGAGATGGCTCAACTGTTAAGAGCACTGTCTGCTCTTCCAGAGGTCTGGAATTCAATTCCCAGCAACCACATGGTGGCTCACAACCATCTATATTGGAATCTGATGGCCTCTTCTGGCATACAGGGGTATATGCAGATACAGTTCTCATATTTATAAAATAAATAAATAAATCTTTAAGAGAGAGAGAGAGACAGAAAGAAAGAGAGAAAGAGAGAGAGAGAGAAAGAAGGAAAGAAAGAAAGAAGAAACCTCAAGTGTCTTCCAAAATGGTCATGCTAATTTACATCCCTACCATCAGAGGCACCTGAGTCCGTTTCTTTCAGTCTCGTTGTTTAGAGCCGGTCTAATTCAGGAGAAGGGGTATGTTTTCTCATTGCTGTTTTGATTTATATTTCCTTGGTGATTAGTAATATAAGGCATTTTTCCACATGCTTGTTCGCCATTTGTATGGTAACCACTGGATATTTGGAATAGCAGGAGGGGAGGAAAAATAGAGGGAGGAAGTTTAGGTTTCTAAGCACAATTAGACAGGAGGAATAAATTCTACTGCCTCAAAATACAAGATGGTGACTGTAGTTCACAACAATTATATGTTTTGTTTGGTTTGTTTGTTTGGTTGGTTGGTTTTTAAGACAGCCTCATGTGGCTGAGGATGCCCTCAAACGTGCTATGTATCCAAGGCTGGCCTTGAACTCCTAATTCTGTTGCCTCCCTTTCCAAATCCTGGCATTACAGATATATGCCATTATATCTCACTTGCTGTATATTTTATTAAGAACTAGAAGAAAGGAAGATTACCAACACAAGGAAATGATAAGCGCCAGCATGGCTAGCCTGGTCTAGTAGTCTACAGAGTGAATTCAGGACAGCCAGAGCTACACAGAGAAACCCTGTCTCGAAAACAAACCAAAAAAAACAACAAACAAACAAACAAACAAAAACCAAAAACCCAAAAAACAACAACAACAAAAAGAAATAAGCATTCCATAAGGTGAAAATGTGGTTTCCCTGATTTGAACATTCCACAATACAGTCATGTTTTGAATTAGTACACCATCCCCACAAACATGTACAACTATTATTATTATATGTATATTATTATTATATGTACAATTATATGTATATTATTATTATATTATTATATGTATATTATTATTATATGTACAATTATTATATTATTATATTATTATATTATATTATATTATATTATATTATATTATATTATATTATTATTATATTATTATATTATTATATTATTATATTATTATATTATTATATTATTATATGTATATTATTATATGTATATTATATTATATTATTATATGTATATTATATTATATTATTATATGTATATTATTATTATATGTACAATTATTACTTAAAAAAAAAAAAACAGAAATAGTTGAGGTGTGGCTCACTGAGGGTACACTGTGTGCTTAGTACATGAAAGATTTGGGAGTAGTTCCCAACATCAAAGAAAGTAAAATATGAAGCAAATGAGGGACTGGAGAGATGGCTTAGCATTTAAGAATGCTTGATGCTTTTCCCGAGATCCTGAGTTCAGTTCCCAGAGCCCATGTTCTGCCTGGAACTTTAGCTCCAAGGGATCCAATGCTCTCTGCTAGCCTCCATGGGCATATATGCACACATGACACTCACTCTCCCTTTCACATGCGTGCACACACACACACACACACATTTTTTAAGAGAGGAAGAAGAGCTGGAAAGGTGACTCTGGTTACAGGCACTCACTTCTCTTGCGGAGGACGTGGGTCTGGTTCCAAGAGCACCTACTTCAAGTGTCGTACAACTGCCCGTAACTGCAGTTCCAGGTTATCCAGTGCTCTTTAGGCCACCAGGGGCACATTCATGCACATGGTGCACACAAATACATACAAGCACACACATATACACATGTATAATAAAAAGTAAATCTTTTTTTAAAGAAGGAAAAAATAACTTCAAATAAATGAATTCTGAAAGTATATTTAAAATGATTTGGCACATTTTGAAGGACCAAAGCATATTGTTTAAAACTCCAGAACACAATACTTCTTATTACGACTCTTTTTTGCATGTGCTACTTTTTCCATAGAGAACATATTCTCATTTCCTTATGGTTTCTAGGATCTCAACTCATCAATTTTTTTCTAAGTAATGGGTCTATCTGAACATCCATTTTTTGAGATACACACTAGATTAACAAATATGTCTGTACTACTTTTTCTTAATAATACATATTTACTCATTTGACATACTTGATAGAATTTTTTTTACCTGTGAATGTACAGAAAAAATCTCAATAGTCTAGTTTTGTTGGAAGAAATTAGAGTCATTGAGTAGGAGGGGACAGGCAGTGAGAAATGAGGTCAGAGATTATAAAGGATCTTATAGTACTTAAGGTCTTTTGTGTGTTGTCTGATCAAAATGAAAGACAAAGGGTGGAATTTCATTTCCTTTGCATTTTCCATGTAGAACGAAGTCCTTTATTCCACTTAGGATGAGGTGAAAGGAGCAGAATACACCAAGGGACACCACAATTGGAGGAAAAAAAGAGAGGAGTCCTGGTGAACCAGACTGCAAAGTCCACATTAAGACCATAGTGTGGCTACTGCAACTTCTATCCAAAAACATTGCTAACAACAGGCTGAGATTCTTCTGTCTAAATGCAGTAACCTCCCATTTTCTCATCAGGTGAATAGGAATCTGGTCTAAATGCTGCCTAATCATGTGCTAAGAATAGCACAAACATGAAGGGTGTCACTAGAAATCCCTGGATTTTTCCTTCTGCAATGCTTGTTACAGATCTTCCAGGTTGAAGACAAGTCCTGTCTCACAGTAATTATGTCATTGTGGAGTGAGTTCCTGATCCAATGTCTAATTCTCAGCAGTGTCTTTCCCCAGTCAACCTATGAAAGAGCTTGTCTTCCTCCCTCTGTCTCTTTTTTCTCTTCTTCTCCCTCTTCTTTTCCTCCCCCTCTATCTGTCTCCCTCTTCCCTCTTCTTTCCCTCCCTGCTTTCCTCTCATCTTTTAAATAATTAGTGCTACACCCTGAGCCTAAAACTTTTAGAAATGAGGTTAGTATCTTCACAATGGCTCATTTTCATAGTAAGTTAGGTACAAAGAGCCCCTGTTTGGAACAATGTGGAGGCTGTTCCACGGGGCTCATATTCTAGGGAATTCTCTTTCTAGTGAAATACTTCTGCAGTCATTTCTATAAACAGATCAAAAATACTTTATCTTTCACAACAGATGCAAGTTGGTGGAATACATGGGAACTCTATCAGGGCATCCTTCACTTTCAGTCTACTCTCCCCTGGAAAGCCACTGCTTCCTGAATCCTCATTCCTCATCTGAGATGTGAAGATATCAGATGTGGTCCATCACTATTGCAAAACATGACAGTAACAGAAAATTTTAATGCTAAATCATAATTGTTTAGCATCCATCGGGTACTTTAGGTAATGTATTCTTATTCTGTTTAAATCTACTAGTGGGACCTTTCTTACATCATCCTGGGGAAATTCTACCCATAAAGAGTTGAGGGTTTTTTGTTTGTTTATTTTTTGTTTGTTTGTTTTTTGAGACAGGGTTTCTTTCTCTGTGTAACAGCCCTGGCTGTCCTGGACTCACTCTGTAGATCAGGTTGGTATCAAACTCAGAGAAATCTATCTGCCTCTACCTCCTGAGTACTGGGATTAAAGGCATATGCCACCATGCCTGGCAAGGGTTTTTTGTTTTGTTTTAATATATGGTGCTGATGACTGCATATTTTATGTAATTTATGTGTAAGGCACAATTCTAGATGCTAAAGATGCAGTAGGACCTCAAAGGGTAAAATTCTGATCTAATGAACTTACCTTCCAATAGTGAGGTGTATATGCACTATAAAAGCAGACCAGCTAAAAAGACAAGTTGTAAAATTCTGATAACTATTATGGAGGGGAAATAAGCCAGGAAAGGGGTGGTATATAATTCTACCCAAAAACAGTAAATAAATTATCACAGAAAGGCACATTTGAACAAACATTTGAAACACCTGAATATGTAAGACATCCCTACAAGAAGTATTGTAATTTCATTTCCTTTCTAATAATATCTTCCCTGTGGGGAGCTTAAAGGTTACTTTTTATTTATGCATACATTGAGCATGGGTGGTCTCCTTGGGACCTACTTCTGTCCACTCCAAAAGCATTAAGCACCCTGAATGGCTGAGGAATCTCTACAACCCCCTCTATGGAAATTTACAGATGCATACTCCATGGCTGGAGAGATAGCTAGGGAATAAGAGTACCTGAGTTTAGATCCCTAGCACCAAAAAACAAAAACAAAACAAAAAAAAAAAAAAAAACCAGGCATGAAGCTTGTGACTTTAGCCTCTGTACTAGGACAGACACAGGCATTTCTCTAGGGATTGTTGGTACCAGCCTCACCAAAAATTGGCAGTTCCTGGCTGAGTGAGACACCTTATCTCAAGAGACAGCAGAGAGTGATAGAGGAAGACACTGTACATTATCCTCTGGGCTCTGAACATGGCAGCTTATACATAGGCTTGCATACAATACACATGCACTCAGAGAGAGAGAGAGAGATGGAGAGGGAGACTCATATTTTATAGCTTTTTAATATCATTAGTTCTGAACAAAACTGTAACCAATACAATTAGTAAATAGATATGTTAGGTGTAATAGCAGAAGAGGGGAGCACAGGGACACTGTAGGCAAAGGCAGTGGCTGCCAAGCCTGATGGCTTGTATTCAGTTCCCTAGAACCCACACAGTAGGAGAGAACGGAACCCTGTATATTGTCCTCTGACTTCCACACGCATACCACGGTACGTGCATATGTACAATGTTAAAATTTTTTAAAGAAAGAAAGAAATATAAGAATTTAGGTTATAAATAAAGACAGCATTGCATAACAGTGGGGAAAAGTGGATTTTTAAAGAGGCATTAAAATAGTCATCTATGACAAGTTTTTATATCATATCCTTCATGCCGACACAAATTTCCAGTGCATAAAAGCTTTAAAACATTAAAAACAAAAGCATAAAGTACATGAAGCAAAATAAATTTTCATAAACACAGTATGGCAGGCATTACAAGTACATACAACATTGAAACTGTTTAAAAATCATAAGTTCAAATATATTCCATACTACAGAAAGCAAAACTGAAAGACGTTTCATCAGGGAGAAAGGGAACAACTTCACATTATGATGGGCACTCTGCTGCGAGCAATGTGGCAAGAGTAAAATGGTGCGGGGGACCGTTATGTAGGCACGCTGCACTCCAGAGGAGTGTGATAGAATGGTGCGGGGACTGTTATGTAGGCACGCTGCGCTCCAGAGGAGTGTGATAGAATGGTGCGGGGG
>CAJQZJ010031994.1:3804313-3834301 GCA_907164525.1 Lophiomys imhausi | reverse complement strand
CACGCTGCACTCCAGAGGAGTGTGATAGAATGGTGCGGGGGACTGTTATGTAGGCACGCTGCACTCCAGAGGAGTGTGATAGAAGGGATGGGGGGTAGAGGGTGGGGGGGCGGGACTCAGAGGGGGGCGGGACTCAGAGGGGTGGAAAGAGGAGATGTAACCTGAAGTAATAAATAAATATATTTTTTAAAAAGAGTAAAATGGTTTTAAGTGGCTGTACCTTTGAGTCAGAAATTTCACATCTAAGAATTTATCATATAAGATGGATAATAGACATGGGTGAGAAGAGCAGTGTGTGTGTGTGTGTGTGTGTGTGTGTGTGTGTGTGTGTGTGTTCATTCAGAAGTATCTGAAATACCAAAATACTACAAATGGGAAACATCTATAATATGCAATCACATATGTACACCCTTCCAAAGGTAAGACAAATCCACAAATATTAAAATGATTTCCAAGAGTAATATACAGTTACTTGAAGGAATCATGAGCTTAGAATATTGTCATTGGTTATACTTTCTAAGTATCTGTGTGGGAAGGTATATACTAATGCATTTCTGGAAAGGCACCTTAAAGCAACACCACTACTGGTGGCAGTATCTGCTTCTGAGAAGGCAATAATGACCAGGAAATTAAAAAGAGGTAGTTTATGTTATGTTAAGTCCATTTATGGATTTTCTATTTATTCATGGTATAGAAATAGATTTTAAAAGTTTAAGATTAATAAATGTTTGTTGAAATGTCTTTACTAATAGTCCCAAACTATGGAAATAAAGGAAACATGTTTCTTAAATTGTTAGATGAGAACATAAAACCTAGGTTTTTGACATACCATTCTATCAAAATTTTAAAAATGTAAACCAGTTATTTTAAACATTTTACTTGTTCTTTGAGAGTTTTGTATGTGCATACAATGTATTTTGCACATATCAGTCCCCACCAGCTTATTTTCTGCATCAAATTTTTCCATGATTTACCTATTTACAGAACGTTAGAGGCTTACCGAGCAACTGGGACAACAGGAGAAAGCTGTTCTTAAACATGGCCAGGATGTTTTGTGAGAGAACTCAGCATCCTTCTCAGAACTTTTGCCACCAGCCTCTCACCCCGTTCAGCACCAAAGCCCAAGGGCAGTTTTCTGCAGCCTCAACTCTACAGTCCCATCTTTACTCTTTCTGACTTGAGTGGGTTTGCTTTGTTTTTTTTTTTTTTGTTTGTTTGTTTGTTTGTTTTGCTTTTTTCTATTTGTAAAAACATTCAGTAACTGTTTTACATTCTAGTCAAAACTTTGGTTTCTTTTCAGTACAATTCAAATGTCTACCTTATATTGCTAGGAACCAAGCTTGCAAGTCCCTCTTCCATTAGTATGCTTACCAGCCAGTCTTCTCTGTGTGGACTCAGGGTACTATTTTATACCCTTTTGCACTGGGGATTGGCCATGCAACTTACTTTGCCCAACAAAACGAAAAAAAAAAAGTTATGTGTCACTTTTGGAACAAAAGGTTTAAGAGCCAAAGTATAAGTCACAATACCCCACCTCGGGAGAGGAATGAACCAGGAAACAGGCTGTGGGGGTGTGGGGAGAGCAGAAATGAGCAATGAAGGACACACGTTTTTTGAAAAGCATAGTAATAAACCTGCTATTTTGTATAACTAATGTTTAGTTTGTTTAATACAGAAGATGGCTCACCTGGTAAAGATAGCTGGCCTGAGTTTCATCCCCAGGACCCATGTGGCATAAGGAGAGAATTAACTAACTTCCACACGTTGTCCTCTGACCTCCATATCCATGCCAGGGTACTCATGTGCCCCACCCAGATCCAAAACAAATAAGTAAATGTAATTTTCTAAATTTTAAATTAAAAAGCATGGCAATCCTAACAAAACCAAGTAACAGTGAAATCATCAGCATAATTGCTATTCCTGGTATATATATATATATATATATATATATATATACATACATATACCATATATACATGGTTCCCAGGAAGATACCCTTGGGCACCTTTCTGGCACTAAAAGTTTTCTACTTGATCCGGGTGTAGTGGCACATGCCTTTAATTCCAGCACTAGGGAGGCAGAAGCAGGTGGATCTCTGTGAGTGTAAGGCCAGCCTGGTCTACAAAGTGAGTCCCAGACAGCCAGAGATACAAAAAGAAAGTCTGTCTCGAAACACACACACAAAAAATTCTACTTGAGTGATCGTGTGTGTGTGTGTGTGTGTGTGTGTGTGTGTGTGTGTGTGTGTGATATGTTTTAGATTCATAGCCTTTTGTTTCCTTTTTTTTTGAGACAGGGTCTCACTATGTGACCCAAGATGACATCAAACTTTGGATCCTTGTACCTCTGCCTCCAAGTGCTGTGATTTTGGGCATGTACCACCGAATCTCAGTAAATTGACAATCTTTATACAAATTATACCTCAACTTTTAAAAAGCTAGGCTAATATTTCTTTTCATTCAACTGCAACCTACTTAGGCCTACATTATCCACATTCCTCTCTTTTTCTCTCCCACAAGTTCACAAAATTCCAATGCCAGACAACACAAATGCAAAGTCACAAGGAAAGCAGAAACACAAATATTTTTAACTGGTGGGAAGATCAGAGAAAAGTCAATAATGAACTGTGGCTTCATCAAACATTTACAGAACACTAAGACACAGAACAAAATAACCAATGACCGAGATGTATGCTAGGATTGTATTTGATTTAGAGCAATGTATTCTTAAATTTCCAACTGGCCTTTAAGTCATTTAAGTCTAACATTTTTAAGAAATTATAATAAAATTTTGGTTAATTGTGCTTTAGGAAACTGAAATCTGCTTGGAACATATTTTTGAAATTAGAAAAAAAAATCTTTTTTTTTGTGAGTTTGCATTTGTATTGTCCTATATGCCAGTGACCTTTATATGTAAAAGCAGCTGTCAAACAGGCTGACAACACTCAGAAAATACACTTACGTTCCTTTTTACACCAAATGTACTGATTCAGTCAAAATCAGACAATCTTCACTGACATCACAAGCCAGTTCCCTCACCTCGCAACACAAGTAGACTAGAAGGGAGTAAGAGGGTAAAGAGCAAAGGAGAGTCATAGGTCAGCAGTGGCCTAAGTCAACGACCTCTGGGGAAAACCTACTACACCTCCTGACAGAAGCTGCAATCCAAGGAGTATGAGAGAGCCAAGTTACTAGTAAACAAACAACTTCGGGGAGGGCCAAATGCAGAACAGGACCTGCATCAAACCCATGCTACAGCCCCCCTTCATCCCATCAGCAGCTGCTACTGCGTGGACAGTCTGTGGAATGAGTTCAGTTCTATATGAAACTGCGCAGTAGTCAGACACCAAAGGGAAAAAAGAGCTTGACAGCATCAACAGGAATTATTCCCAAGTTTGTTACACATTTTCTTGGAGGAAAAAATGACAAAGAAAGCATAGAAATTACTCTAGCCCTTCTGAAATATATCTTTCTGGAGTTGTTTCTATAATTAAAGGCTCTTAGTTATTTTTAAGCTTTTCTCATCTCACTGTTGTGAAGTGTGAGTAGCTGTGCAATTGTGGCAAAGCAAAGTACTTGCATCTAGTGTATCTAATTTAAAAACAATGCCTTTCATTCCATATAAATCAGGGAACAATGCCTAGCTTAGGAGTCTATTGGAAAGACTAAAGATGCTTTCAGTCTGCAACAACTTACACAGATAAAGATGTGAGAGAGGCAGTGTTTCCAACTGGGAAGACAAAGGCTTTCCATTCTGAGATCCTGGTTCAAACAAATCAAAGTAGTATTGCTTTTAGCAATTTAAGTCCTTTGAACTTCGGTTGCCCCATCTAAATTGTTACAAGGATTAAATATTAACATGTGTGAGTCATTTAACAGATACTTTTCTGTAAATGGCAACTGTTTTTGGAGTTCTCTTTCTCATTGTTCACTTTTCATTCATATATTCAACAAACACTTCTTACCAGGCACTGACTTTTAGTAAAATGGTTGAGTGAAACATACAGCTCCTGACTTCATGGAGTTTTCATCTCGTCCGGAACAAATACAAATAAAATTACAACAACAACAGTAAAAATAAGCCATTATAACACAGTTTCATGATACATGGCAAGGTGCTGTGGTAACTCAGAAGAGAGACATCTCACTCGGCTTTAGGCTGGTACCACAAGAGTTTCTTGGAGAAAATTACAGCTGAAACCTGAGTGACAAACAGCAGTCAGAAAATGAAGCACAGGAGGAGGTCAGGAACTATTTTCAAAGGCCCAGAATCGGGGGAGATTATGTTGGCCAAAGATTACCTGAAAATATCCACCCAAACACACCCTCGTTCTGGGAATACAGCATACTCTCCTATGGCAGATCTTTCTGGTTTTGCCTTTGATCATAAGACTCATGACACACAGCCTTTCAACTGAAAATAGCAACTGAAGAAACACCTTCTCCAGCCAAAATCCTACCATAATCAAGTGTACATTGCATCCATCCATCACCAGTCTCAAATCCAAAGCCCTGGCCATGCTATTCAATAATTCACAGTGGGCTGGATGATAAACATGAATTTACAGCCCAATTAGACAGTAACAACATGTAGTTGAATGACACTTGAATGATCATTTAACTAATATAACTGAAGATCAAATACGGAAAGATCACTATTAAAATAACTATTAAAAAAATGCCACTGTAGCTTGAGACTGTTATTTTCACATTAGGCAGCAAAGGTCAGACAGTATAAACAGCTGCATCAATAAATTCATTTTCTGTCAAACCAATATACTTGAAGGTCTACTATTATATATGTATATATATACAGACAAAACAGATCATATATTTTTATTACCTGAGAAAGAAATATTCAAGGACTAAATGACAAAATATATAAAGGTGCTTTAAGTAATAAAATATTGCATAAGTAGTCTCCGTACTCTCTTTACAAGCAAGTTACACCTGAAATTTTATCTTTGCTTTGACATCATTCTAAGTGATTATCCCTTTATATATCATTGAACTTCTAATAACAAATTTAATAAACCAATAATATTTTGCACCTAATGGCTTTACTACACTTAAGACCAAGCTTATAAAGACAACCTTTAAGGAAGAGAAAGAAAATTACCAATTTGGAGAAAGCTATGAAAAAGTCTATTTCTTATTAAATATGCAATTTCTTAAGCTAATAATACAGCTTAAAATAGGACTGGCTTTAAGTTAACAAATTTGTGTGAATATTAAATTACCATATATTAACTATAATAAAAATACTGAACACTGAACTTAAATAATTTGTATAATAAGATTCTTCAACTATCGTTATATGACCATTTATTGTACAGGAAAATAGTGAAATAATAAAACAACGTAGGCAAACAGAATCACTGACTTGGCGCATAAACCCTGATGATGAAGATTTTGGCTTATAACAAAAAATGTTTAAAGGCATTTTTTTATAAACTACAAATAAAATTGATCTGTGGTACTGACATATACCATAAGAAATAGCATGTCCTTTATGCAGGTAGACAGTGTATTAGATTTCTCTATTTACTTTCTATTTGTTTAGCTTTGAATTCATCTAACTTAGTATATGAATCCTAAAATGGTCCTCTCAAGGCATCCTTCCCACAGCAGTTCATGTTGTTTCCCTTTCTTCCTATGTATTTGATCATAAAGACCATGAAAATTCATGCAATATTTGAGCTGAGAGATGTAAAGCATCTGCATCTTTCTCTAAATTGATTTCCCTTGATGATAGTCAAATCAAGGCAGAAGGTTCATAGTTTTGTCATTCCCCATTAAGGCAGAACGTAGAAATACAACATGTCTTTGCTGGTGTGCATGTCCATCACATTAAATAAAAATACCTATGGTTTTACTTACAGTCCGTGCCCTTCAAATGGTCTGTAGTGATGCCTTTTCAGCAATGATGCTTGGAAAATTCAAACAAATCCACCTTCCCACCTTTTAAGCTCCTTATATCTTCTGAAAGATGCAGGCTTAAGAGTCGCCATAAGAGTCGCCAAATGAGACGGGGAAGCAGCCAAACAGGGACTCTTAGCCAATCTAAAAACAGCAGGTCATGGACAATAAACTTACCATACACCCTCTTGCTTCCCCTCCCCCTTTTTTCTTAAGAGTTATGAACAATTCTTGCTCCAAACTAATACAGTACAAAAGATACTTATATTTTTCTGTATGAAGAGGTCAGTTGGGAAAAATTATAGTAAGGCAAATGCAAGTGATGGCAGTTATTACTTTTATATTTATTTTATTTAGTGTGTGTGTGTGTGTGTGTGTGTGTGTGTGTGTGTGTGTGTGTGTCACACATGCATGCATGTGGAGGTCACAGGACCATTTTAGGAGTGACTTCTCTCCTTCCACTTTAACGTGCATTCTGCGAATCTAACTTGGGTCACATCCGTAACCCAGGCTAACTGGTCCACGGACTTCCAGGCCATTCTCCTTCCACCTCCCATCTCACGGTAGGAGTTCCAGGATTGCACATTTGGTTTTTTATACAAATTTTGACACTGAACGTGGGCTGTCAGGCCAAGCCTCCCCTGCTCTTGTGGCTGAGGCTTCGTGCCCAGTTCCCATCTGTTATCAAGAGAAAACCAGCCACGAGTTGGGAATCACAAACTGTCTGTACATTTTATTTCTCTTTCTTGGAGCTTCCTGAATAATAACTATTAACTTTTGTGTGTATCATAATAAGCAAAGGCCTTTCACAGCTTTTTATACTATTGGTGATAAAAAAAAAAAAACAAGCCTGTATCTTGGAAAGGTTTTTAAGGCTACAATTTGCAAAGTAAGGAAACTGAAGCTCAGAAGTCAAAGCTTGGCCGAAGGCACAGGCAAGTAAGAGAGTTGTCTTCAAATTCTACATTTCTCTCTCTCTCTCTCTCTCACACACACACACACACACACACACACACACACACACACACACACACAAATTATCTCCCTAAAGATGCCAAAATAAAATGGTATTTAAGGTTTAACATTTTCTCACTGCTCCTCCTCCTATCCTTTCCTTGTCTGTCTCCCCTTCTTCCTTCCCTCAATTTCTTCTATACAGATCATTTTCAATTTGTATCTTGATTCTTGTTGAGTTTGTGCTATTTTGAAATTTTTTGTTTGTTTGTTTTTCGAGACAGGGTTTCTGTGTGTAACAGAGCCCTAGCTGTCCTGGACTCACTTTGTAGACTAGGCTGGCCTCAAACTCAGAGATCCTCCCGCCTCTGCCTCCTGAGTGCTGGGATTAAAGGCATGTGCCACCATGCCCGGCTTTGAACTTTTCTTAAATTCTACTATGCAGTGAATGTTTATCGTGTTTGTACAGTATAAGATTTATGAAGCCGGGCGGTGGTGGCGCACGCCTTTAATCCCAGCACCTGGGAGGCAGAGGCAGGCGGATCTTTGTGAGTTCGAGGCCAGCCTGGTCTACAAAGTGAGTCCAGGACAGCCAAGGATACACAGAGAAACCCTGTCTCGAAAAACCAAAAAAAAAAAAAAAAAAAAAGATTTATGAAGTGATTAATGAAGCAATAAAAATTTCTCCTTCTCTGAAATAAAATAACAATGTCAGAATTCTTTCCCCTCATTTTCAAATGTATTAAATTCCTATACTGAATCCAAATACTGCAATGTAGAAAAGTGCTTCAGCTTTGAAAGCAATGTAGTAGAAACTAATGGGAAGAAGGTTCCAGTGTTAACCAGAACCAAAACAGGAAAGAGAATTGTCCAGAGAGGTATCTGTGGTGATGTGCAGGAAGCAGGAGTGAGAAAGCTCTGTAATATTCTGACATTTTAAAACATTTTCATTAAAAAAAATTCTCAGCTAAAATTTAAGATGGCATTTTTTGTTTTCTTTTGTTTTACAAACTTCCTAAATAAAGTAATACTTTAAAGGGCTGGAGAGATGGCTCAGTGGTTAAGAGCACTGGCTGCTCTTCGAAAGGACATGGGTTCAAATCCCAGCACCCACATGGCAGTTCACAAGTGTATGTAATTGCTGGGTGTGGTGGCCCACGCCTTTAATCCCACCACTCAGCAGGCAGAGGCAGGTGGATCTCTATGAGTCCAAAGCTAGCCTGGTCTACAAAGTGAGCCCAGAGCTACACAGAGACACCCTGTCTTGAAAAAAAAAAAAACAAACAAACAAAAATAATATTTAATTTTTTTAATTTAACATTTTTAAAGTTTTAGTTTCTGAAGGGCAACTTATAAGGCCCTTCATAAGCAATGTATTATAATTTCACAGGAATATAATTTTAATTCCTGGATATAAGGGAAGAAAAAGAGAAAGTAATTTGCCAAGTGCCTGTGTGTTAGCAGTATCACCTGCTAGTCATATTAGGAAGGTTTAAGGGTAATGAAGCCAAGTGTGCCAACACGTGACAGTAGCACTCAGGAGGCTGAGGCAGTTACCAGTCACCGTTCTGTTGCTGTGAAGACACACCATAGCCAAGACAACTTAGAAAAGAAAGCATTTAATTGGGGGCTTGGTTACAGTTTCAGAGGGTGAGTCCATGACCATTATGGCAGGGAGCGTGGCAGTAGGCAGGCAGCCAAAGTGCTGGAGGAGCAGCTGAGAGCTTCCAACTTATGGAGGCAACAGAGGCAGAGAAAGGGAAAGACCAGGTATGAGATGAGAACCTCAATGCCCACCCCCCAGTGACACACCTCCTCCAAGAAGGCCACACCTCCTAGTCCTTCCCAAACAATTCCACCAATTAGGGACCAAGCATTCAAATATATGAGCCTATGGGGGCCATTCTTATTCAAACCACCACAGGCAGGTTTGGGAGTTTGAGGCCATCCTGGGCTACATACATAGTGACACCCTGTATCCAAATATTAAGGGTTGGGGTAATTTGATGGTGGGCCAGCACTTGCCAAGTATGAACAACGCTCTGGGTGTGATAGGAAGCACGGAGAGGGTGGGGAAGGCTGGACGAATATCCATAATTCAGAAGTGAAAAACTGTAACTTCTGGCTGCTGATCAACAAAATGTAAGAAAAAGCTAGAAAATAAACTTTAGGTTAATTTTTAAAAAATGAAATGTCGAATTCATGAATGATTCAGGCTAAGCCACAAATACATCAAAACTACATGGTAGTACTCAGTACACAGACACACGCAAGCATGCACAAATGTATCATATGAAGGATGTGCTATTACAGATCTTCTTGAACTGGAGACCTTTGCAAATGCACAAGCTCTACAAAGCTAGGCATGCAACACACCTGTTGTCCCAAGTACCCGAGTAGTACTTAATTTTACTGTAGATAAAACCTGTACCTCCCTTCCAATCCTTATTCCTTCCAATCCCCCAACCCTACCTGGGAGAAAAAGATTAAAGGGGAAAGGGACAAACATAGATCTCTTTGAGCTACTTCCTGCCAATTAGGGTCATGGGGTTCTTTTTAGGGGCACTATCAAACTCAGTAGTCACAATATCCAGTAGTCCAGTAAACCAGCAACAGCAAACCAGGAAACGCAGCAGCAGTTTGGGGGAAAGCACCAGCAAGGAGAGGCACTCTTCCTGCTTCTGAGTGCCTCTACCTTTTGAGGGCTCTGGCTTTTTATACACTCTCCCTGAGCCCTCCGAGTAACGCTCTCCAGCTGGGTAAGCCACACCCCTGCTAGCATTGAGGTACATATTGATTACACCTGTGGACTAACTGAAGCAATCCACACCTGGGATTTAAAAAAAAAAAATTCTCATATTATAACTGGATTTTTTTAAGAATCAAAATTCTCACCACACTTGGGCTCAAACAAAGTTACCTCAGCCCAGGAGTTCAAGGCCACCATAAGCTACCTAGGGAAATGGACTCTAAGGAAAAAACAAAAAAACAAAACCAACTAAGTTGTAGAGCCAGGCATAGTGACATATGCTTGTATCCAGAGCACAGGATAAGCACAAGAACTGTGAGTTAGATGTCAACCTGGCTACATAGTGACACCCCTTCTCAAAACAACAAAGAAACAAGCAGTACTATATGACACTGAATCTATAAAATAATCTTAAATTGGTAAAATAGAGCAATGGTCCTTTGCAGATGCACGAGGATAAAGTTAGGTGGCCAACAGTTCACTATAATAGTATTTATGTTGGCATTTTGTGAGCTGGAGCTATTTTCTTATTTTAATACTTCTTCAGTCACTAAATTACTTTAAAGGACATATTTTTTTTATTTTGTGTGTGTGTGTGTGTGTGTGTGTGTGTGTGTGTGTGTGTGTGTACACATGCATATGCACACACATGAAGGCCATAAGTTTGGTTTCTGAATCTGAAGATTGCTGAAAGACAAAAAACATACAAATGTAGTCTATGCATATACTATATGTACACACATGAGAATGTGTAACAGTGATATGCAAGAATATGGTTGGATTTATGGTAGACTCTACTATGGTAGTTATAATTTTCTAGATTGCTTAACTTTCTTTGTTAAGTATAATTTAGGGCCCATTAAATTAGGACTGTCCCCCTTCTCTTCTTTATCATAATTACTTTGTTTAGTTTTTCTAGTTTGCTTTCTGTTGCTGTAATAAACACCATGACCAAAACCAACTTAAGAAAAGGTTCATTTGGCTTACACTTCCCGGTTACAATCCATCATTGAGGCAGGAACTATGTTATGCTGCTTCCAGGCTTGTTCACACTCTAGCTCAGCTGGCTCCGTACCCAGCAGTAGCACCACCCACAGTGGCCTGGACCCTCTCACATTAATTGGCAATCAAGAAAATACCCGACAGACATGTCCATAGGCCAATTGGATCAAGGCAAATCTAACTGAGACCTCCTCAGATTATTCTGGCTCTGTCAAGTTCATAATAAAATAAAATAAAATCTACAAAATCTCAAGGGGAAAAAAACCCACATATTATCAAAAGGTTTTTGATTTTTCCTTTCAGTTCCCATTGCATGAAGTTTTACCCAGGTACCTCCTGCATTGTCTCTTAGATCACTCCAGGAATAGTGGATTCATTATACTAATCATAATATTCTTTTACCCAAATAAGAGAACAATAGTTTCTTTAAAAAAAAAGATTTTTAAAAAACAAATATAAATGTATGAGCATTGGGAGTTATTTTTATTTTAATCTTTTTAAAAAGGAACACAAAAATCTTTATCTGCCCTGCTTTATAACAACAGATAACAGAGTTGGACATGGTAGTGCATGACTACAACCCTAGCAGCACCCAGAAAGCCAATGCAGAATAGTTCTAGCCAACATGAGCTACCCTGAGCCCTCATGTGTGTTAGACAGACTTTGGTCACCATGACAAACCACTTGAGCAACACAACTGGAAGATGTTCCTTTGGCCTGTATTTCCAACCCATTGGCTGGGAGCAAGGGCATGTTAGACACAAGAGTTTCATCATGGAAGCCAGGAGCTGAAGGAATTCTGCATTCGTAGGCTTCCTTCCTCTATTCCATTCAAGACACTAGCAAATTAGATGGTGACACCCACATCCAAGCCAGAGCTTCCTCCCCTTAGACAACCCTCTCTGACGGGGCTGGGGTAATGGCTCAACAATTAAGAACACATACCGCTCATGCAGAGGACCAAAGTGTAGCTATCAACACCCTTAAGCAGGAAGTTCAAAACTATCTGTGACTCCAGCTCCAGTAATCTGTTGCACTCTTCTGGCCTTTCCAGGCAACTGCACGCTTGTGCACACATACACACACAAAAATGCATGCATACACACTTTTTAAAATAATTTTTGTAAACAAAAAAAGTTTAATTGGGCTACAGTTCCAGAGGGTTAGAATCCATGATGGCAAGGCAAAAGCATGACGTCAGAGATATCTGAGAGCTCACATTTCAAACCACGAGCCAAAGCCGAGAGCAGAGTTCACATTTCAAACCTCAAGCCAAAGCCAAGAGCAGAGTCTTCGATGTAATTCGAGGTGCCATTTCTTGTTTTGTCTACTTCTGAGAAGTCTTATCTAGAAAATCCACCTGTGCCAATACCCTGATGTGTTTTCCTTACATCTTATTTTGTTTCCAAAACGTTTTTTCTTAGGTTCCCTTGTCTATTTGAAGGTTTCTGTGCTCTCACATGAACTTTGGGGTTTTCCACAGTTGTGTAGTTATTCTTGGTATTAAAAGTCTCCCACTGTTACATTGGGGACTAAATAACCTTTTTACGGGTAGCAGTGCTTTGTTTTTGTAGAATTAGGTGCTGTACCAACACAGGGCAAATAAATTTGCATCACATTCTGATTTTCAATTAGCTTTTTCCCCCATGCATCTTATAAGTTTGATGGTTCGCTGTATTCATGGTATTTCTTTCTTTCTTTTCACTGAAAATAGATTTTCTTTCATATAATATCTTCTGATCACAGGCTTCCCCTCCCTCATCTCCTCCCACATCCTTATTGTTTAAATATCCTTCCCACATCCCCACCCACCCACCACCACGTCTTCTGTCTTTCTCTTTAGAAAACAAATAGGCAACTAAAAAAACAACAATAGAACAAAATAAACAAACAGAGAGGGGGAGGGAAGAAAAAGTACAAGAATCATGGACACACACATATACAGAAAACTCACAGACACACAAAATCAGAAACCGCAATATACAAGCAAGGTATTTCTCTTTTATTCCTCACTGGCATATATCCCTTGTTCTAGTGGGATCAGTTCACATCCTTAATGATGGCATTTACTAAGTCACACTCAAAAATGTATGCATACACATGTATCTTTAAAGGTGGTAGTGCACACCTTTAATCTCATCAGTTAGTAGGTCGAAACAGGAGGATCTCCATGAATTCAAGGCCAGCCTGGTCTACAGAGTGAGTTCCAGAACAGCCAGGGGTACAAAGAGAAACTCTGTCCTGAAAAATCAATAATAATATTAATTTTTAAAAAGCATAATCCTCTCTGCAAATATCTTCAGGGACACACCCAGAAGTGCCCTTTACCAATCTCCTAGTATATCTCAACCCACTTGAGAATCAAGATAAGTCATTAAGTTAAGGCGATAACTCAGTCAGTAAAATGCTGTCCTTGCAAGCCAGAGGGCATTATTCTGATCCCTAGAACCCAGGTTAAAAACAAACTGACAAATAAAAACCAGGGTGTGTAATGGCGGCCCTGGGGTGGTAAAGACAGGACAATCCCTGGTTTCTCATTGCTCAGCCAGTTGCTCCAGACCAATGAGAGACTCTGTTTCAAAAGAAATGCCACTAACACAGTAAGCCAATTTACAAGACACATGGGAGGAAATAAGCTACTTGAAGAAAATGAGAATGGGATGTAAACTTATATGCCAACTGGTGTTGGAACAGCACCTAACTAGTGGATGGCTTTCCTGGGAGTGACACTGGAAGTTGTACTTTCACCTCCACCTAAACACAAGCATACTCCTGAACACACACACACACACACACACACACACACACACACACACACACAGACACAGACACACACACTGACACACACACACACACACAGACACGCACACAGATACACACACACACAGACACAGACACACACACACAGACACACACAGACACACACACATATACACACACACATACACACACAGACACACACACACACACAGACACACACACACACAGACACACACACACACACAGACACACACACACACACCGACACACACACACACACACACACACACACACTACAGTGTTGGGGGGTAATATGCATAGTCTTATTATCCATCTACATCCCCAAATAAGAAAGGTTTCCAATGTTAGGACTATGAAGCTGCAAACACTCCTGAGTTTTCTCATAATTTTTATGGCTTACAAACAATAAATCAACAATTATATTTTTTTAATTTAGCAAAAGCGGTCACATTCACAAAGGAAGAACTATCATTTTTTTACAATATTAAGATACAAAAATATTTATATTCAACACTGTTCAAATAATAAAAAGTAGAGAAAGTTATGAACTAATATCCCTTAATAACTTTAAAATTCCCCCAAAGAAAGAGTAGTTGTTAATATGTTTTTCTGTTATCAGTCCCTGGCATACAGGAGCTTAATTAATACTTGTTAATAAACAAACTAAATAATAAATGAATTAATTCTCATACCAAAAACATTTCCCCCAATATCTCAACTACCATAACAATCCTGCTTTCCAGATGTAAGCACAAACAATAGCTTAGTGAGCCTTCCTACAGATTCTCTACACACTTGGGAGGAAGGGAAGGAGAAAAACAGGATCACATTGCATTCACTTACAACCACAGTGGGGATCTTCCTGCAATTCTGCTTTCCTCCTCCTTCTGTTCTGAGGCAGCGTCTCACTATACAGATCAGGTTGACTTTGAACTCATGATCCTCTTGGCCCATTCCCAGGGCTGAGACGTTCAGCTCATTCCTTCTCACTATAGCACAGACTAATTTTACAGATGCTTCCAATAGTCAACACATTAAATAAGAATGATACTTAATAGTAGCACTTACTTAGCAGGTTTACTACACAGCCCTAGTTGATCTGAAACTATCTAGATCATTAGCCTCCAACTTGTAGTGACCATCCTGCCCCTGGCTCTCAAGTGCTAGGAGGACAGCTGTGTGCTGCTATGCCCAGCTTCTGAGCACTTTTAATCTACATGGTTTATGGGCAAGCACTCTTATTTATTTCTTGTGGTGCTGAGGATTAAACATAGCACCTTGCACATGTGAGGCAGGTGTTACATCTTCGTTCCTTTACCGCCCTACTGTAGATAAAGACATTGGAGTCCATTATTTGCCCAAGCTAAGACAGTAAATAGTAAGGCCAAAATTTGTAGGCTACATTGTTGTCTTGGAATCCTGTGCACACACTGCTTTTGTAATGTTCATTATAGTAAAAGCTAATTCCTACTCAGTAACAACTGCTGATGGGTACCACTGTAAATGTAATAGGACACAATAGGGTCTATTTCTTGCTTTAATCCCAGCACTCAGAGTGCAAACAAGATGATCTCTAAGTTCCAGGCCAGCCTGGATGGTGAGATCTTACACCTCACTATGTGTGGGGTTGGGTAAACTTTAGAATGTGGGATCTGGCTAAAGGTCTCTGGGAGTGGGCCCGTGGACATCTGTGGCTCTTCTAGTAACAGGTTCCTGGTTAGCCATGAACAGCTCTCCTCTGCTACACAATCTCATTTTCATGATATTGTACCCAGGATCCAAATGACCATGGTCTGGACCCTCTGACACTGAAAAATCAGCATTTGGTCACAGTGACAAAGAAATAAATAATACAGCCTGAGTCTACATCACCACCAGTCTCCTAGGTTGTCGGGGTAGTCACTCACTCAGTCAATGAAAGTGGGGAGACACTGATGCTGGAAGACAGGCCTCTCTCATGATAGCCTCCCTCTGCCCAGCTAGCAAATAGGGACAAAGAGTGGTCCTGTCTCCAGGTCTGTGGACATGATGTGAGCAGGTAGGTGTCCCAAGCTCCTGATGCTGTGTTTACTTCAGTAACAGACTGGAACCTGGAACTGTTAGCCAAAATAAACCATTTCTCCTGAGATACCTTTTGCCCAGATATTTTTATCACAAAAATAGAAACTACTGGTTTATATATATAGATATATATTCCCTTTTTTGTCATTATTATATATACTTATAAGGTAAAGTGATGTTATTATATACATGTATGTATATCAGATATGTGTGTATGTGAGACATGATTAAATCAGGCTAATACTTATCACTTCAAATATCATTTTTGTTGGTTGAGAATACTTATAATTTACTTAGTATTTAAAAACACATTAGGGTTGGAGAACTGGCTCAGCAGTTATGAGCACTTGTTGCTTTTCTAGAGGACCCAGTTCAGTTCCCAGGACCCAAGTTCAGTTCCCAGCATCCACATCTGACAGCTCACAACTGCCTATAACTCCAATTCCAGGGGATCAGGTGCCCTCTTCTGGTCTTCTCAGAAACCTACAGGCACGTGGAACAACAATATACATTCAGGCATACACATATACACATTAAAAAATAAAATAAAAATGTAAAAGGTGGGGATGGAGGAGGTAGGGGCAGAGACAGGGAGGGGAAACTGCAGTTGGGATGTAATATATGAGACAATAAATCATTTTCTAATACATTATTAACTGTAGTCACCATGTTGTGACACATTTTACAAAACTTGTTTCTCCTAAGCAAATTTTGTACCCTTTGACTAGTATTTCCTCATTATTTAGTGACTAAAATTCTCTCCATCCAGTATGTTTGTTTTAGGTTCCATATAAAGGAGATTATATGGTATTTATCCTTTTGTAACCAAATTACTTCACTTAGTAGAAATAATTTAGTCTTCTAGGTTTATACAGGCTATCACAAAGGAATTTCCTTCTTAAAAGCTGAAAGCTAACATTACATTAATGGCAAGAAGCTAAAGCTCCCCTGGTAAGATCTGGAACAAGGCTCAAATGATCTCCTTTTACCAAGGCTTGTTTTCACTATCACACTGAAAGTGCTACCTGCTGTAATAAAACAGGATAAAGAAAAGGTACCTTCACTGGAAACAATGATAGAAAAAGTCTCTGTCCACAGCTGGCAAGATCATTCATGTGGAAAAACAACAGAAACAAACAAACAAAAAAATCTAGAATACATAATGCAACATTTTGAGGAATATAAAGTTAATATAACAAAATGTATTACCACTCATACATAAAACAGTAGCATACACACAAGATCTATGTGAAGAAAACACAACTTTGAAGGTGTCAGTGAACTAAATAAATGAAATGATATTCATGTTCACTGACAGCAAGATAGCAAACTCCAAGAGTGCTCAACATGTCAGAGCTTCCCAACTTGTTCTCTAGACTCAACAAAGTGCCAATAAATACTGTCAGTAAGTTCCTTTGTGGCTACTGGCAAACTGATCCTGACGTTTTCACAGGGAGCAAACCATCTCACAGTGCCCAACTGTGAAAAGGGAGAAAGAAGCTAAACATGGTGGTGCACAGCTATAACCCAGCACCGAGGACACCGAAGCAGGGTATGAGTTCCAGGCCACCCCGTCTACAGAGCAAAGCCTTGTAAACAGACAAGCGGAAGGCTGACACTAGTCAAATGAATTACTGTAAAACTACAATAAACAATTCAAGCAGTGTTGGCAAGAGAATAGATAAATACAACAACCAAACAGAATAAAGAACCCAGGAAAAGGCTTGGATAAAGATATTTGGTTGACCTTTTTAGAAATCAAGAGTAAGCCATAATACAAGGAAGAAAAGATGGTTGCTGGAGCAAGCATACATGTGCACATACACACACAGATCCACATACCATTCTAAAGTTTCATGTATACTGGAAATGGATCTAAATGGGAAATGCAAAGCCATAAAATTCCTAGAAAATAACGAGATTATTCCTGGTTCAGAAAATTTAAACTCCCTATAGTTCAAGAAACTTAAATCATTTATTGACAAATATTGATGTTGGCAAATTTATTTATATCAAACAAACAAAAAAAGAGGTTACATATAACACAAGACAATTAACTTATGGTTATTACAGAATTGAAATTGAGTCTCCTTTTCAAAGATCAGTGCTACTGTACCTGTTAACCCACTAAATTATCATCTTTGAATAAGAAACCAAAAATAAAAGATAACATTTTACAAAGGAAAACTATAGCTTCAAAATAAATGCTTTGTTCATTTCAAGAAATTATACATTTTTCATAATGCAAAATAGAAAGGTTAATTATGTGGTAAAAATAATGCACATTTTAACTTAGAAAAACTACAGTAGGGAAAAAAAACAATAAAAAATAGTTCCTTAATTATATAGGCCTAAGATGAATCCAAGCAGATTTTTATAGCTAAACATAAAAGTAGTTTAGAGATACTTGTATTATTAATGGGAACTTTAAGCCTCACAACATTTGTTAACTTTTAGTTTAACAAAAATTGTAATGTTTCCATGATACACTATATATAAAGCAAAATCGTTTCATCAATAATTTCTCATTGAGTACAAAAAAATTTAAGGAACATCCTACAAATCAAAGCCAACTATGAAGCAAAGTGTGATCACAGCACTCTCACAGCAGACATGTGTTACTTAAACCTTAAATTAGCAGGCTGCCCAATAACTCCAGCTAGAAAAGGAAATGTGCAACAGGTGGTAGAGGTGAACTGAACAGAACAAAAGGCTAAAATGTTCCCCCTTGGTTTGGTCTATCTCAATGTCTCACCATGTATAAAGCTACAGAGAGACTACTCATTAGCAATACAGGGCCAATGGGAAAAAATGGAAAACCTTGCCATGTCCTATCATCATTTTACATAAAAATTAAAAGGAATTTAGGAAAGACTACTTGCATCTCAAAGGATTTCAAAGAAATCAGAGTCGGGTATGGTGTTGCACACCTTTAGTCAGAGTACTGGAAGTGGGGAGGGAGGCAGAGGTGGGTGGATCTCTATGATTCAAGGCCAGGCCATATGGTCTACACAGTGAGATCCAGGACAGCCAGGGCTATATGGAGGGAAGAAAAGAGGGAGGGAGGGAGGGAGGGAGGACGTAAGAGAAGGGAGGAAGGGTAGGAAAAGGAAATCATAATTTAAATAAGCATTTTAACTGTCATAGTCTGAGAAAAGCAGTAGCTATCTTAATGAAGCTTTGTACTTACAAACTTCTTAGCTACCTCTAAATATAGAGATTTCTTCTGGGCCAAAATTTTACGTAAATGAAGAGTATTTATCACAGATGAAGAAACAGAGGTAAAGATTAAATGGTTTATAAAATAATTAGACCATCACCAAACTGGGAACAGAGTTTAACCTCCTACTGTACAAACACAGCACAGACACACACTGACAAACATCAGTGGGTGATGCTAACACGGTCTCATCTCCAACAGTAAGGAGAGTGGAGGGAGAGGCACTTGACAAAAACAAAACTTCAGGAGCTGGGCACAGTTACTGTAGAGAGCTTCCCCAGCATGAAAGACCCTGGCTTCGATCTCCAGCACCACCAAGGGAACAGGGGGAAAACCAAAATAAACACTTCAGCATGGCTATTCTAAGGACTTCCGAGCTGCACTCTTCAGCCTGCAGGAGGTACCCTAACTTAAGTAAGACACTTACTTCCTTTACTTGTCACATTGAAGTGTCCAGTTAAGAAACCAGTCACCATTAAAGTGAGCTGCACACTGAAAACATGTTAACCCACTCAGGGGACAACTGAGAATACAGAATAAGGCTGCGTCTTTTATACAGTTTATCCACTCACTTTACTGCTCTGGGTCATCTTCCTCCAGACTTCCTGTTGTGAGAGAGAAACACCTCTTATTAAAACTGGAAGGAAGAATGGAGGTGGAGGATGTAAGGGAGTAAGGGAGGGACACAGAGCTTTACAAGGGATTCCGAGTATTAAATAAAATAAATGTATAAAGAAATGGGTTTTTTTCCTTAAAACAGAAATGCTTTAAAAACTTGAACTTGTAAAAACTTCTGTGTGTATGGATATCAAGCTATGATGATATATAAAACTGAAGTGTCTGGAAACATTTTGCTGAAGGTAGTCTCCTGTGCAATCACAAAGTACTCAAAAATTCTTTGACCTGAAGAAAGAAAAAAACATTAGTATAATTCCTTCAATTAATTTGATATCTAATTATTCATCTTCATTTAAGAGTACAGAAGAGCCAGGCGGTGGTGGCGCACGCCTTTAATCCCAGCACTTGGGAGGCAGAGGCAGGCGGATCTCTGTGAGTTCGAGGCCAGCCTGGTCTAAAAAACGAGTCCAGGACAGCCAGAGCTGTTATACAGAGAAACCCTGTCTCGGAAAAACCAAAAAAAAAAAAAAAAAGTACAGAAGAGCTGGACACCCTAACCACATAAATAGCTAAACAGCCATCACAATGTCACACTATTTACTTTCAAAACAAGCACTAATTATCTCAGTAGTAGGATGAATGGTCTAAAATTATTAATTAATTTACATTTAAGGCTGATATAATTTTTAAAAGATGGATACAATTCTAAAAGACATGCAACACTAGTTTTATGGTCTCTATATATATGTACATATACACATTTAAACAAATAACATAGATCAATGATATGTACAGCTTTAGTACTGATAATTATGAGATACTAAATACCTTTGCAATTCAAACATATAAATCTGCAATATTAAGGCATAAATTTCTTTTTTTATTTTAGGTGAGAATATTTTGTCCGCATCCGCATGTATATGTACCACATAGGCCTGGTGCCAGGAGAGGCCAGAGCAGGTTGTGTCAGACTCTCTGAAACAGGAGTTACGGCCAGTTGTAAGTTACCATACAGGTGCTGGGAACTCGACTCCTCTGAAGAGAAGCTAGTTAATGTTCTTTTTTTTTTTTTTTTTTTTTTGGTAAAGATTTATTTATGAGCCGGGCAGTGGTGGCGCACGCCTTTAATCCCAGCACTTGGGAGGCAGAGGCAGGCGGATCTTTGTGAGTTCAAGGCCAGCCTGGTCTACAAAGCGAGTCCAGGACAGCCAGAGATATTCAGAGAAACCCTGTCTCGAAAAACCAAAAAAAAAAAAAAAAAAAAAAGATTTATTTATTATGTATACAGTGTTCTGTCTGCCGGTATATCTGCAGGCCAAAAGAGGGCACCAGATTTCATTATGGATGGTTGTGAGCCACCATGTGGTTGCTGGGAATTGAACTCATGACCTCTGGAAGAGCAGCCAGTGCTCTTAACCACTGAGCCATCTCTCCAGCCCTAGTTAATGTTCTTAACTGCTGGGCCATCTCTTTAGCCCCAAGGCATAAGTTTCTGGAATGTTAATGTAGGGACAAAGCTATGGTAGTTCTGAATAAGCCTAGCCAACAGATGAAGACTCTAAAGCAAGACTCATTCTCCACTGTAGAACTACAAAAATCCTCCTTAGGGGCTGGAGAGGTGGCTCAGAGGTTAAGAGCACTGGCTGTTCTTCCCAAGGTCCTGAGTTCAATTCCCAGCAACCACATGGTGGCTCACAGCCATCTACATTGAGATCTGCCCGGGCATATATGTAAAGCAAATACTGTAAACATAATAAATAAATAAATAAATGTTAAAAAAAATCCTCCTTAGAAGATAAAGGTTTGTGCCTTGTAAAAATACTCCCCAAAATTCCAGGACTATTAATTTTGAAAAGAATAATGGAAAATGATTCCTGGACTAAGAAAGGAAAGTGTTTCTTTACAGCTGAGAAATGGGGCACTGGAGAGATGGTCGGTGTTTAAAAGAGCCTGCTGCTGCTGCGAAGGTCCAGGTTTGATTCCCAGCACCCACATGACAGCTCACAACCACCTACTCCAGTTCCAGGAGGATCTGACATCTCCTCCTGGCACCCTGGAGCACTGGACACATGTGGTGCACTTATATACTCACAGACAAAGCACTTATACACACTAAAAAATAAATTTAATTTTAATAGGGACTAGAGAGATGACTCAGCGGTAAAGAGCACTGGCTGCTCTTCTACAGGTGCTGGGTTCAATTCCCACACAGCAGCTCACAACCATTTGTAACTGCAGTCCCATGGGATCCAATACCCTCTTCTACTATGCAAATGCATACAGGCAAAGCATCCATATACATAAAATAAATACACAAATCTTTAAAATAATTAATAAAATTAAATTAAGAAAGTGGTTTTTCAGGCCCAGTTAAACTGATACTTAGTATTATTACAACTGTTATTAATTTTGTTTTAATAGCATAATAAGTTAATTTTACCTTATTTTTTAATACCATAAACAGTAAGTCACTTGAATTTTCCACATATGTATTATTTTAAATAACAGGGAAACCAGCCATATACAGTAAAGGATTTCAAATGTTGAGGTTTTCAATTTTTTGAGATACAGTCAAGATTTTATTATAGTAAATAGCCAGACATTTCATGAGGGAAAAAAATAAGCATCAACAACAAAAATAGCCCCTAAGTTTCTCTCAAAACTAAATAAATATGTAGTTTTCTTTTGTTCTTGTTTTTTTTTTGGTTTTTTAGGTTTTTCGAGACAAGGTTTCTCTGTATAACAGCTCTGGCTGACTTGGAACTCACTGTGAAGACCAGGCTGGCTTAAATGCATATGTGGTTTTCTTTAGACATGAAATCACTAAATTAATTAATATGGATAAGGATATTTATTATATGATTCTTCCTATTACCACCTTAATATTCATCAGTAAGTCTCTCCTTCATATGTATAAATGACATTACTCACATAATCAACTCTCAATTATGTGAGGAGTAAATTAACCTTTGTTAATATAATGACTCAATGATTATGATAAGTCCAATTCATCCTTGACATGGTCTCCAACAAAGATTTAAACTAACATTGCCTAATCTCCAAAGGTCAGCTTAAAATGAATGAGACTGATATCCTACAATTTTAAGTACCCTCCATACCGAATTCCTTGAAAAAGATAAAGTAGTTTTCTTAGCAGTTTACACTAAAACATCTACATATTGGTGAAGTGTGAATAAAAAAGTGAGGCAAAACAAGAAAAAAGGGTGAGAAAAAGCATAATGCTGCAATTAACACTGTTTTCCAAAAAAAAGGAATAAAAATAATAGAGATTTTAGCTCAGGTCAGAGCTAAAATTCAAACCAGGACTCCAATCTAAACAGTCTGAAGTTTCCTGCAGATTTTAAGTTTCATAATGTAATTTTCCTTTCCCTTTCTTTCTTTCCTTTGTGTGTGAGTGTGTGTGTGTGTGTGTGTGTGTGTGATCTTGGAGTTCAAACCCAGGCCTACAGGAATGCCTACAAGCACCCCATCCCCAAGCTGAACGCTCCAGCCCTCTCAATGTAATTTTATAGAAGCTTTTCTGTAAGAAGCTCCTTTCACAATTTTATAGCATTGTCTTAGACAAGACAAGCATGTGGTTTTCTTTTTTTTTTTTTTTTTTTTGGTTTTTCGAGACAGGGTTTCTCTGTTTAACAGCTCTGGCTGTCCTGGACTCGCTTTGTAGACCAGGCTGGCCTCGAACTCACAAAGATCCGCCTACCTCTGCCTCCCAAGTGCTGGGATTAAAGGGTGCGCCACCACCGCCCGGCTATGTGGTTTTCTTTAGACATGAAGAAATCTACGGTTTTCTTTAGTCTTTTTCTAAACCAACCTTTTCAACCAGGCTTTCATGTTTGTCTTTGAAGTCTTCATTAACATTCAGTGTGAGGATAGGCACCTCTTGGAGATAATCAAAGTTGGTTCTGTTTAAAAAGAGAGATGAGCAAAGTTGGAAGAGCACTGAATCAAGGAAAAATATTAAAAACTCCTATCATTCAAATCTCAAACACTGTCAATCATTTTATACTAATGTGATCCTGAAGTAGCACAGCTAGCAGTCTCTTCACATGTAGACTTATGTGTCAGTTATAGAATATGTAAAACTAAGCATTATGGTGTGGCATTCCTCAAAAGCCAACAACATGAGAGACAGATTTCATGTTTTAAAAATGAGGAAGCTACTGGCGTAATTTAGTTGTAGAACAGCTGCCTAGCATGTCCAAGGCAGTGGTCTCCATTCCCCACCTTGCCAGAAAACTAAACCCAGAAAAGCCACTCAGAGCCTCAGGGTCTATGCAGTTACGCACTGTCCAAGATCTGGCTCAGATAAAGTTCATGCCATTACCTAGGCTCCTTCTCCTAAGGCTACTATTGCCCAAGTATGACCGAAGACACAGGTTTAAAATGCATCCTAGCAGCTCCCCTTAGCCATGTGGGATGCGTTCCCAGATCTCCAAGTCTGAAATCACAGGTCATGCACTCTACATATGCTGTTTTTTTCTTACCCATATGTATGTATACAAATTCAATACTCTTTCTGCCTTAAAGTTGTCTTTTCCTTTCCTTATATTGAGAATTTTCCCTTTTCCACTTAAATCACATTGTAGCTTTTCTTTGGCGTAACGTTGCCAGTATCACTCACTAGTCTAGCACTTCAGAACTATTACTAAGGCAATGGATGTTTGGTTATAAGCATTATCATATTGTGATAGTTACTCTCAAAGCAGGACAGTTACTAAATGCCTAAAGTATACACCTAAACAAGCTGGGAAAAGGACTACTCATATCCTGGGCACTTCTAGGTGGAATAGGATAGAGTTGGACAGCACAGTATTTCAACACTGCTCAGAATGGAAGGCAATGTTGTCTTGGATGGTCTCAAGCCTGGGAGACAGGACTATAGACAGATACAATCAGCTTAGCAAATAATTTCAAATTTATGAATTCTTTCAGAAATTTCACATTTAATATTTTTGGACTAAGGCTAGTAATATATAACTGGAAGTATAAAAATTAAAACAGCATATAACATCATACTATACCACCTATAAATTATTTCTGAGTGTATCTTAATAACATATACAAACATAGTCTTACTTTATCATTTAAAGTAAAATACCATTAGAAAATACTAGTTACAAAATCTTTAAACAATTGTCTTGGAAATATGAGCAAATACATGAATAAAAATAACCATTTGTACATGTTGCTACTTATGTCTAGATTAAAATTTGATAAAGGGAATCACAATGAGCAGCAAACAGCATAAAGAAAGTCTTACTTCAGAGTTCGATGAAGGAGCCAGCTTTCATGTTTATAGTGAAGTTTCTCCAAATATTCAAGAGGAATGCCTTGTTCTTCATTTCTTCCCCGTAAATATATTCTGTTTAAGCATTTCTAAATGCAAGCAATAAGAAAAAAGTCAAGTTACTATTTGTGTCTGCTATATCTTCTGGGGCTGGAGAAATGGCTCAGAAGTTAAGAGCACTGACTGCTCTTCCAGAGGTCCTGAGTTCAATTCCCAGAAACCACATGATGGCTCATAACTATCTATAATTAGATCTGGTGCCCTCTTTTGGCCTGTAGGCATACATGCAAATAGAACACTGTATACATAATAAATAAATCTAAAAAAAAAAATCAGTGTTTAAAAAAAATTATCTTCTGCTGTCTTTACATTAGCCAAATGTATTTCTTATAGAAAACTAAAATTACTAATTTTTCCCAGTAAGTTGTTATTTCAGCCAGATGGTAGTTCTAAATTAAGCAGAATTTTGAAAAACAAATCAGTATCCACATATGAAAGACACTAAACTAATTTAACTATGATAAAAGGAGATGTTGGGGGGGTTAATAGTTAATTAAATATTTGTTTTTTTGGTTTTTTTAGAAAAAAAAACTTAAAGTGTTTCAGTTTATCTATCCTAGGTGGTGGAAAGCAAACACATTTATGTCTGTGTTCTGTCTGTGCTCCATCTCTGTTATAGTGGCTCATCACTGGGGGGAAACTCTAAACCACCGTGACCTAGAAGAACATGGGGTGCTTTATACCTGTCCTTGATTTGTATTACCAAACAAGGTCACCACGAACCACTACAGCTTTTCAGCACTTGAAACATAGGTAATGTGGTGACCAAGGAACAGAAATTTCAAACTTTATAAATAATTTTAATTACCATAAACTCAAATAGCCACATTAGACTATGTGACTCTAAATCATTTTTCTCTAACAGTATACACATAAATGAAACTTCACACAATTGTGGAGCTCAGACACTCAGATGTAGATCCGTCATACTGTGCTCTGTACTGAAGCAGCTGTCTACAATGTACAAGGTCCTGGGTTCAATCCCCAGCACTACAGAAAGGAAGAATAAAGGACCTCCAACAAGTAACACTAATGAGACAGGGCCGCATATAAACTGTGCCACAGTCTGCTGTGAATCCTGTTTCAATAATCTTTAATGAAAAGATGTAAAGGAGCCAAATGGTGGCACACACCCTTTAATCCCAGCACCCCGCTGAGGCAGGCCGACCTCTATGAGTTGGAGGCCAGCCTGGTCTACAGAGTGAGTTCCAAGACAGCCAGGACTATAGAGAGCGAGCTTGTCTCAAAAACACAAAACAAAGCTGGGCATGGTGGCACACGCCTTTAATCCCAGCACTTGGGAGGCTGTGGCAGGCAGATCTCTGTGAGTTCAAGGCCAGCCTGGTCTACAGAGTGAGCCACGGCAGTTACACAGAGAAGCCCTGTCTCAGGGAAAAAAGAAAAAGAAAGAAAAAACACAAAACAAAACAAAAGACATCATAAATGAAAGAGTGTGACTACTGTAAGTCGGAAAACTGCTTACCACACAAGCAGGATGACCTAACGTTAGAGCCTGAACACACACACAGATATCTAGAAGGCAGGCAGAAGTAGATGCATCCTCCAGGCTGGCTGGCCAGCCATTCTAACTAGCCAGTGAGCTTCTGGTTCAGAGAGTTTGTCTCAAAAAATAAGATGTGAGACAGATAGAAGCAGTCAGCTCCAGGGACAAGTCTCATGATAGGTTATCCAATCCCAAGCAGCCAGCCCTAAACACATATTCATAGGAGCAGCACTCAAGAGACTCAACAGGCTATATATGTAAATTTATATATACATGCACATATTCATATAAAACAAAATAATTAAAGATGTAAGAGGCCATGATTTTCAAAGTGAGGACATGGTAGAAGTTAGGAGAGGAGGGATGTGGGGAAAAGATGTAAACAGAGTACTTATAAATGAAATTCTCTTTTGGTTTTTTTGTTTGTTTGTTTTTGCTTTTGTTTTTCAAGACAGGGTTTCTCTGTGTATCTCTGGCTATCCTGGACTCACTTTGTAGACCAGGCTGGCCTCGAACTCATAGAGATTCACCTGCCTCTGCCTCCCAAGTGCTGGAATTAAAGGTGTGCACCACCACGCCCAGCAGAAGTTGGTTTTAAATTATTATTACATCCTTCTTGTGATTTCTGATATTACTTTAAAAAATCAATGGCACAAGCAAATGTTTATTGGTCTCACCTCTGGAGTAGCTCGAAGATAAATTATTCCATCCAATTCAAGGCTTTGGCCAAACTGGCTATTCATCCAGTCATGCCAGTCTTGATATATTGTCCACTCTGTTTCATTCATGCAGTCAGAGTCATACAAATTAGATGCAAAAATATACCTGAAAGAGGATCTTCATTAGCAACTGCATCCTTTCAAACAGACACACAAAATAGGAAAGAAAACATGAACATAAAACATACTCCTAAATCCTGTGGCAACGAGTGCCTTGAAAAACACACACAAAATCTCTTTCCAAATACAGGAAATATATTCTTTGCCAGTAGCTCTCACAATACTGGCTAAGGATCTCTGGAGGTCCCCAAGCTCCTTCCAGTTCTCTGAGAAGCCAGCTTACCTCACACACTACTATGCTTCAATCAAACACATATATACACATACATAAATATACAAGCATGGATGAAAACCCATGTCAGCCATTAAAGAGCTACAAAATAGAAAGCAGCAATCATTGCTACTTTTTTCACTGTATTTTTGCTTTAAAATTTTTTAGCAGAAGTTATAACTATGTTAATACAAAGTGTTTATTATTGATTCTTTGATTTTATATTTGTATATTGACTCTTTTTTTTTTTTTTTTAAGGTTTTTGGAGACAGGGTTTCTCTGTGTATCCTTGACTATCCTGGACTCACTTTGAAGATCAGGCTGGTCTTGAACTCACAGAGATCCGCCTGCCTCTGCCTCCCAAGTGCTGGGATTAAAGGCATGTGCCACCACACCCAACAATTACAGACAGCTGTGAACTGCCATGTGGGTGCTGGGATTTGAACCCGGGTTCTTTGGAAGAGCAGGCAGTGCTCTTAACCTCTGAGCCACCTCTCCAGCCCTGTATGTTGATTCTTAGTCTTAACTTCTAATAACATACGTATCAAATGACAAAAATTCTTTAGACTACTCAACAATTAAAGAAAAGGGATCCTGAGACCAAAAACTTTGTAAGACCCTAGTCTAAGAAAACTTTGGAGGTGAAAGACCTGTGCATAAGCAGGGATATTCTAAAACACCTCTAGAAAGTTTTAACTTTGAGCTTTTTCTGTTTGAGAGTCTAGATATAAATCCAGATATAACCAGAACAGATGAGGATTTTAAGGGATGGAAAGAAAAAAGGATTCTTTTTGGAAATTCGAATTAGATGACCATTTTATTCTCTAGTCCCTGTCCTAATGCCAACACTAAAGGTTTTTAAATGTCATTTTCTATCTAAACCTCCAGCTCAGACTCTAATTTGATTACCAGGAAATGAGAACACAGAAAATGTTGAGTTATAAACTCCACAGAGCCGAATATAAGCCATTTGCATACCTGTCGCTATATACAGATCGTTCAAAAAATAGCACAGGGTTCTCTGCATCTTTGAGTTTGCCACTGAGAGAGGCAAGCTGAGCTCGGATGCGGCTGAGACAGGCGTATGACTGGAAGGTGAAAGCCCACCGTTCAGGTTTCTCATACATCATTTGAAGAACGTTCCCACCACTTTTCTGAGACGTTGTCAACTCCTATTTTAAATTGTCAAAAGAAACAAACAAAATACCAATATAATTGTCAACGGAGTTACATAATTATTAGCAAAATGAAGTTCCTTCTCCTTATTCTTTTCTAGCATATGTATTTTTTTTTTTTGAGACATGGTTAGTTGAACCTCTGTAAACAGGGTTAAACAGAAGATATGTGTATTCATTTATTGCCTGGTCCCTTTAGGTATGAGTTTGTAACTCCCATCTTACAATATGACAGAACAGAATCATGCCCCAAACTTGCAATTCTATGTTTTTAGAACCAATATTTTCAGCACTGAGAAAAAATATAAACATAAGAAATTAGTTTAAAATTCTTTCATCTTAAATAGCAATTGCAAATGCCATCTAGAATTTTAATGTCTATAAATTATTGCTTCCCACTAAATTTGTTTTTCTCAACAAATGTACCCTCGCTCTTCATCTAATTATAAAATTATCACACAGTTCTAAAAATACAAATATGCAAATTGAAACTAAAACAAAAATGTGATAGGATTTTGTACATTTAACACATAATAAAGGACAGTTAGGGGCTGCATAGAGGGGTCAGTGGTTAAGAACACTTGCTGCTCTTGCAGAGGACCAGGGATGATGGGTCCCCGGCTCCTAAATGGCAGCTCAAAACCATCTGTAATTCCAGCTCCAGAGGTTCCAGTTTCCACTGTAAGCCTCTTGAGGCAATTCATACATACAATGCAAATATACATACAGACAAAAAATGCATATATACACACACAAAAAAATAAAATAAAATAAAATGAAAAAATTTAAATGTATTCTCACTAAAATTAAATATAGCAAATTACTATCGAACATATAAGATACTAGGATTATGGATAATTTTATTGTCTTCTACATAATTTAGACTCACTATCACTTTTATGACTTCACTATTTTGTAGGAAGAATAGATTTTTAATATTTTAAGTAAAAAATGTAAAGAAAAAAAGAAAAGTATGCTGCTGTCTAATAGGTAAATGAAACATACATTTTACATCTTTTCCCTCAGCTTCTACTTTTTCTTTCTCTCTCTCTCTCTCTCTCTCCTTCTTTCTCTTTTTGGTTTTTAGAGACAGGGTTTCGCTGTGTAATAGTCCTGGCTGTCCTGGAATCACTTAGTAGACCAGGCTAGTTAGTCTTGAACTCATGGAGATCTGCCTGCCTCTGCCTCCCGAGTGCTGGAATTATAGGTGTCCACTGACTAATTACAGACAGCTATGAACTATCAGGTGGTTGCTGGGATTTGAACCTGGGTCCTTAAGAGCAGCCAGTGCTCTTAACTGCTGAGTCATCTCTCCAGCCCACAGCTGCCTCTTTGTAGGCTCCAAGACTCAGGTTGTTAAAACGGACTGCATGGCAAATGCTTTTATCTGCTCAGCTACCTTATCAGACCTCTACCTTTAAAATGTAAATTGTAGTGCCAGGCATGGTGGCACACAGCTAAAATTTTAAGCATCTTGAGCTATATGAAATGTTGTCTCAAAAAACCAAAGCTAAAACAAACAATGACAACAACAAAAAACTTAAAATGATCATTCCCCTAAACAATTATCCCCTAAAAGAATTCAACT
>CAJQZJ010031994.1:3774129-3794759 GCA_907164525.1 Lophiomys imhausi | reverse complement strand
TGTGTGTGTGTGTGTGTGTGTGTGTGTGTGTGTGTGTGTGTGTGTGTAAGCTCCTAAGGAACAATACTGGAGCCTGACTTCTGGTCTCTTTGTCTTCTAACACAAGTGCACCCACACACAAATGCCCTCAAGTAGAGGGGCAGTACACCATTAGTGACCGACAACTACAGCCACAACCAAAATGTTTGCATCCTTAAGATCTAAGCACAATGCTTCTAACATAAATACCTCTAAACAGTGATAATACTTCGATAATACTGTAGAATACACATTTCCTAACTTCATGTACTGGGGTAAATTATCCTCTAATATTGCTTATTAATATTATTTAATGATTTATAATAAATAAAATAAATCATTTCTTAGTTCAGTTGAAAGGCCCACAAATATTTCATTATTTTGCTGGGGGTTTTTTACTGCAATATTATACACTAAAAAAAAAACATTAAAGTGTATGCATATAAGAGCCTTTAAGCCCTAGATCTAATGATAAGTACAATTTCTGAACTCCAGTTTTGTAGTATGAAAGGTACATAGATGGCAACTACCAGTATTGTGAGAGTTACAGAAAGTATTGCCTAACAAATTTTGAAATGTTCAATTTATGTTTTATACCCCTTCCCTTCGCTTTGAAATGTGTTCAGTGTAGAAATACCTAGAGTAAGAATAAACAATAACACAAAGTCAGGGATGACGGCCAAACAACTATTTATTAGGGTTTTTCCCTTATAAACATTTTCTTCTTTAAAAAAAAAAAAAATCCTAGAATTTAAATACCTCATTCTACCACATATAAGGCTGTATACATTATTTACACCTCTCAAAACATATTACAGCTTTTCTGACATTCAGTATTTCCTTTAAAATAACAATGAAGCAATTAAACTTTGATCAATAATTACAATTTGCATAATCTTGGCACAATGTACAATATGGCGCCCACGTATCTACCTATCTACTAGAGAGCCTGTCCCCCTCTTGAGAACCGACTTTCATCTCTGTGCGTATCTTAAACAATTGCACTATGTGAATCCTGCTTCCATTACTTGGCACTGGCAGTATTTCTAATTTCTGTATTCAGAAATGATTTCTATTCCAACTTTAAGTATTCCTTATATTTCCTCTGTTCATGACACTATTTCTACTAATAATTTTAGGTAATAACTTAAATGTATCTGAAAAAAGTCAAATATAACAAAGATATTCCCTAAAATATTAGTGATTTCACCACCCTGGTTATGCATATACAAAAATAACAAATACAATTTAGTGGCTGTAGAAAACTATTTTCCCTAAAAATAGTCATTTCTGCAGGACAATTTATGGAGAAAAGTGTTCTCAAATGAAAATGCTCTAATCTACTTTACAACCTATACAACTATTTAAAAACAAATCACAAATTTGTGCAAAACTACAAGAAATATCTTTAGGAATATCGAAAGGAATAATATGAAAGAGAAATTAAGAAACTGCCATGTTACATCACCAATAACTGCAGCTTTGGTGACATAAAGAAACCTGTCAACCAAACTAAAGAAAACTCCAACAGTACTTTAGAACCACTAACAGCGCGGACCTGTGAGCTCAGTCTCGTGTGTGGGGGTGGGTACATGTGTGCACATGACACAGACGCGGGCAGAAAACACAAATCTACTGTAAAGGCCTGTGGTTTGGCTTGCTGTGTGTCTCACAATTTTATTACATAGTTTTCTACTGTGTAGCACTATATGCAAAAGAGAAGCAAAAGAGAAGGGAGGGAGGGAGGGAGGGAGGCAGGGAGGGGAGAGGAGGGAGGGAAGGACTTGCACCACACTTATGAAACTGAGGGTCTAATATTTTAGTTTATGGTTTTTTTCTCTTGTCAGAACACAAATAAATCCAACTATGAGTGGTAGACAGAGAGCAATCTTATACCTTCAAAATTAATTCTCCTAGACTAACTTCTTAGGAAAACCTTAAAATTTCAAACCATAAGCCTTTCTCTTGGCAAGAAAAACCCCTTGCTTCAACTGTAGACAGACTTCTGTCCAAAAAGGACAAAACCTGGAAGCAGATAAGTCGACAGCCTAGCTCTTCCAAGACAGGGTAGGTAAGTCCTTCATAATTCCTGCTCTACAATCAATGTCTGTCAGAGAAACAGGGCCAAATGGCTGAAGATTGATGCTGTAATGTATGGAGAGAAAATGGAAACTGTCCAGGCAGCCACTGGTATGTCATTTCTTAGTTTTGGAAGCTGCAGGCCCTGCACTTCCTATATAATCAGATATATTTATCCCTCTCAGGTCTCTGAGGTGGTTGAAGAATAGATAGCTAGAGTCTCATAATTAAATTTTGAGTTGTTTAGGAATCAAGAGGGTGTTCTGGATCTAAGAAGATATTTTTAAAATTATGAGGCAAGTTAGTATGAAAGCTGAGTTAGATATAGAACTTTAAACTCATGGAGATGGTTAGATAGTAGAATGTTAAAGTCAGGTGCCAAATACATATGGACTGGACATTGGGAATGTATGCTAAGCCATGTAACTCTTATAATTGTGGCCTATTTATTTCTGTTGTTTTGTATTGTATTTATAGTTATAAGAAAAAGAACCATTTTTTTTTTTTTTTGGTTTTTCGAGACAGGGTTTCTCTGAATATCTCTGGCTGTCCTGGACTCGCTTTGTAGACCAGGCTGGCCTTGAACTCACAAAGATCCGCCTGCCTCTGCCTCCCAAGTGCTGGGATTAAAGGCGTGCGCCACCACCGCCCGGCTAGAAAAAGAACCATTTTTTGGACTGAAAGGGAGAGCTGTTGGGGGGAAAAAAGAAATACCTTAAACTAAAAAAAAAAAAAGGGGAAGAGGATGGGGTTTTGAGGGGGAGGAGGGTGGAAGGGTGGGACTGGAGGGGGGAGTAGGGAGGGGATTGTGATTGAGATGTAACTTGAAGAAATAAAAAATAATTAAAAAAAAACAAGTGAACTCTCAATTTCGACAAAGCTCTGAAGATTAGCATACTTTTCTAGCAAGTACATTAATTAACATGGACTATATGTTAGCAAACACTCACCATAGAGCCAGACTGATGAGCATTACATTTGCACTGGGAGAGGCCTCATCTCATGTAGAATGTGATGTGGTGGTAGACACATGAGAACCAGAAAGTTCTTCCACAGTGATGACCAGTCACTGGAAATTTGCTATTTGGTACCTGTTGCTTGACTTGTTAGCCTGTGGGATGTTAATATCTGGTCCATGCGTTTTCCTTGTGATGCACATATGATGCACATAAAGCTACTATCTGAGATTAAAGACTACCCCCTCTCATTTAAAAAAAAAATTTCAAACCATGTGCATTCAGAATTTTGTTGCATGTTTATTTATGAAATCATTTATCATGTCACATGTAATCATGCTGGTAGCAGCAGCTCCTGTGTCAGTCTATGTTATGGCAAACCCCTATGCTGACAACACATTAGGAGCGATGCTTAACAACTGAGCTGAGTTTACCTGTGTGTTCTGCAACATATCAAGTAAGTCTCAAAACAAGATATTTTCCTAGTATGCAATCCCATTCCAGATCACAAATAAACTTTTGGTCCAGCATACTCTCAAAAGACAATCAGAATTTGATGTCATAAATGATATATGCTGAAGTTATGTAATTTTAAATGCTTTTTATATGTAGGCTAAAACTTGGCAAAATTTAATAATAAAATTCATTCAAATTTTCCTGCACAACAATCTCCAGTCTTTCATTAAGTCAATTTGAAAGAAAACCTGTTTAAAATAAAATAGAAAACAATGGAGATGAATAGAGGCTTTATTTCTTTAAACTGCTGTTTAAAGTACTAGATCCACTTTTCCATACTATCCTCTCAATCAAAATTATCCTTCACAATTCAAAAGTTTTAAAGAAAAAGGAGGGGGAAATAGAAAGCAAGTTCTAGAGAAACACGTTGGTTCTAAAGTTCTATTTAAATATGATGTAACTAAACTTTGAAAAAAGTTTTCATATGTAAATGACAGTCCCTACTTCCATCAGTGACATCATGAACTTACTCTCCTCTTCTGTGATGCAAACAATGTCTGTAGCCCTCTTCTCTGTACATTTAGAGCCTAAAATAGTCTCTTGCTTTCCACATTGGATTGGTTCTTGGAGAACAGCCATGATAGTGAGATGGTTTGGTAGTTAATGTAGGTTCTATTAGGCATTGAAAACTGTTTTGTGCAATAAAAAGATGAAACTGATTTTTCTTACATAGTCATAAGCCAATTTTCAAAGCACCTATGACAGATGACAAAGTTCTAGAAACACACTTTGCAACACAGCTTAAAGAAACAGTGCTCCAGCTGGGCGGTGGTGGCGCATGCCCTTAACCCCAGCACTCAGGAGGCAGAGGCAGGAGGATCTCTGTGAGTTCGAGGCCAGCCTGGTCTACAAAATGAGTCCAGGGCTGTTACACAGAGAAACCCTGTCTCGAAAAACCCAAAAAAAAAAAAAGAAAAGAAAAAAGAAACAGTGCCCCAACAAGAACTGCTGTAACGATCAGCTCTCATTTGTATGATATGGTAACTTACAACTTAGTAAGTATTTGCATCACACATAACCGAACATTTCAGCCATTACAAAGCTATAAAAGAAATCTGTTGTTTTGCTAGTTTTCCCATAGCAAGGAAAATGCTCATTACATGAAATGGAATCTAGTGATTACATATGTAAAATATAAATATTCATATTTCTATTTTCTGATAAGAGATTGTAGTGCTTAATCCACCCTGAGAATCCAGGTAGTAACTCAGTCTGAAATACACATTAAAAATATACTCTGCTACGTAATACACTTTATGTCGACCATTTAGAATTTACAATGACTAACAAAACAGTTAAAAAGAGGCAACAATCAAAGGTATACTGAGCTCCACGGTCACCCCCAACACACACATGCTTTCTGTCTGGGGCAGTCTAATAGCATGGCTTGTACGGGAAGTGGAAGAAGCAGGTCAGCAAAGGAACAAGGGCAGTAGCACCGCCACCTACTGCTAATGACAAACATTTCATTCCGTCAGTTTCTCTTCACTACCACTTCTCTTGACAACTACATTAATTCCTAAATCTTGCTTTATCATATCCTCATTTAACCAAAACACTGTGAGTAACGATAAAATGATAATTTGCTACATTCAATTGCATGGGATGAGCTTATGAAAGAATGAGGAAAAACAATTTGTGCTTTTATAACTGTGTAAAAAATGAAGTAGCCAGGTGTGGTGGTGTACACTGTTAAATCCAGCATCTGGGGGTGCAGAGGCAAGCAGATCTCTTAAGAGTTTGAGGACAACATGGTCTGTCTAGTGAGTTCCAGGCTAGCCATGGCTACAGTGAGACCCAGTCTCGAAAAAGAGGAGGGGGAGGGGGAGAAGGTAATAAAAGGGGATAATTATCTTATTTATTTATAAATAAACAGATATGAAAAGAATCTAACAGATATGTATAAGCAAGTTTTCCTTGCAAAATCAAGCTGATCCTTACTTCATTTAAAGGGAACCTTACTCTCAAAACAAATTTTTATTAAACTGACTTTCTTTTGTATTCGGGTGATTGTTTCTTTACTTATAGCCATCTAACACTGTACAACTGCTGAGCTTTTTCCCCCGGGAGAATTCTCACCACACACAGACACACACACACACACACACACACACACACACAACACACATATCCTTATTTCCCAAACATTGAGCAAGTACTTGAAAACGTGGCACCTGAGAATCCGGCACAGTGAAAATAAACTCCTATCTACGTGGAGGGAGAAGTAAGTACTTCTACCAAGCATTAATTTCTAGGCTAGTTTTCTGCTTTGAAGTGTTCTATAGGCAGGGCTAAAAGGACCAGAAACAACCTCTCATTCCTCACTCTGCACGCTGCTGCTACGGAAGCCCCTCGTTACAGGAGTGACATGAAGTCAAACATACTATGGAAGACTATTTCAGTGAGTGATTATGTGTTTCTTTTCCTGCACGGAGAGGACTCAAACATCAGAATTCTGAAGCAACCCATAATGATTGGCATTATCTATTCAGATACTAAAAAATTTATTTTAAGAAAATCAGCTAGCTGTCAGTTCATAAATAAGCATTACTAATAAACATCCAGTATTAGCTGCCTTTTCCAAGCTCTTTTGTTCCTTTTATTATTGGTACTCAAGTAATTGCCATTATAGAAATTAAATGGAGAAAAAGGCAGTTCCTAGTGACCATAATTGCAAAGGCATTCAATTGTATCATTGTCCACTTGTTAATGACAAAACCAAATTTACTTAAATTTTAGACTCTTTTCCACTAAGTATTTGCATACAAATTCAGAGAAGGCATTTCTAATTTACTAGGGGAAAGGCATGTGTCTCTAACTAGAGAGAGAGAGAAAAAGAGAGAGAATGAGAATGAATATTCGGGAAAACAGATTTATCTAAACTGACAAAATTAAAACTCAGAGTCTCAAAAGAGCTTTTTCAAGAACAAAACTGAAGGGGGGAACTTCAATATTTATTCTAAAAACCAAATCCCTAGACTTGTAATTGATGATAAAAACAAAACAGAATACCATGTCAACTAAAATTTGAAAGTCATTAACTACTGAGCTAGCATTTTCATTATTTGATAACACTGAAAAGAAAAAAGATTTCACATTGGAAAAATAAGAAGTCAGGATGCTTCTTCAAACTGCATCAATAATCAAGGTAGTGTATCATTTAAAATGACAGGCAAATACTAGCTCCATTCACTGAATGGAAATGCTAAAAAGTAATTAATTTCTCTCAGATAATTGTTAAATTCCATGTTTAATATCTGTACCTAAAATTAATTATTTATTTTTAACTTCTCATGGAAGCTGAGTTCTAAAAGGAAGTCTCCCAGACTCTGTTTATAAGTAATAGACACCATTCTATCCCAGGGTTTTAAAACAGGGCTTTCTAGAATCTGACTCCCACACTTAATGCTTTCTCTAATTTCCCAAACAAACTAATGCCTACTGCCAACCGCTCTCATTTTCCTTTCCTCTTTGAAGAACAAGGGGGTTCTGTACTCACAGCTCATTTGGCGATTGCTAGGAAACCTCATAGTTCAGCATCTTTTCTGTAGGTGGCAATTCTATATATAACCTGAAGTTTTACACTTACAGTGCACTTACATTAGAAAGAAGCTGAAATGCAATAGCTATTACATTTCAACACCTCTAATTTCAATATCACAGATATTAAGAGATGGAAAAAGACCTGCTTGTAGAACTTTAAACGTCTGTTGAACAGAACATAGTAGTCAATATCAAAAATAATTAAGAATTTGTGTTGTTTTACATTTATGTTCTACATGCATACCTTTACAAATTATGTCAAAAATAATAATTTTTGTTTTACATTTATGTTCTACATGCACAACTTTACAAATTATGTTGTTTCAATGTAGCAAAAGCTGGACATCTTCAATTTGAGTAAACTATGGCTTTTATAACAGATTACTTTACAACATGCACAAATAAGTGCCCCAAATAGAAATTCTAATATTGTTTCAAGCTCTGTTCAGTCCTATATCTGTGCTCTGCACCTCAGAAGTGGACCTATCAAGGCACTTAAAAACATGAGAGTCTTTCTTTTTAGGGACTTCAATGGGCCACAATTTACACAACACAGTATCCAACCCATCAGCATCGCAGTCAGTATTTGTTTCCAGCGTACAATATCATAAAAAGTCCTCCAGTAACCAAAACCAGGTTAATAAAACTAAAATATAAAAAACACTGTATGCCACTAAGGCAAAATCTGCCCTTTCCAACTGTAGAGAATGGTTCTTGGCCTCCTCTAGCAACAGAGTATGATTTTACATATTCAGAAGAAGAAAGGGAACCCAAGCAAGACCCCAAACCTAAAATAAAAACAATCTAGATAAAACGAAATATCACAACACCCAAATACACTCCACACAGCTCCACTTGAGGGAAAATTTGCACAGCTTTTCGTCCTTCTATCTGTCCTTTGAGGTGAGCTTTTCAATCAGTTCTTGGAGTGGTGCAAGTTCTCTTCTGTCAATGAGGTTGAACTCCTACAAACAGAAAAACATTATTTGGTTCTAATTTCAAAGCAGATTACCATGAGCATTACTGGAGATTAACGTCTGAAGTAAATAAAAGTAAACATCATTTTTTTAAAGCATTCACTAGCTTAAGGAAATCACTTAACATCCCTTGCTGCTATAATTACACATCTGTAAAATTAAAAATAAATCCCTCCTACCTCATGAAATTATTTCGGAAACTAAATGTGTAACCGCAGTTAACTACTTCATGTAATTCTTTGAACACACTCCCAATCAATAAGTGGGAGCTGTTGCTTCCCAATGAAAAGAATACACCGTGTGGCACTGAAATATGTCAATCAAATGGGGATCTGATATCATTGCAAAGAAAAAGATTTTACCACAGAAAAATTAAGAAGTCAGAATCCTTCAAATTGTGCCAATAATCAAGATACTATATCTTTTAAATGACTTTTTAAATTATTTCTCCTGAACTCCAATTTAAAAAATGAATAAATAAAGGTCACATATACTTCTAATCTTCTGTATGAGGGACTATTATCAACTCCCAATGTAATCCATCATTAGCACCCATCATAAGCCAAGAACTTCAATCAGAACTTGAGAGAAGCATTAACCTTCATATGACAAGCCTACCCCTCAGATCGATGGAGTCTAGGCCAAGAATATATGGGAATACATCCCATGTGCCTAAATTTTTGTATTGCACATTAAAATAACATTGTTAAATATGTCCTATCTTCCTGTCTTGACAAATCTTCAGAGTGAGCAGAAAAGTAGATTCACATTTAGAATTCTGAAAACTCAGCATTCTACACTGGAAAGTAGACAGAATGAGGAGAGACAGCTCTGAGTTCCTGACCCTCAGTTAGCCTTCTGCTTTTCCAACCCCAAGCTCTATCTACAACCAAAGGTGCCTCATGTAAATGAGTAAAGATAAGTTGGTTGGCATGTATGAGTGATGTCCATATTCCTCTAACATGCAGCTATCATCTGGCTACTCCTCATATCTGAAGTTACACCTAGCAGAGATGGACCTAGTCTCCATGGAATGAACATCAACAATCTATCTGAGAGCACATGGGTAGGGGGATCACATATATTCTAAGTACATGAGCTATTAAATGGGACCTGGGCAAGTATGTTCTATGCCCTGTAGACTCTAGACTGCTGGAGCCATAGCAAGATTCTCTAAATTCAAAGGCCCAAGCAAGTGGTCTTCTAAATCAAGTGCTGCTACGAGGGTAAGATGTGCAAACTGCTCTAAACCGATTCCACAATTTCCTAGCACATAGCAAACAGTATACCTTATAGCTACAGGTAAAGTAAAACTAACACTCTTAAATGAATATTGTCTCCTGAACTAACAAAGGCTGAACTTTGGCAATCATCTTCTGCTAACTAAAATATTAACGAAAATCTTAGAATGAAGTGGTTTTTGTTGCTATGGGTCTGTAGATGAGCTTGTCAAATAATTCCCCAAGAAAGTTTTAGAAAGCAACAATCTCTTAAAATGTGTTTTTACAGATAATTTAAAAGAAGTATGCCTTTAGTGTAAGGAGTAGGTATTAAGTAAAGACAACATTTATAGACTCATGCTCACATATAAAAACAACACAAAGTAAAACTTGCTTTCTCCCAACAAGCATCTTCTCCATATAATCTCTACAGAAACAGGAAACAAACTAGTTGGATCATCTATTTTCAACACTTTCATCTTTCCTTTATTTCTCTAGTTAGAGAGTTAAATAAAAATATACTCATATATAGTTTGTTTCCTTGTTTGAGACAAGGTACTGAGAGGTAACCCAGACTGGTCTTCATTCAGTCCCTGATTCTCCTGCCTCAGTGGGTAGAATACTGGGATTTTGCTAGGGGCCAGCATGCCTGGCTTTTTATTCTACATGTCTAAGGCCATCTCTGAGGATTAAAGAAAGGGGAAATCAAATAGCAAGTCAGTTCAAACTCTAAGGGACCTCCAGAACACAATGGATAGTCATTAGCTTCAAAATTACTTAGGATGTGGTTCTTAAAAGAAAGGTGGAAAAGGGATGTGATATTCAAAGTATATATCCAGAAAAGAGTCCACTGATAAGGATCCATGGTTTTTCTTAAAGTAGATGTTTAAGAGAAGAAAGGAATGCTAAAAAAACTTGGCGCCAAGTTCGTTACAGGCCCGTCCAACTAGTCGAGTTCAGATTCTGATTCCTTTTCCCCTATTTTGGTTGGTTTTGCTTGTTGCTTGCTGTTGGTTTTGGTTGTTGTCTATCCATTGCTTGTCTGTTTGTTTGCTGAGACAGGTTCTTCTGCCCAGCATATCTTGAAAGTTACTAAGTAGCAGGCTGGCTTTGCAGTCATAACCCTTATGCTTCAGTCTCTCGAGCACCAAGATTACAGACAAGTACCATCATATCTGACTCACTCTTCAGGTTTCTTATTTAGCCCCTTCATATGGCCTGGAAATTAAAGCAATCCAAACAAGGCAAGGCTGCTCTTCTTGAGAGGTAACTTAGGCTTGCCTACCATGAGAGACTAATAAAATTAAGTATCAAAGTGCCTGTCATTATCATCACAAAGAGTGTAAAACAGAATGCAGATTAGAGAAAGAAGGCAAGTTCTGTCCTGACTGTGTACACACCACTTATTCATCACAGAATTTTAAAAATAAACAAGCAGGAACAAAAGCCTCATGACTCAACTTACCTGAACAAAAAAAATAAAGTGCTTGAAAGATGTATTGAGATGTGCTTCCTCCTGAAGTTGGATCACAGGGTCAAAATGTTGGTGATAAATGTGAGCATAAACTCTAAAGAGTCGTTTGAGTATTGTTTTTGCCACTGACATGAAATTCTTCGGGAATGGAACACCTATTAATAAGAAAAGAGCACAGAGCACCATGGTCTGTCTGTCATCAAGCAGCAACAGGGCTGAAGGGCAGTGTGCGCAAATTCCCCATTTCACATGTCCGTTAAATCTTTGAGAAGTTCTTAGCACATAATGAATGAAAGTAAACTCCACAACATTCTTTAAATAAGAATGACTTTCCTTAAGGGCATACTGTACCTCTAACAAAATGCAAATTTACAAATAAACACCTAAGAGGCACTGAATCTAAAACTCACACCCAGGTTGAGAGATTTATTAACATTAATCACTACTCAAATATGTGCTACCACAAATAATGTATTAACCACTTCAGTTATGTTTAAAATGCTTTTAATATATCAGGCACACACGTGCGTGCTCGCACACATCTTAGTCCTAGCCTTACAGAAACTCTGATCCAGGCATAGTAACACATATCTCTGTCTCATCTGGGAGACTGAAGCAGGATGATAGTGAGTTCAAGACAAGCTTGGGATTCATGCCAAGTCCTTGTTCAAAAAACTGAAAATAAGATTTGCACTTGGAAGGACATTATCCTAAGTGCATACCAGACCCCAAAAGACTGCTCTTTAACCTTACTTATATGATGAGTGAAAAAGTTGATGAAACATACAGAGAATAAAACCATGGTTACTGGGTAAAGGGATAAGATATGAGATAATGTAAGATAAAGGTAAGATATCTGTAGCAAAGACACAGGGTAATCAAGTCTAAAGATCTAATATAAAATATAAGGTCGGGTGTGATGACTCCTGCCTTTAATCCCAGCACTTGGGAGGCAGAGGCAGGTGGATCTCTGTGAGTTCAAGGCCAGCCTGGTCTACAAACTGAGTTACAGGACAGCCAAGACTACATAGAGAAACCTTGTCTTGTAAAAACAAACAAAAAAGGAATAAAATTAATAATAATATACTATATTGAATTTTTTTATTACTTGGGTAATTATAGCTGCTTTCACAATAGAATAAAATGGGTAACTGTAACATGATGCATATTAATTTGTTTTCCTATAAAGTCTATCTTATTATAAATATATATCCTGCAGAAACACTCAGGACCCTCAGGCAGGATTGCCACTGGCTTCACGTCAGCGTGAGCTACAGGAGTTCCTATCTCAAAACAAAAGAAAAAAACAAAATCTTTAAGAATGATTTTATGAGCCATAAAATCACACTCTTCTTTATCATGAATATAAATTAGATACAAGTCATATAAACTTTGGGGGAAAAGAAAAAGAAAATAAACATGAGTGTGGTAGGTATCATTAGCTGTCTTATTGTCCATTATCTTTTTTATAAGGTAGGGCAGATTTTATTACCTTCCTATATCATAAACCATCTGTTCATCGCTTAAAATTATAGGGAGGTATCCTTAAATTTAGTGTGAAAAGGACACAAGAACACTCTTGAAATGCATAAAATTATAAATATTCTGCCTAATGTGGCAACTTGTTATGGCCCCCAGAAGAGCAGTGAGCTTCCATCTGGACTTTCTACTGAAAAGAAAAATCACGGGATGTTTGTAATTCTGAGAGAGACAGACAGACAGACAGGAACTGGGCAATGTGGCGCACGCCTTTAATCCCAGCATTCGGAAGGCAGAGGCATCTCTGTGAGTTCGAGGCCAGCCTGGTCTACACAGGAAGTTCCAGGACAGCCAGAGATACACAAAGAAACCCTGCCTTGTGGGTAGGGGAAGAAGTTAAACACATCCAAACACACACTGAAAAATCTTTCTTTGGTTGAAAATAATGTCAGTAATATTTTAATCTGAAATATCACAAAAATTTTAGTAAATAATAAATTATGTCAGGTCTAAGAAGATGATTTTAAGTTAGTAATGTAAGTTAGGATGGAAACTGAGTTAGGTATAGAACTTTAAACTCATTGAGATAGATGGATAACATACTATTATTATCAGTTGCCAAATACGTATGGACTGGACATTGCGAATATATGCTATACCTTAAAAATTTCATAATTGTTGCCTAATTGTTCTAATTGTTTTGTATTATATTTATTGTTATAAGAAAAAGAGCCTTTTATTGGACTAAAAGGAGGAGTTGTTGCAGGGGAAAGATACACCTTAAATTTAAAAAAAAAAGCAGATAGGAGGGAGAAGGGGAAGAGTATAGGAGGGTGGAACCAGGAGGGGGAGGGAGGGGAATGTGATTGAGATGTAACTTGAAGAAATAAATAAATGTTGGAAAAAATAAACAAATTATGTCAAGAAGTAGATCACTTATTTTATATTGTCTAGCCTTTCAATTAAACACTAGGTGCAAGGGTGCAAAAAAAAATTATTTACACGAGACAGCTTGCTTACATCATGACTGGGCTAACAAGCTCCTATGCCTCTTCTTGGAAAATGCCTTATATAAGCTCATCGACAGAATCCCAAGGAACCACTCAAATGGGTAGGATAGGAAGGGAGAAAGCAATTGCAGAAACATACAATTAAGTACACCATGACTTATCCCAATGACATAAGATAATTTTACCAATTTTTGATGGAAATAATGTCTCATCATCGAGCTGGTCCTGAACCCAAGTCATTAGGTAATCAATATACTTTGGTGCAGAGCACTTAATGGGCTTTTTTATGTTTGTTCCATCTGCCCAGTGATACTCATATCTACAATGGAAAGACAAAAGAGAGGTATGAATGTGTGCATATATGTATATAGCCATCTATATAAAAATGTATACACAAACATGCTTTACACAATCTGTTCTTCCAAGTAAGTATACATTCTTCATTCACGAATAGCCTGTTTTGCACTTACCACAATCCAACTTAAGGAGTCACATCAAACTCATCTATTTAGATGGTCTCCTCACCTATCTGATTTTCTCTTTTCCTTTCTTTTTCTTTTCCTTTTTATTAAAATACAGTCTCTCACTGTGTAGACCAGGCTGGCTTCTGTCTCTGCCTCCCAAATGCAGGGGTTACAGTACAGGCTACCATGCGTAGCCTCCAAATTTTCTTAAAGAGTTCTCTCTAATATAGAGTAGAATAACATATTGCTGAAGTGGGAGAACTTCTCTGTTCTATGATGGCACACTTACAACTTTATTGTTTTTTCTTCCTTACATAAAATGAAAAGCAATTCTTTTTACTTAAGAGCTTTAAATTTGGGGTTAAGTATAAAGAATGAAAGAAAAGCTGGGCGGTGGTGGCACACGCCTTTAATCCCAGCACTCGGGAGGCAGAGGCAGGCAGATCTCTGTGAGTTCGAGGCCAGCCTGTTCTACAAAGTGAGTCCAGGACAGCCAGAGCTGTTAAACAGAGAAACCCTGTCTCGAAAAACCAAAAAAAAAAAAAAAAAGAAAGAAAATTCAAAGTAAAGCTAATGTAAATAAGAATGGTTCAGTAGTTTAGTACGTTTGAATGAGGAACTAATATACACTTAAAGGAAACTGGCAATTCAAATATGCTCATGTTTTGGATATTAACATTACCCTTTGATTTAATAAGTATTTACTATGCAACTATCATGTGAGAAACAAGGAATGCTAAAATGAAATGCACTTCCTCTACTCTGAAAAACAAGATTAGTAGAAGAGATAAATGTATAAGTAAAACCTCCATAAATGTATATGTAAAAAATGAACTGCCTGTCTAAAGTGAATAATTCACCCTTGAAAGATCTACCCATAAATGCAAATGTAAAACAAGTTACTTGATCTGTATTCAGGCCAAACCCTCAAGTCATTTTCTTTTCCTTTTTTTTTTTTGAGACAGGGTTTCTCTGTGTAGCCCTGGCTGTCCTGGACTCACACTTTGTAGACCAAGCTGGCCTTGAATTTGAAGAAATCAGCCTGCCTCTGCCTCCCAAGTGCTGGGATTAAAGGTGTGCACCACCACGCCCGGCAATTACAGACAGCTGTGAACTGCCATGTGGGTGCTGGGATTTGAACATGGGTCCTTTGGAAGAACAATCAGTGCTCTTAACCGCTAAGCCATCTCTCTAGCCCCTCAAGTCATTTTCTTAAACAATTCTCTCTCTCTCACACACACAAACCTTTAAGATAATACTTTTCTTGTAAACTGTACAATAAACACATACATCAACATAGACCTAAAGAACTAAATACAGAAATACTCCAAAATACAGAAATCTATGAACTAAACTGGCATTTAGATTTTCAGTTCCCAACATTTATTCTGCTACTTCACTTGTTTGAATCAACTGTTTTCTAACTCTTTCCACAGAATTTAACCTGACTGAAGGATAGGCTAGTTAGCCTAACAAAGGAAATGGCAATGTAATAGAGGCAGTACATAGTCTTTAAACTGACAAAAATTATCTTCAGTAATACGAATGAGGATATATTGTATTTATCAAACCCATGCCTTAACAATAAAGCAGTGGCACACCTTGGTAAATGCTCTTAGAACAGCCTTATCATCCCCATCACTGCTGAGCTCGAGGAGTGGCCATCACGGCCAGTGTGCAGTCTCAAAAGGGAAATGTTTTTGGTACTTCGCCTACTGGCACTCTGATGTGATGATTAATCAATCACTTTCACAGTCAAGAATTTTCTCTATTATAAAATTTAAATACTTGGTGTAATTTTAAGCCTATTTCTTCTTTTCTGATCCTTTTGGGAGACAGAGACCAAAACTAGGACTTAGCAATCATTACGCTTCACTTCCTGTTCTTTCAAAGGATCCAGGATCAACTGTCTGCACCCACACAACAGTTCACAACTGTAAATGACTTCAGATCCAAGGGATCTGACACACTCACACACACATACATGTAGGCAAAACACAAATGCACACAAAATAAAAGTAAATTTTAAAAAAGGAAAAAGGCATCTATATTTTCTCTCTACATTAAGTTACTTGAAATTCTTTCTTCCCAATCATGTTTGTTAACTTACTATTAATTTTCAGATGTTCATTCACTTCCACATATAAAAACCAAAAGCGCCAGGTATGGTGCTGTACGCCTTTAATCTCAGCACTTGGGAGGCAGAGGCAGGCAGATCTCTGTGAGCTCAAGGCCAGTCAGGGCTCTGTTATACAAAGAAATCCCATCTCAAAAAAACTAAAAATAAAATAAAAACCAAAAGCAAACATAGTAAATCAAAGATTCATATTCAATGGCCTGAAGCTTTAAAAATAATCTCAACTTTCAATATCCTAAGTCTTTTTGAAGAATGAAACAACTGTATGTTGTTTATATCTTTTTTTAAAGATTTTATTTATTATGTATACAATGTTATGTCTGCAGGTATACCTGCAGGCCAGAAGAGGGCACCAGATCCCAGTATAGATGGTTGTGAGCCACCATGTGGTTGCTGGGAATTGAACTCAGGACCTCTGGAAGAGCAGTCAGTGCTCTTAGCCTCTAAGCCATCTCTCCAGCCCCTGTTGTTTATATCTTAAACCTATGATTCCTATTCTTTTCTTTTGTTAGGTTTATAATTAAGACCATGCTACGGTTTGAATCCGAGCCGCAGAGCGTGGAACCTTTACAAGCAGTGCTAGAATAGCACTGGGGATGATGGGCCTTGAAGGTTGCAGCTGGAGCTGTCTCTCCTTCTGATCCTCTGATATTCTTCCTGATCCTTTAGTAAGTCGCATGGTAAGCTCTCCCTGCCTGGTGCCTTTCCCACCACGGCAGACCGGAATGCCCTGAAAAAAGAGCTGGGCGTAGTGGGCACAGCTATAATCCCAACAGAGGAAAGACTCAGGAAGATTCTAGTCTGATGCCTACCTGGGCCACATAGGTGAGATACAGTCTTAAAACAATTGTGTTATTATTTTTTTTTTTTTAAAGAAAAAGACAGAGGGAAACAAAGTGGGCAGGCAATCTGCTTTTTTTTTTTTTTTTTTTTTAAGGTTTTTCGAGACAAGGTTTTTCTGTATAACAGACCTGGCTGTCTGGAATTCACCCTGTAGACAAGGCTGGCGTTGAACTCACAGAGATCCTCCTGCCTCTACTTCCCCAGTGCTGGGATTAAAGGCATGTGACACCATACCTCATCGAAATCTGCTTTTTTTGGAAGGCTGAACTCAATGCAGATTAACTATGTAATAGTAAAATTAAAACTATCCATTTTCACATGAAATTTTTTTTTAAAGTTTTTCAAGACAGGGTTTCTCTGTGTATCCTTGATTGTCCTGGACTCACTTTGTAGACCAGGCTGGCCTTGAACTCACAGAGATCCGCCTGCTTCTGTCTCCCGAGTGCTGGGATTAAAGGCATGCGCCACCACAACGGCTTCACATGAATCTTAAAACATCTGAATACCAATAATACCAATAGGAATTAAGTTATAAAAGGGGATTTCACCAGCCTGTTGGCACACACCTTTAATCCCAGCACTCGGGAGGCAGAGGCAGGTGGATCTGTGAGTTCAAGACCAGGCTGGTCTAGAAATTGAGTCCAGGACAGCCAAGGATACACAGAGAAACCCTGTCTCAAAAAAAAAAAAAAAAGAAAAAAGAAAGAAAGAAAGAAAGAAAAAAAAAAAAAGGTGGGGGAGGATTTCATTTTTCCAATGCCCCTTTTCATTAAGAAATTTTAAAATAACAAATACCAGAAAGTCGATAAAACTAAGACATTGTCAAGTGTCTGAACCAAAATATTTAGCCAAAGGGAAATATTTAAAATCAAATTCAATGAGGAAAGGAAATTCGATTAAATCTCTACAAAGGGTCAGGCATGGTGGTACAGGTCTTTAATTCCAGCACTCAGGAAGCAGAGCAGACAGATCTCTGTGAGTCTGAGGCTAACCTGGTCTATACAAGGAGCTCCAGGACTGAGTGCTAAACATAGACTGCCTCAAAAAACAACAACGAAAGTTCCATAAAGGGCAGTTCTCCAAAATAAGTTCCCTGAGAGGAGAAAATCGCCAGACACAATTCTCACAGAACAGTTCTAAAGGAAGCAGGGAACTGAGATTTGGGGGAACTCCTATCTGTGGCCAAAAGCAGCACGGATCAAACACAGCTCTCCGCTTTTCTGGTGAGAATGGCCAGTGTGTTTTACCTCCTTCTAAGAGAGCAACAACACGCCTTTCCTGAGCTCCCATATCTCTGCTGCATGTTCTTTGACCAGCTGACTAAATTCTTTATGTTTAATGATGACATATGGGTCAGTATATTTCTATGAATGTTGGAATGTGAAGTAAAATATATGATATAAAGAGCACTGCCTGCTCTTCCAGAGGTCCTGAGTTCAACCCAGCAACCACATGGTGGCTCATAATTATCTACACTGGGATCTGATGCCCTCTACTGGCACGCAGGTGTACATGCATGTAGAGCACTCATACATATAATAAGTAAATCTTTTTTTTAAAAAATGATATATTTACATATTATTAAATAAATAGCATCAGCCTTTATCATTAGTAATGGTAGAAGCCAATTTCAAAAGGGCATTGGGCAAACCAATGTTCATTGACTGCTGAGAAGGTGTAAGTGCCATTCTACCAAGACAGATTTAAAAGAACAAATAAAGAAACTGAGTGGTACATCCGAAGTCCCAGATTTGATCCTGTCACACACGCACATACACAGTATTACGGTATAAACACAACATAATGAAAAATATAACCATTATACAAGTAAAGCCACTAGGGCTCGAGAGATGCCTCAGCTGTTTGGAGCCTGCAAAGCTCTTTCAGAGCACCTGAGATAGGCTCCAACTTCAGGCAGCTCCAGGAGATCGGCCATCTCTGGTCACTGTGAGCACTTGCACTCACGCGCACAAACCTACATACACTTACACACACACACACACACAAATTAACAACAATCTTTAAAATGAAAAAGTTAACCAGAAAGAGAGCACATCTACACTGAAGAATCCTAAACAGCTCCTGAGGGAAAGAAATGTTCAGCTAAGTCCTGTAACAAGGGTGAGACATTTTAAAATATTAACATAAGATAAGAAGAAAAATGTTCAAAAAGGATAGATGAGGAAACTTTTTGGAAGAAATAGAGTGACTGGCAAGGAGTTCCCAGGAAGCTGGTTCAGGTGGATGGGAAAGCACAGGGTGTAAGGAGAGGAAAGGCAGGAGGAAGCAGCCAGAAGGCAAGGTGGTACAGGCTGATCAGTCACAGGGAAGCCGCTGAGGGAACTGCTAGAACCTACAAAGTGCATGGCTAGACACTCCTTCTCATCTAAGAGCACAATAACAGTGACAAGGAAAACTGGTCATTAACTGTATCTTACTTTGGTCCAGCCGACATCACCGGACAGCTCTCCTCTGTACAGAAGTCTGTGATGGTCCCATAAAGCATATTGATTTGATTGAAAAAATCCACAGCTGCAAAGCAAATGTCCGTTATAAGTAAAATAAAAATTAAAAAAAAGCTTTGATTCTAATAATCTCAGGTTCTCCTTCCCTACAAAAGCAGGTGGAAAACTCACACCAAAGTCTCAACTGCTGAATGTATTTAAAATTAGGAGTTTGTATTAGAGAACAAGAAGACAAAGAGTAAGAAAAATTATTAGCAACCCACCTAAAAAATTTTTATATACAAAATATACAAAGAACTATAAGTAAGAAAAAACACCACACTTGGAAATGCAATAATTTAAAATGCCCTTTCACAAAAGTTCCTATGTAATCATAAAATTCTATGGGGAAAAATGCTGGTAATAATAAAAACACAAATTTAAATGATAATGGGTTGCCATTCCAAAACCACCCTCCAGCTAAAAACTTACTTCAAAATGCAAAAGGCCAAGAATAGCCAACACATTATAAATATGTGTGCATGCAGAGGCCAGGAAAGGATATTGGTGGCTATTCCAGAATCACAGACACTCAGTTCTAACAACTGAGACAGAGAAATAGAGACAGAGAGTAATTATCTGCTTCTATATCTAAGACAGTAACTTGTGTTCTACAATACAGGATTCTATACAGTCATTCTTCATATTCCTTTTTTTTAAGATTTATTTATTTATTTAATGCATATGAGTGCTCTATCTGCATGTACATCTGCAGCCAGAAGAGGTCATCATATCATATTGTGGATGGTTGGGAGCCACCATGTGGTTGCTGGGAATAACTCAGGACCTTTGGAAGAGCACTAGCCAGTCTTAACCACTGAGTCATCTCTCCAGCCCTCTTAATATTTCTTTTTTTTTAATGTTTATTTATGACTTCAGGTTACATCTCCATCACAGTACCCTCTTTCCACCCCTCCCAGTCCCGCCCTCCCATCCTCTTAATATTTCTTAATTAGTATATCCATGCTGGCAAAATGATTCTGTTGTTAAGAGTGCTTGCCACCAAGCCTGATAACCTGACTTAAATCCCCAGGAACCACATGGTAGAGGAAGAAAACTCTCCTGGTGCAGTGATCTGTTATGTATTCTAAATGTTAATTAATTGCTCCCAGAGGTCTGCTTGCTGTATGAGATACACCAAGTGAGACTGTGTTACCACTGTCTCTGATTGGCTGAATACATGCTGCAGACTGGACTGGGCAGAGAGGTAGGTAGGGCAAACGCTGGTGGGCTTTTGGGGGAGCAGAGAGGATCATGGGAAGAAGAAGCGAGGAGGAGGGGGAGGAGGAGGAGGAGGAGGAGGAGGAGGAGGAGGAGGAGGAGGAGGAGGGAGACATGCCATGAGTTAGAAGAATCTTATCTCCACTTAGCGTAGGGATTGATGGACACACACACACACACACACACACA
>CAJQZJ010031994.1:3734720-3774119 GCA_907164525.1 Lophiomys imhausi | reverse complement strand
ACACACACACACACACACACACACACACACACACACACACACACGGGTTTTATTTGGGGAATAGAATTAAAAACTAGCTTAGATGGACTAAGACTGCACAATCCAGGCTAAGGCTTGTTAAAATCTATCAAGTGTCTCAGTGTGATCATTTATAATGGCAGGTTAAGGATTAACACCGCCAACCAATTAACTATAATACTTGTAATAATTTAATTAATTCTACACTGTCCTCTGACCTCCACATATTTGCTGTGGCGTGTACCCACACACATTAACACACACACACAAATAAATAAAAAAATGTAAAAAATTTCAGATAACTAAATAAATTAATAAATGAGCTCTCAAAGGTACAAAAGCACAAACAAGTGCCAAAAGGAAGGAGAGGAGAGAAAAGCAGACAGGAGGGACAGAACAGGGCAGGGCGTGTTAGTACACACCTTTAATCCCAGCAACTGGGACACAGGTGGATCTCTCTAAATTGAAGAGCAGCCTAACTTACATAGTGAGTTCTATATCAGCCAGGGCTACACAGTGACACCCGTAATAATATACATATACATTGGAAATTTATTCTGATTATCGTTGAGATGTCACAAAAATCATCTTATAAGTAAGATGGATCTCACCAATAAAATGAAAAAAAAAACCAAACCATTTTATTTCTAATAACAAAACTGTCTTAGTCCAAAACCATAATCACATTAAAATAATTAATTAATCACATAATTAAAAAATAGAATGACAGTAAAGTTCTATTGACATTTCATGAAATTTCATACTCTAAAGTAACATGAAGATTACAGTTGGACTGTGACTTTGTCATCACTATATTGTGATATTACGCTAAATAGATCCTAGAGTAGACACACCTCAACATTCACCTAGTAAGGTCACTGGCCCAGCTCAGAACCTGTTGAGAAGTGGAAGGTACTTACTGTTGACTGCAACCCACTCATTGAGATCCTCCCCCTCAGGAAGCATGACAGCCATCCGGAGGTTGCCGCTGCCAAGAGTAGCTTCTGCATGTTTTAAGAGCTCATACTGGTGAGACCCCTCTGGGATATTCTTCTTTGGTTTAAAAGTTTTAGAAGAGCGACTGCCACTATGAAAAACAAAGGGGAGGGAAATACTTGATTATTTAAATAAATACTATCAATGGAATCTATATCTTATTACTGGATAAAATAAGTGATCTTAGGTAATCCAAAAATTAACAGGAGTTACACCTTCAGCCCCCAAACCTAAACTGCACTAGCTGCCTAACCCTAGCAACCCTGTAGTCACTGTAATGACTGCTCCCTACTCAAGGGGCATTAAGACTTCCCCTACATTCTCTAATTTACCTTAAGAGGAGAAAGAACTTTCAGCTGTAACTAGTCCAGTTCTCAACAGTAAACTAGCCACTCTGGATTACAGACTGTAATCTACAAAACCAAAACAAGCACTTCCATAATAAATACTAGTAAATTTACTTCTATTTTGCTTTGCCATTGGGAATTTTTGTTTGTTTGTTTTGTTTTTTCAAGACAATTTTTCTGTGTAGCCTTGACTGTTCTAGAACTCACTTTGTAAACCAGACTGGCCTAGAACTCAGAGATCCACCTGTCTTTGCCTGAGTTTGGGATTAAAGGCGTGCGCCATCACTGCCTGGCTTTAATTTTATTTCTTATTCAACCTTGCTTTTCATTTCAATACAAGGAAGTGTTCTAATAAGATGCAGGCCACTTTTATATCACTAAAATACAAAACTCAAAAGCTAAATTTTGAGTTGTTTAGGAATCAAGAGGGCATTCTAGATCTAAGAAGATGGTTATAATAGTGATGCAAGTTAGTATGAAAGCTGAGTCAGTTATAGAACTTTAAACTCATGGAGATGGTTAGAAGGTAGAAGGTTAAAGTCAGGGGCCAAATATGTATGAACTGGACATTGGGAAGGTATACTGGGCCATTTAACTCTCATAAACGTGGCATAGTTAATTCTGCTGTTTTGTATAGAATTTACTGTTATAAGAGAAAGAACCATTTGTTGGATTGAAAAGGGAAGCTGTTGGGGGGGAAGAGGGGGGAAGGGTGGGGCAGGAAGGGGGAATAGGGAAGGGTTTGTGACTGAGATGTAACTTGAAGAAAAAAAAATAAAGTACTTATATAAAAAAAAAGATGCAGGCCACTTTTATATCACTAAAATACAAACTCCAAAAGCAACAAGAAAATAAGCTAAATGTTCTACTACATAATTATAGGAAGCATATGCAATCAATCTTAATATGGAATTCTGATTAAACAGGTAATTAGTATGACTGATGTGCTCAAATTTCAGAATATATACATATACATGTCACACAAAGTCATCTCTCCATATGAGTCCACACCAATAAAAAAAACTCTACTTGGGGAAATTGTATCTTTACAAAACATACATATTGTTTCCCTGTCAGTCTCTAAAAAGAATATAATAGCACTTTAAGACTGTGTAAGTAGGGGCTGGAGAGATGGCTCAGTGGTTAAGAGCATTTGCTGTTCTTCCAAAGGACTGGGGTTCAAATCCCAGCACCATATGGCAGTTCACAGCTGTCTGAAATGGCCAGGCGTGGTGGCACACGTCTTTAATCCCAGCACTTGGGAGGCAGAGGCAGGTGGATCTCTGTGAGTTCAAGGCCAGCCTGGTCTACAAACTGAGTCCAGGACAGCCAAGAAACCCTGTCTTGAAAAACAAACAAAAAAAAAAAAAGACTGTGTAAGTAAACAATGTATGAGCTTAAAAGTTGTAAGAGGGTGAATATTTTATGTATGTAAGAATTGTAACATTCTATAAGACACAAACACATACATACAGACTTTATAATCTTCGAAAGATACTGGACCCAAACCCCTGTGGATATAGAGGAACAAGTGTGTGTGTGTGCGCGCACGTGCACTGATCAACTAAAACTAGATTTAAAAACAGGTTGTTTGTTTTTTGGTTTTTCAAGACAGGGTTTATCTGTATAGCCCTGGCTGTCTTAGACTCACTCTGTAGACCAGGCTAGCCTTCAACTCAGAGATTCGCCTGCCTCTACCTCCCGAGTGCTGGCATTAAAGGTGTACACCACCATAAAAACAGTTTCAAAAGATTAAGAGCAGGGTGTAGTGGCATACAACTTTAGTTCCCAAGAGGAAGAGGCAGACAATCTCTGAGAGTTCAGGGTTAGCTTGGTCTACAAACTGAGGTCCAGAATAGCCAGGACTACAGAGTGAAATCCTGTCTCAAAAAAAAAAAAAATCAGACATTTGAAGATATGAAGATGAAAACAGAAGCCTAGAGAGAATACACAATGGTGAAACATTACAGGCTCCATGGATTTTCATTCCTCAACCCTTTCTCTGAAGTTTAAGCTCCGCATCCCTTCCATCTTTTCCCAAGATACAGTTGTAGCTCTCCACCCTAGCTGCACATTATAGCCACCAAGGATCCCAACGTAAGCTAAAAGTCCACCAATTAGCCCAAATACCCAACTCAAATGGTGGTATTACTTTACTGACACTCTCATTTAAATGTTGTCTCTTGAGTGCTTAATTAAAATTATATTAGTATGTCTCAACTCCAAACACATCCTTCTATGTCTTTACTCAATTGCAAGGGATCTCTTTAAAACCATTAAAAAGTAGATGTCACTCCTCCTCTGAGAACCACTCAGAGGCTTCCAGGTGCTCTCAGAATAAACCCAAACAAAGGTGAAATACTGAGTAAAGTCAAGCTGTGGAACACTAGAGTGTACAGACTTTTCTTCAGTTAAATCATAATGCATTAAACACCAAATTCTCTAGACGGGTGGTGGTGGTGCACGCCTTTATCCTAGCACTTGGGACGCAGAAGCAGGTGGATCTCTGTGAGTTCAAGGCCATCCTGGTCTACAGAGTGAGTTCCAGGACATCAAGGGCTTCAGAGAAACAAAAACAGACAAAAAACAAACAAAAAAAAAGACCAAATTCAAAATTATAATTATACCTTTCCAAACTCAACGCTTATTTCTTCTTTTCGTCTCTCATTTTTCTCAGGGCTTCCAACAAAACCGAGGCCAGTGTTGGACTACTGAGCTACATCCTTCTCATCAAAATTTAGTGTGAGAAATATACTTCACCAGTATACTTTACAAAAGGGTACTTTCCTAATCTATACATTATGAAAACAGCTCTCCTCAGATTCCTGTGGTTCAAGTCTTGAGGCAGCCTGTTACATAGACTCCTTTAAGCCAGCACTTGCTTCAGATCAATAGAAGCTAGAATGAACCTGGTGGGCATCTCTGAGAAGGACTGAAGCTCACAAGTTCTTGACCTATGCCTCAACAGAAATGTCTGGGTCTTACTTGTACCTCAAAGCCATCTGCCAGTCAAACCCCTCTTCCCTGAGGAGGTACTTTGTGGATCACAGCCTCGTAAGCGTTGATCTTCACCAAACTAAAATCTACTACATAAAATCTTACACTTTGTTAGAAAAAAGAATCTGGTTTTGATGTTACAGAATATCAGCTTTCATATGTATTAGTTATTGTGTTTTGTTTGTGTCTAGTTTGGTTTTTTGAAACACATGACATTCTAGCTTAGTCCTGCCTCAAACTTACCACGGGCTCAGCTTCCCAAACCCTGGGGTCACTATGTAGTTGCTCACCACTCTCAATTCATTAGCTTTTTCTCAGGCAAATTCTCCAGAGCCTGGTTTTTGTTATTGTTGTTTATTATTATAAAAGCCTACTAAATCAATCCGTATCACAGAACGGTATAAGAAATGTATGCGAAAAAGCTTTTAAAACTGGAAAATACTATTCAACTGTTAGCAGTCTTAACTATCTTTCCTTTTCCTGACAAGAATAACTCAGAGTAAAGAAAGACATGGTGGTACAAAGGCCAAAGTTAGTCGCAAACCCCAAGCCCAACCTCACCTCCCTAGACCACCTAGGGAAACACAGCTTTAGTGTACAGACAACTGTTTGCATACATGAGGTTCAGAGATGGACGGCTGTGAGTGATGCCTCTGCTTGCATCTGTCTGCACTCTGTGCTCGATCCACGGTTAAGGTGCTCTCAGAATCACATGTTTCTATCTCTTCAGTTGCCACTTTCTTATTCTCTGTCCCTTAAGAAAGCACAACTTGGGCTGGAGAGATGACTCAAAGGTTAAGAGCACTGGCTGCTCTTGCAGAAAACCCAGGTTCACTTCCCAGCACCCACACCACGGTCTGTAACTCCAGTTCCAAAGAATCTGATGCCCTCTTCTGGCCTCCACAGGCATCAGGCACACAAGTGGTGCACAGATATAAATGCAGGCAAAAAATACACACATTTAAAAACAAACAAGTAAAGAAAGAAACTACAACTTATCACCTGTTTTTCAATTTATTTGTTGGTGTTTTTTCAGAGTCCAGAAAATGACTTATTTTTAAATGTACAATTTAGAAATGAGATGTTAGATTTTAAAACACTAATATTCTCTCTCTCTCTCTCTCTCTCTCTCTCTCTCTCTCTCGGTTTTTTAAAATAGGGTTTCTCTGTGTAACCCTGACTGTCCTGGAACTCATTCTGTGGACCAGGCTGGTCTTGAACTCAGAGACCCTCTGCCTCTGCCTCATGCATGCTGGGATTAAAGGTGCACCACTGCCCAGCTAACACTCTCTTCTGTTTCCAGTTTTCATGTAATTAGGACTTCCAAAGTCCAGTCATTCCTGCGTGTTAAAGGTTCCCTTCTAATGTTTCACTATACTATATAACATAGCTTCAGTGGGCACCTATTGACTTAAGTTGTTTCCCATCATTTGCTTCTGTAAGCAATGTTACAGAAGCATTCAATGTGTATGAGAAAAAACTCTAAGGACTGTTGTGCTACAGAGCACCTGCAATTTTGAATTGTGTAATGCTTTTTTCCCCCACAAACAAGTTATACCCTTCAAAAATCTAATTAACACTGGATAAGAATAGCTGGTCTTTGCAGATTATTAAACTGAAATTTCCTCTTTTTAATTCCCAACACAGCACCACACTTACAGAGAACGTAGACCTTTATGATTAAATCTGAACACACAAGTACTTACAAGGGGTATTATATTAATAGTTCACAGCACTTCCCTGAGGCTATCACTTTCCAAATAAACTTCCCAGATATTCAGGATTGCTTTTCCTGGACCTTTAGCCTATCTGAAAACAAATCAAATTGCAGAGGAAGGCAGTGCACATTGTCTAGAAATCGCTATCCTAGAGACAGCCCTGCACACTTATCCCTTGTGATTTGCCTTTTTAAAGTCTCACCACCATTTCCCTTCTCTTTGAGATCACAAAGAATATATTAGGTCTCAAATGAATACCTACGTTGTTACCCATAAGCCATTTTATGCTATCATAACCTTTCATTTTAATATTTATTGCTCAACAATTAACAAAGTTGCATTTTCTAAAATGGACTGGGGAATCTTAAGGCTGAAGATGCAAGAGGAGATGGGAAGATATTTACAGAGAAATGAAACCAGGAGCAACAGCAGGGAATAAAAAGATACCTGTATATTTTGGCACCAAAGAATGTGACAGTTTATAGAAAATCAGAAGTCAATTAACCATCGTTAATTTGTATCAATCTCTCATTTCTTCAAGGTTTACTCTGACCACACAGACTTTTAAATGAAAGAACCAGGACTCAATAATAACCGTCTACTGTCTTGAAATTACTTAGCATTCTTGTATTAGCTTCCTTAGCTACACAGTAACAACAACAAGTTCTGCCTTACTAATAAACACCATGGGAAGTAATCCATCAATATTAATTTTCTTTGCTCCATTCTAAGTATAAACCTGGCATCCATATCAGAAGTTCCTCCTGCAGGTCTAACACCAGAGATAAAGAACTGCATAAAAAACTCGTTAGCTAATAGTTTCACTTAGCTTCAGGCTGAGAACCCATCTTGAAAAACAAACAAAAACCAGTAACAACAACAACAACAACAACAACAAAAAAAACCCAAAAGAAAGAAAGAAATTTTGGGGGCTGGAGAGATGGCTCAGCAGTTAAGATCACTTGCTGCTCTTCCAAAGGACCCAGTTTCAAATCCCAGCACCCACACGGGAGTTCACAGCTGTGTGTAATTGCCGGGGCGTGGTGATGCAGTCTTTACTCTCAGCATTCAAAAGGCAGAGGCAGGTAGATCTCTGTGAGTTCAAGGCTAGCTTGGTCTACAGAGTGAGTCCAGGACAGAATGAGTCCAAGACAGCCAAGGATACAAAAACTACCGCACCACTTTAGTAACATGTCTGCGCCATTCACATAATCTATGTGCACAAGGAAACATCAGAGGAACTGAAAGTGAGGGCCATCCTGCAAAAATGGCCTCAATACTCAAGGGTAACAATCATAAAAGACGACAGAAGAGGCATTTTAGTTAGGAACTGAGTTGGCAACTGAGCTTCTTGATAAAGCACTAGGTTTCATCTCCAGCACTACACAAGTTTGACAGGATTCTGCATACACAGAACTGTGTGTGTGTGTGTGTGTGTGTGTGTGTGTGTGTGTGTGTGTGTCACTGAGTTCAATTTACTGATGGAAGCCGGGCGTGGTGGCACGCACCTTTAATCCCAGCCCTTGGGAGGCAGAGGCAGGCGGATCTCTGTAAATTCAAGGCCAGCCTGGTCTACAAAGTGAGTCCAGGACAGCCAGGGAAACACAGAGAAACCCTGTCTCGAAAAAAACAAAACAAAACAAAAAACAAAAAAGTTACTGATGGAATCTCTAAATAAGGAACATCTGTAAACTCTTCCTACAGTCATTCTGAAGATGAAAAAAAATGTTTAAATAAAAAAACTTTTTTTGTTTGTTTTTGTTTTTGAGACAGAGTTTCTTCTGTGTAGCCCTGGCTGTCCTGGAACTCACTCTGTACACCAGGCTGGCCTCCAACTCACTGACCCACCTGTCTCTGCCTCCCAAGTGCTAGGATTAAAGGTTTGTACCACCATGCCTGGCTAAAATAAAATGTTAAACAATTCGGCAAATGAAAAGATTCTATAGCTGTAAATTGTAATTATTGTTATAATGATTGCTAGAGTTCTAATTAAAATTTTTCTATAATTTTTATAGTTTACTATCAAACTGGAGATATTATAAACATGGTCTTCTGTTCATTAGTGCTATAGTTTGAACATGGGCAGTATCCCCTGAAAGGTTAATTTGCTAAAGGGCTGCTTCCAGGACGATGTTATTGTTACTAAAGAACCCTTAGGAGATGTTGACTCATAAAAGGTCCTGTCTTGCATGCACGAAGGCTGACCAGTGAGTCACTTCACTGGGCCAAAAGTCATCAAATGCACCATCACTAAGAAACTGACACATGAAAACCTGTCTATGTATCGGAAGGATCTGTTTGTTTATTGGTGATAAATTATCACTTTGTATAAAGTAACAGAAAATATTTGCAAAAATACCCAAAAATACAAACTATAATTATCTGTGACTTGGTAGCTGTAAATTAAATTCTTAGACTTTTTGAGGCAGGTCTCACTATACACTGAAGGTTGGCCTCAAACTGGCAATCCTCCTGCTTCCCAGAGATTACAGACATGTACCAGCACACCACCATCAGGAATCACTTTCTTTCTTTCCTTACTTGTTTTGTAATATCTCCAGCAAACTATTTTAATACTAATGTAAGAATGAGTCATAATATTATTTTAAAGTTTCTCCTTTGTCTTCCTGTTGTGTTAATGACGAAACCTTAGAAAAGGATTCTACCAGTATAAGCATAGTACCTGCTAACACAGATTGTTCTGGAAAACAGATCCAACTTGAAAACCACCTTTTAAAAATACATGTTATATAGGTGGAGGATGTAGGGCACTGATAGAACACCTTTCTAGCCAGCAGGAGCCCTAGCTAGCACCAGCACCAGCACCAGGGTAGAGGAAGGTAGATATAAAATATAAACATGAGGTTGTATCAATTATAGACAAGACAGCATAAGATCTTACCAGACTTCCAGGGCTCAAATTAGCTATACTATTTATTGGCTACATGACTTTTTTGTGCCAATTTCCCTATCTAAAAAGTGGGACTCCTGCTTGTCATTTAACTAAATTCTTTAAAGTACTGAGTCCTCAGGCTAGAGTGATGGCTCAGCAGCTAGGGGCATGTACAAGTCTCCCAGAAAACCCCGGTTTGGTTCACAATACCCACATGGTGGGTCAAAATCATCTGTAGCTCCTGATTCAGGGGATCCAATGCCCTCTTCTGCCCTCCACAGGCACTGCATGCACACCATTCACAAAAATGCAAACAAAACATTCACATACATAAAATAAAAATAAGTAAAACTTTAAAGTACTCAGTGCCTGGCTCATGGTAAACACTCACCAAGTGACTCTTTTACTATTAATTAGTTTCTGTTATAGATGAAAGTTGTAAAGCACTAAAATCAGCTAAATCATTTGTTTAAAAATGAAAAATGATGATGAGGGTAGACACAGAAAAGAGGACAAAGGGAAAGAGAAAGACACATGAACTCAGATAAAATGCTAGGTCAGTTGGGCAGTGGTGGGCACGCCTTTAATCCCAGCACTCGGGAGGAAGAGGCAGGCGGATCTCTGCGAGTTCAAGGCCAGCCTGGTCTACAAAGTGAGTCCAGGACAGCAAAGGATACACAGAGAAACCGTGTCTTGAAAAACCAAACCAAAAAAGGAACAAAAACAAAAAATGGAAGGTACTCAGCACAGTAATTAATACATATTTTCCTCCTTCCTCACTTCCATTCCTAAACTATTTTTGTTTCTCCTATATAGAAAGACTGATTTATATTCATTCACAACCCTAAACCACCTTTTGCTCCACAGTTAACTGCATTGTTTTAACTCAAAAGCTTTATATTAGGAAATTATTTTTTCATTATTTCTCAAAAGAATTTTAAAATGCTGGAAACAAACACTCAATATAGTTTTTGATGCTTACCAAGAATCGCTTTTATCCTAATTTTTCTGCATTTAAACATACATAAAATATCAAGAGGAAAAAAAATAACTCCTAAGTAAAGAGAGTTGTGTTCCAAAGGCAGGGCCAGAATCCTAACCTGGTAATTTTGATTTTGTCCCTGCAGTAAAATAGGGAACAGGCTATTACTGAGAAGAGCCCATTTACTGGGAAGTAAAATGTACTATTTCCCCCTTTCTTTCTTAGAAAACTCTTACCCACCTTTCACTAAATATCACCGACTTTTTTTCATACACCTTCTTGAAACCAACTGAGAACACACTGCTGCCTAGGCTGCAGACTTCCTGAGTGTACTGTGCCCGTTAGAGAGGACTTGGATACATCGTTTACAGTCTTTGGAGTACCCATACTCTCCACGTAGGCATTTAAGGATCTGAGTCTACAAAGGTAACTTAGGCTCTTGTCGAGTGTCTATATTCACCATCTTGGCATTCAGCTTAATTTGCAGACAAGCAGAGGCCAATGTGCAGCACAGCCACAGTTGGCCCAGCCTTTTCACATAATGCAAGGAAAATTTATCCTGACTATTTATTTGTACAAAGCTATTTGAAAGTATCCCTCTAGAAGACTCTCTGCGCCCACCAGGACTAACCATACTTGCCTCGGGTCCCTACCCTTAAGTCCTTTACCCTGCTTTACTGTATTCCACAGCACCACTGCTCTTCTTCCACACTAAGTAATTTACTGACATTTAATACTTGTGGTCACTGACTGAAGCACAAGCCCCACTAAGCAGGAAGCTTGCCCATTTTATCACCAGTGATACTCAATGTGTGCACTCATGCTGCAGTAAGTGAAAGTTGTGGAGTTTTAATCATTAGAGCGATCCTTTTCAGACATGACTCATCATGTTCTACACTATCTTACAATGTCCTATTTCCTCTGTTTATAGCAGCCTTCCCAAAAAGGTTCCAAGAACCAGAGAATATCTGTACTTAACCCAGTTTTTTTCTTTTCTGCTTCCCCTGTATAATACTCAAGTAACTATCAAATAAAAATTGTCAGATTAAGCTAAGCATGGTGGTGCATGGCTTTAATCCCAGCACTTGGGAGGCAGAGGCTGGTGGATCTCTGTGAGTTTGACGCCAGCCTGGTCTACAAAGTGAGTCCAGGACAGCCCGTATTGGTACACAGAGAAATCCTGTTTTGAAAAACAAAACTAAAAACAAAAAAAATTGCCAGATTAAATTTTTGTTTGTAAGCTGGGCGGTGGTGGCGCACGCCTTTAATCCCAGCACTTGGGAGGCAGAGGCAGGCGGATCTTTGTGAGTTCGAGGCTAACCTGGTCTACAAAGCGAGTCCAGGACAGCCAGAGATATTCAGAGAAACCCTGTCTCGAAAAACCAAAAAAAAAAAAAAAAAAAAATTTTTTGTTTGTGTTTTACATAGGGTCTCACTATTAGCCTAGGCTAGCCTGGAACCCTGTAAGTAGACCAGGCTTACCTTGAACTCAGAGATCCACCTGACTGACTCCTAAGTGCTGGGAATGTGTGTGCCACCATGCCTGGCTCCCTCCAGATCAACTTTTTTGGATTGTTAAACTGATGGACAAAACCTGGTTGTTTAAAGTAAATTAACCATTCTATCTGTGACCTTGCTAAAAAAAAAAAAAAAAAAAAATGCTCCCCAAATAGTACAAATTCTCTAGATTATCACATTAGTTACAGCAATATTGTCTTATATAACTAATATTCATCAGGGAAAAAATGAACTAATCTCCCTCATATCTGCACCTAAACCTGAGCCACATAAAAACGGGACACTATTATATTTGTGTTCAGAAATCAGCACTAGAACCTTTCCTATCACCAAGTTTCAGCCAAATAAGGCCCCACACGTCAACTATTTTAGCTTATGAGTTCCAAAAGACACAGGCCTGTCAACAGCAATCATCCACATTGCTACTTTACAGCTTTTAAAATCTTGAGAACAGAATCTAAGCAATGTAAAATTACCCTGAACATGGGAGTTGCTTAGGTATGTTGATTAAAGGTAAAATATGAAACAACTTACTGTATAAGGCACCCAGTTCCTCTCATCTACCACTGACAAACTCAGAATCAGCCCTAGAATAAATGTACAAGTTCAAACATATCATGCCAGAACCTGTCCCTAGGAGAAAAATCTGTCCAGGGTGAGCTGGACAGTTCATGATAGTTCAGCTTTGCCTAAACACCCTAAAAAGAAATGATATCGTACATATGAGCATGTGAAAATACAGGTGTTAGTTACCAAGGTAATGCCTAAAAAACTTAAGGGAATGGGGAAATAAATGTGAACAGAAAGAAACTGCTAAATGCTGTTTGCTCTACAACAATAAAGATGCATATGGGGTGGATTACAACCTTGAAGGGTTTATTTTGATTTTATTTTGTTTTAAACTAGCTTTCTAAACATTTGGGAGAATCATAAGAAAGCTTTCAAGAGTTACTCTTCAGGAGTAACCCAGGGACCTGATGTTTTGTCTGTCGTTACCCCAACTCCCACCTTCACTTCAAACTGTTCTGAAATGAGTGGTAAGTAGAATAATGGCCAGCACTACATGTAACGCTAAAGTTGGTGTTAACAATTGACCACAAAACTACAGCTCAGTAGACCTACATTAACCCAGGGCACATTACCCAAATCCTATCTGGAGGGTGACTGACAAAATATAACCCCTACAACAAGAAAGCACTCCAAGAAGTGGAGTGTTGAAGTCCCCAGCCCCTCAAGCAGCCCTGCTGGGGAGTTATCTCTGTGGAACTTGGCTCTCAATTTCTCAATCCTAAGACCTAACAAAGATGTTAAAGGGATCCGGGGCAGCAGGATAACACCAATCCATTTTCTATGCTTGGGACTCAGAAAACAGCAAAATGAGCATCTGGAGCCGGGAGACCTGGCAAGCGTTGGGTGCCAGTCGGGGGAGTGGGCGGTGAGCGAGCAAATACATACACGCACACACGAGTGGGAGGTGAGCTTGCAAACACAAGCACACATACACTCTGTACCTAATCTATATCGACAGAGAGACAGAGATAGACAGAGGAGCGAAGATCGAGGCGGGTAAAAAAATCCAGAAATGGACACTGGGGTCCATGGCCCGGCTAACACTCGGAGGACGAGGCCAAGAGGACAGAGAGGCAGGGCCCGGGCAGCACCAGAAGGACGGAGAAGCAGGGCCGGGCAGCACCAGGAGGACGGAGAAGCAGGGTCGGGCAGCATCAGGAGGACCGAGAGGGAGGATCGGGAGGCAGGGCCGGGCAGCACCAGGAGGACCGAGAGGGAGGATCGGGAGGCAGGGTCGGGCAGCACCAGGAGAACTAGGAGACAGGACCCGGGCAGCACTCGGGAGTCCGCGGCCCACCGGGCGGAGAACAAAGCCGCGGGCGCGGCCGGGTTACTTACAACAAGAAGCTCATGTCGGCCGCGGCGTGGGCTGCGGGCTCGGCAGAGCGAAGCCTGGGGAGGCCGGCTTGAATCAGAGGCAGGGCGAGGGAGGGAGAAGGGAGCGCGCCGGCTGCGGGGCGGCAGCGACTTCTTCTTCGGCTCCGCTCCTGCCAGCAGCCGGCGGAGGGGCGGAAGTGGGAGACCGGCGCTCGGCTAGCTCCACCGAGTAAAAGCCCCGCGGCCGAGGGAGGATGCGCCGCCCACGGCGTCCTCCGCGCCAGCTCCGAGCCCGACTGCGAAGGCTCGCGAGAGCGCCGGCGTCCCGCCCACCTCGGGGTCACCTTCGGGTCGCCTCGGCCTCCCACTGCGACCTGTTGCCCGAGCACGTGTCCCGAGGTTATGGCCAGGCGTCTGGAGCTCCCCTGCTGTGTTCGGAGTCCAGGAGGGAAGTGGACTTGCATTCCAGGACGTCGGGGTCTTGTAGTGGGGGGAGGGATCGCAATCAAGGAGGACAGTGGAGGCCTAGGACTCGCCTTCTGGGCTCTGATTTAAGCAAGCACTCCACCAGCTAAGCTACAGCCCCAGTCGCTCTATGCCCGTATGTATAAACAAGGAGATTTTTTTTTCCCCCTGCATGGAATGACTTGGGGATGGGTTTTTTGGAAAAGGGAGTAAGTGAGTTTTCGAAGATTTTCGTCTAATGGACATATCTTAAAATCCTGGACTCAGAGGAGGTAAGCAAGCTAGGCTGTCGGTGGCGGCAGCTCTAGGGAAACTGAGGTAGCCAAGGAGAATTGAGGTCAGTACATCGTGAGCCCCAGAGTGCCAGGGAAGCTAATTATCCTTGGCCATATGGATTAACCAGTTGTGAGGACTGTTCTAAGTACTGATGCACAGAACGATGTAATTATTCAGCCTCGCACTTCGAGGAACTTTAGTTCTCATATGCTTTAGAGGCTGAGGGCAAAGCTTTATATAAGAATATTTACGAATGGTTGGGTTCCCGAGGTGGCTAAGCCAGTAAAGGAGCTTGTCAACCAAGCCTGATAGCCTGGAACCCACATAGGAAAGAGAACAGTACCCGCAAGTTGTCCTCTGATTTCCACACATAGGCACAAACAAACAAATAAAAAGTGGTTGGTGCAGTGTGATGGGGTGATGGGATGCATTCTAAATGTTAATTAATTGGTCCTGCTTGCTGTCTATTACTTTATTTTCAAATCATTGTCTCTGATTGGTTGAATAAATGCTGAGGCCTGAGATTGGGCAAAGACAGCAGTACAGTAGCGAGACTAAGGTGCAGACTTCTGAAGCAGAGAGGTTCGTGGGTAGAAGAAGCCTTCAGTAGCCAGAAAACGCTCCAAGAGTAGAAGCCAGGAGCAGGAAAGATGAGACGATGGGGTAAATTAAAGATCATTCCACGTGGCCTGGAACATCAGCATAGTGTGGAGAATATCAGTCAAAGGGACGTATGTATATACAGGGTCATATTTGGGGAATAGAATTAAGAGCTAGCTTAGATGGGCTAAGATTGTACAATCTAGGCCAAGGCTTGTTAAAATTCATCAGGTGTCTGTGTGCTCATTTATAGTGGAGGTTAAGGATTAACACTGCCAACCAATTAAATATAACCTAAATACTAGTAAATAATTTAATTAATTCCTTCTACAAATGGAACTCAACGTAATTTAATTAATTCTGTCGCAGTGCTTGCCTGAATCCTTCCACCTCAGAGGCAGAAGGATCAAAAACTTGAAGTAATCCAGGACAGCATAGGAAGATAAGGTCTGGGGGGGGGGGTGCTTGATCTTTTATTACAGTATGACCCGGACAGTATTATCTACTTAGATGGGAAAATAAGGTTCACTTTTTTTTAACGTAGGGAGACAGTGGTATTCTTTACTCACAACATCAGCTCTACAAGTTTTCAGGGAATTTAAATGGAGCAATGTACAGCTATTAACCCAACTTGAGCTCACCATTCCAAAAGACAGAAGACACTTGAAAACAATGCAAATATTACATTTATGCTATTTCATTTATATACCAGTAGTTTGCAGCGTTGGTTAAGTGGTTTTTATAAACTAAATATAAGAAAACTGAACCTTGTATTATCAGAGGAGCAGCAAATAATTTGAAAAGACAGCCTCAGAAGATTATAAAAGGTCCAGGAGCGGTGGCACATGCCTTTAATCCCAAAACTGTGTGAGTCCAAAGCCAGCATCCTCTACATATTGAATACCAGGCCAACCAGAGATACAGAGTGAGATGCTGTCTCAAAAAAATAAGACATCCAAAGGATTTACAGAAATAAAAACAATATGATGATGTAAAAGCCTTGTGTTCAAATCTTCATATAATACCACCATACAATGTATAATTCCATAAAGGCTTTCCAAAAGTGCGATTTGCCTCACCAGGTTAGGAAATATTTGAGAAAGAATAGTTGAGAGAACACATCAGAGCCTCAATTCTAACTGTAGTCCTGGCAACTAGACATGTCTGTGTACTTAGAGAAGGCTGCAGAGGCAGGAGGATATTGAGTATGAGTCCAGCCTGGGACTGTATAGCCAGACACTGACTTGGAAGAACAGTACAATAAAGCTTTGGATCATTACATGATCTTTTGTTTAATTGATTTGGTTTGTTTTTTGTTTGTTTGTTTTTTGAAACAGGGTTTCTCTGTATAGCCCTGGCCACCCTAGAACTTGCTCTGTAGACCAGGCTGGCTTTGAACTCACAGAGATCCACCTGCCTCTGCCTCCCGAGTGCTAGGATTAAAAGATTAAAAGATTGTGCCACCACTGCCTGGCTATTATGACTGTTACATAAAAGTCTTCAGTATACCAGAAATACTGGGAATTTTGGAATCGAAGAGAATTGTATTCTAGTAGATAGTTTTTAATGATAATTTCTCCTTTAACAGTACATATTTAGTACTACTTTCTAAAATTTCCTTTTCAGTTCTGGTATTTGAATACTCTAACACTTTTAATTGTGTGTGTGTGTGTGTGTGTGTGTGTGTGTGTGTGTGTGTGTGTAAACTAGCGTGTGTATGGGTGCTCGAATGTGTAGAGTCACATTTTAGGAGTCTTCCTCAATTGCTCTGTATCTTATTCAGTGAAGCAGAGTCTCTCAGTTGAACCCAGAGCTCACTAACTAATCTAGCCAGCTTGCTACAGGGATCCCAACCAGGTCTTCTGAGTCACATGAATTATAGGTGGGTGGCCATACCCACCTGGCATTTACCTGTGTTCTGGGAATCAGAACTCCAGTCCTCACACTTGCTGCATAAACCATCTCCCCAGACCTAAAGTTTTGATAATGCATTGATTTTATTTATTTGTATGAGTGTATGCCTACAAGTTTGTTTGTGCACCACGCATATACCGGTGCCCTCACAGAGCAAAAGGGGACATTCAGTCCTTGGAATTAGAGTCATAGTTGGTTGTCAGCTGCCTGATATGGGTGCTCGGACCCAAACTGGTTCCTCTGCAGGAGTAGCAAATGCCTTTGACTGCTGGACCTTCTCTAACTTGCAAAGTTTAGATTTTTTTTTTACTTTATTTTTTATTTCTTCAAGTTACATCTCAATTGCAATCCCCTCCCTACTCCCCCCTCCAGTCCCATCCTCCCACCCTCTTCCGCCTCAACCCACCCATCCCCCCCTTTTTTTTGTTTAGTTTAAGGTATATCTTTTTCTCCCAATAGCTCCCCCTTTCAGTCCAACAAATGGCTCTTTCTCTTATAATAATAAATACAATACAAAACAACAGAAATAAATAGGCCACAATTATGTGAGTTATATGGCTTAGCATACATTCCCAATGTCCAGTCCATATGTATTTGGCACCTGACTTTAACTTTCTACTATCTAACCATCTCCATGAGTTTAAAGTTCTATATCTAACTCAGCTTTCATACTAACTTGCATCACAATTTTAAAAACATCTTCTTAGATCCAGAACACCCTCTTGATTCCTAAACAACTCAAAATTCAACTATGAGACTCTAGCTATCTATTCTTCAACCACCTCAGAGACCTGAGAGGGATAAATATATCTGATTATATAGGAAGTGCAGGGCCTGCAGCTTCCAAAACTAAGAAACGACATACCAGTGGCTGCCTGGACGGTTCCCATTTTCTCTCCATACATTACAGCATCAATCTTCAGCCGTTTGGCCCCGTTTCTCTGACAGAAGTTTAGATTTTTTAGAAAGTTACTCTGTGAGGTTATAGAGCCTGGGCAGAGTGGGCAAGGAGAAGGGTAGCATCAGATGAATGTGGACATTTAGGCAGAAAGCAGACAGGGGCTTCCAGTTCTCAAAAAGACTCTTGGATTTTCCAGTCTCACATTTGGATTTTAATCTGGGAGCACTGAGAAGTCCATAAAGTGGATATAAATGATAATATAAAATTAATTAGCCGGGCGGTGGTGGCGCACGCCTTTAATCCCAGCACTTGGGAGGCAGAGGCAGGCGGATCTTTGTGAGTTCGAGGCCAGCCTGGTCTACAAAGCGAGTCCAGGACAGCCAGAGATATTCAGAGAAACCCTGTCTCGAAAAACCAAAAAAAAAATTAATCAGAATAATTTTAAAATACTGAACATATACAGAAGACCATAGGTTTATATAGTAAGTCACCACACAGCTCACAATCAGCACTTGATCCTGATGAGCAGTTCGTACGGAGAACACTCCCTTTTAGAGACTGCACTGTATGTATCCAACATTTGTAAAGCTGTACACTTCCAAAGTCGTCCATTTGGTTCTCATGAACTGGTATTTTATTTAAGATCATATTCTTAATAGAAAAAAGGAGAGACAGATGAAGTAAAACCAGCAGCACTTGAAATTGGTGGTAGGGATTAGTGGAAGAAAGGAGTCAAAGATGGCTGTGATTTTTCACTTGGGTGATAAGTACACTGCCATTTGTGAGAGAGAAAATGTGACCATTTCTCTATCACAAATGGGAAGGGGGCTACAACCAAAGGCTCCATTTTAAGCACTCAGCTCAAGTTTTGACATCCCTGTGATGCCTGGGAGAAATCTGAACCCAAAACATGAATGTAGGAGTCTTCAGCAAATGATGGGCTTTCAAAGTCTCAGAAGGAACTTTAAATAGAAAATCATTCCCGGTAAAAATAGACCGAGCAAAGTGTAACCTTAAACATCTGTGTTTCTTCTTTCTTTAATTCTCTTCCGCAAATAGAAGCAGAATCTCATCAAGCCTCTATATCTAGTTTACCAACTCATAGAAAATACAGGTGAGAAAAAGATGTGTTTTTTTTTTTTTAAATTAGAATTACACCACATCCAATTAGCAAAATTCAGACTGTGGGGAAACCATGCCGGACCGGATTCCTTCAATGAAAGAAAAAAAAAGGACCTGAAGAAGAAACTGGCAGTCAGCTTTTCATTGCTGTGTCAAAATACTTGAGAGTCAGCCCAGTGAGGCTGAGTTATGTTTCTACACATAGTGCCGCTCTCGGCCTTGCCCACCGCCCTTTCTGCAGTGAGAAGCAGTTAACGACTCGTAACTGGATAAAGTGCTGAAAAAAAAAAAAAAAAGAAGTGACTGACAAGTGTTCAGCCCAAGGAGACGTCTATAACAACACATCACACAAAGGCATGCGCACGCACGCATGGCTCGGGAAGAAGGACTGGAAAGGATCTAAGAGCTGGAGGGTGGGAAGGAGCGCTGTGAAGCATAGTCACTGAGCTCACAACCCTATGATTTGCCTGCACAAAATCAAGCAAAGAGTCGATCGACATTCCAGAAGGCAGCACTAGGTGTACCCTGTCTGTGGGTTCAAAACGAAGAATACGGGAAAGTGGGAAGGTGATGTGTGAGTATGGGAGTGTCCAGAGGGATTAGGAGGGAATTGAGGGTAGATATGATCATGATACATTATATACAGATATGAATCATCAATGAATAAATAGATATTTTCATAAAGTTACTAGAAATAATGCTTTGTGAACTGAAGGAATCATTCTTCACCCTACATAAGCAAGTTTCTTTCTGCATCTATTTAAAGATAGGTTTTCAATTATAAAACTAAAAACAGACACTACTAATGACAAAGGGAAGAAATGCTTAGTACAGCCCAAATTCTTAAAAGTTCTTGAGTGCTGTTTTGATTCAAAAACGTGATCTGCTTCTGGTAGAATGGATACATAAACAGCAAATCTAGAAAAAGAAATCTGGTGACAAAGCCTTAGTAATCTGATAAGATGCATTGTGTCCTTCAGGAATGTTTTGATTGTATAATATTTAGATAGATATGGTAATTTTTCTATCTAATTAGTTTATTACATAAGATTGGTTTTTGCAGCTACCATTTATCAAATAGTTCTATGATCCAATCACTTTAAAATTTCACATATTTAGAGCTGGGCGGTGGTGGCACACACCTTTAATCCCAGCGCTTGGGAGGCAGAGGAAGGTGGATATTTATGAGGAGGCCAGCCTGGTCTACAAAGTGAGTCCAGGACAGCCAGGGCTACACACAGAAACTTTGTTTCAAAAAATAAACAAAAAAAATTTTTTTTACATATTTGGGCTGGAGGGATGGCTCAGAGGTTAAGAGCACTGGCTGTTCTTCCTTCCGAAGGTCTGAGTTCAATTCCCAGCAACCACATGGTGGCTCACAGCCATCCATAATGAGATCTGGTGCCCCATACATGCAGGCAGAATACTGTATACATAATAAAGAAATCTTTTTTTAAAAATTCACATATTTTATTTCTTTTTTACATTTATTTGTTTTTTGATTTATGGATCATGATGTTTCATGAGGTTAATATTACGTGTTTTCTCCCTTTTTTTATAAACAAGGAGTCTATAACTTACTCAAGATCACAACTACTAAGTACAATCTAAACTTAGGAAACTCCACCTCCCCACTTTCTCCCACTCCTAGATAGACTCAATTAAAATTAATATATTCTCAGTAAATGGCATGTTACACATTCTACTTCGTTTTTTTTTCTTTTTTTTTTGTTTTTTTTTTTTTGTTTTTTGAGACAGTTTCTCTGTCTCTGGCTGTCCTGGACTCACTTTGTAGACCAGGCTGGCCTCGAACTCACAGAGATCCACCTGCCTCTGCCTCCCAAGTGCTGGGATTAAAGGCATGCGCCACCACCCCCCAGCACATTCTCATTCTTATAGCCAGCTTTTCAACCTGACTTTGCGTTTCATCAAAATAAACTTGTTATAAATGCTTTTGGGGATAGAGTTGTTTGACTTAGGAAAGAATAATGCTCAAGAGTGATTGCTATACAAACATGGAGCCCTGACTTGGATGCTCAGCACCACATAAAAAGCCAAGCATAGCTGGGCATGGTGGCAGACGCCTTTAGTCCCAGAACTCAGGCGGCAGAGGCAGGCAGATCTCTGTGAATCTCAGGTCAGCCATTGCATGAATAGACCCTGTCTCAACAACAAGCAAACCAAGCAAACAAAGACACCCTGGTCATGGTCTGTATCCACAGGAGGTGGGAGGATTCCAGGGCCTTTGCTGGTTCTCTTGCCAATCCAGCTAAAATGGCCAGCGCCCAAATCAGTGGGAGACCCTGTCTGAAAGAGTGAGGAGAGTAGGCAAGGAAAACACCAGTGTTGACATAGGGCCTCCACGTGTGTGCATACATTCAGCACACACAAAGAATGAAGCATGAAAGGCTGATGTCTCTTCATGCATTCCTTTATCAAAAAAAAAATGATAAAGCAAAACTAAAGCTTCTTATTTTAAATGTCTTTGGTAAAGATGGAAGGATATAAATATATCTTTTAATCACAAACCTAATAAAATACTTCTACTTGAAGTTGTTCTTTCTTTGCAGATGGGTCTGTACGTAGAATGGCTAGGTTTTAGGGAATAAGACACAACTCATGTTTGCCCACTTGACAAGCATTTATTGAGTGTGAGGGGCTTCTATGAAAATAACAGGGGTATATGAAAGACATACCACCCGTCTCACTAATCCTATAGCTAAAAATAAGTAAATAAGCATAATTAGAAATTATATACTGTGAGGGAAAGGTTTGCATTATGTATGAGTGTGTATTAAAAGGATATCTCTTGTCAGGTGTGGTGGTGCATGCCTTTAATTCCAGCATTCAGGAGGCAGGGGAGATGGATTTCTGTGCACCAGGCCAGCTAAAGCTACACCGTGAGACCCCTTCTCAAACAAAGGATGTTTGTTTGGTGATCAGAGTATTGAGCCCTGTGTATTTAGAGATAAATAGTATGGGGGTGGGGCTGAGGATGTAACTCAGTGGAGAGGGCTGGCCTGGAATGGCAGACCCTGGGCTTTCTATAGCATCCCCTAAAAAGAATTTACTTCTCACATAGGGGCAGAGTTTGAGGCCAGCCTGGTCTACAGAGTGAGTTCCAGGACAACCAGGGCTAAACAGAGGACCGCTGTTTAGAAAACACCCCCGAAGAAATTACTGCTGCATTTATAAACAGCATAACTTAATAAAAAGTGAAATTCTTGTTCATGTTCTGGTGTTTTGAAGCACAAATGGGAAACTGATTCTACTCTCCTCCACCCCCAAGCATAAGCTTCACCGGACCTTTTAGGAAATGCTCCTTTTAGTATGACCCTAAAAGGCTCTCAATCCATAGGACAAAGTTATAAGAGCTTCCATGTGAGCTGGAACTGTACTCAGTGATAAGCCCAAGCCCTAGATCAACCCCCAACACCTGAAAAAACAAAACTATGAGTTATCAAGATCGCTAGGTGCGATGGAGTCACCTCCTGACCTGAGTCTGATCCGCAGAACCCAGGTAGCTGAGGGAGAGAACTAATTCCTGAAGGTTGTTTTCTGACTTAGGCGTTCACGCTGTGGCACAAGCACTGTGGCACCCACACACACACACATTCACACACATCTCTAAAATGTAAGATAAAATGGACCTTGTACCTTTTAAGTAAAAGTTGAATTTTGTTTCTCAGCATTGCCTAGGGGGTGCTACCATGTAGGCCCCCAGTGCAAGAGGAAGCTCATAGCCCTCATATGACTGTTGAACTGAGAGGGGCTGATTTGGAGAGACACTTCACATCGGAGGAGTGGGATGGGTGGGAGAGGAAGAGGGTGGGAGGGTGGAACCGGGAGGGGTGGAAAGAGGGCACTATGATGGAGATGTAACTTGATGTAATAAATAAACATTATAATAAAAAAAATTTTTAAAGTTAAGCATTGCCCACAATTGTCTTCACAAGACATAAAAGCAGTTCTTTAGTATCCTGCATGCAGACTAGGATAACTTTTAAAGTTATCCAAACTTACCTTTCACAGATGGGCAGGCCATTGGCAGGTCTGAAGTCTAAAATTAACTCTGCCAGTTGTGATGTGGTTTGCTACATCTAACACAATGGCTCAGGGGACTCGGTTAGGTTTGCTTGCTACTTCAACCCAGTCTACTCCTACAGAGTTTGATTGCCTGAAATGGGTGTTATACACAAGCCATGGTAACCAAGCGGCCTGGAAATATATGGAGATTAAACAAGCCTCTCTTTGAATCTCAGGAAACCCTGGAAACGGTGTGGGGGATGGAGGAGTCACAGCTGAGGTTGCCAGAAGGGGGCTTAACTTTTAACCTTGTTGAAATTTAGCAGAGAGCAGGCTGCTGATATGCTGTGAGAGATCAAGAGATGAGGGTGGCATTTGAAGGAAGCTATGTTTTTAACCCATCATCTCCTCGACGTCCTGTAGCTTGAAGGACCATATATAGACATAAAGAGCATCCCAACTGGGTGTCACTTAAAAATACCAGCAGCTGTTACTTTTGCCTGCACACATTCACAGTTGGCTAAATAAAACAGCCCTTGTGCTAAGAGCTGCTGCCTTCTGAGTGGTGCCCTAGGTTTATGCTGTTTCCTCCTGTTCAGCTCTCTACCTCAGAATAGCAGAAAGCAACCCCTGGGCGAATGAAAGGAATCACTTATGAGAATGGAAAAGTTGGCATACATTTAAATGATGAAACTTGCAACCTTTCAGGAGGCAAAGACAGGAGAATTGCTGTGAACCTAAGTTGTAGAATGAGGTCCAGGCAAAAGAAAAGAGAGGGAGAGGAGGGGAGGAAAGGAAGAAAGTGAAGGGATTCATCTTCGCATACAGTATTGAATCCCTGCCTGTAAGACTGCTGGACTCCAAAGACCCCAGACACTCCCTATACTTGGCCATTTGTTTTCCCTCCCCAATGGTCTTTGTTTACACCTGCTTCCCGGCTTCTCTGCATGTTTTCTTTAGTTGCCGTAGTCATAACCATAGCAACTTGAGAGAGCTGCAATCCGATTAGAGCTGGAGACATGACCTTCATTCCAGCTTATACAACACAACTACCCTGTCCTGCCCCTGTAAGAATCTGGTCACATATAGTCAAACCACCCTCCCCAGGAGAACTATTGCAAGCTTTCCCACCTATTACTATGCTTGAGGATGCTATGGTCTCAAAATACCCACCAGGAACTGCCCCCCCATCAAAGTAATCTACTTTGAAATCTGATGTTTTCAAATTTCTATAATTTAGATGCTATATTCTACATTTCCCCACTAATCATTTAATTTCAAAAGAAATCCTTAGCTATGCATGATGGTACGTACACTCCTATGATCCTAGCATTCCAAAGGCTAACACAGGAGAATTATAAATTTAAGGCCTAGATCACACAGCAAAGCCTTATCTTAAAAAAAAAAAAGGGTCAGGCATGGTGGCACACGCCTTTAATCCCAGCCCTTGGGAGGCAGAGGCAGGCGGATCTCTGTGAGTTCGAGGCCAGCATGGTCTACAAAGAGAGTCCAGGACAGCCAGGGATGCACAGAGAAACCCTGTCTCCAAAAACAAAAACAAAAAAAGACCCTGCTCTTCAACTGCTGCACACTCAGGAGATCCGCCGCGACCCTTCTTGTGGCAAAAGGGTATACCGTTCAACACAGTGACACACTGCAGCTTCCAGTGGGAGATGGTAGGAGATGATTTTTGTACATTTGTGTGTGTGTGTATGTGTGTGTGTGTGTGTGTGTGTGTGTTTTCTTTGCGGGGGGGTGAGGGGTTGCAAGGGCAGAGGGAGGATATGGAGGGACCGGGAGACGAGTGGGATTGGGGTACAATGTTTACAGAGGTCAGAAGAACATGTGCGGTTCCCTGGAAATGAAGTTACAGGTGTTTGTGAGCTAGCGAATGTGTGGGGAAGTGAACCCGGGTCTTCTGCCAGCGCCGAAAGTAAATGCTCTTAACAGCTGAGCCATCTCTCCATCTTTTCGTTTGTGACTGTGTTGGGGCCAGTAAAAGTGCCTGCACTTGGCAGAGCAGCCATCAGAATCAGACGTCCCCCCTCACAAGGTCCCTGACTGAAGCTGCAGCTCACCCATCAGGCTAGGCCACCGGCCAGCAGGCTCCAGGGAGCTACCTATCACAATTGAGTGACCACAGTGAGCTCTTTATGTAGGTGCTGATATGGGGAACTTGGTCAGGTCCTCATGATTCTGGGGCACTTGCCCACTGAGCCACCTCCCCAGCAGGAAGAAGCAATCTGAATGAATTAGTAGATTGACTCCACGTACGGCAAATTTGATGGAGAATAAAGGCAGAGAGAAGGCATCACAGAAAAAACAGAGAATGTGTAAAGCCTGAAGCATAAACAAAACACATCTCCAGCCAGGTATGGCAATCCACATCTACCATCCAGATGGAGGCAGGAGAATTGTGAGTTCAAAGCTAACTTGCGCTACATAGACCATATTTCAAGAAAACAAAAAATCAAACCATGCATAGACAAAGAAAATACTGCCCACTACAACCATGTACATGTTAATGTGAACTCTCATTCAACAAGTATTTCTTTTCTATGTGTCCATATACATACGTGTGGATACATATGTGGGTACAGATCAGCATGCACATGTGCGTACATTTATGTAGAGGCTGGAAAGGACATGTGTTGTCATATCTAAGATACCAACCATCTACATTCTCTTTTATTTTAATTGAAACAAAGTCTCTCACTGGCCTGGAACTTTCCAAATTATGCTAGGATAGCTGTCCAGCAACCACAAGAATCTACATCCATGTCCCCAGTATGCTCAAACCCCCTCCACCTCCTTTCTTTCTTTTATTTCTTTTTTTTTCTTTCATTTCTTTAATGTGGGTTCTACAAATTAAACTCAGGTCTTCATTTTTTTAAAAGACTATTTTTGTTTTTAATTCTGTGTGTGTGTGTGTGTGTGTGTGTGTGTGTGTGTGTGTGTATGCATGAGTGAAGTGCCCATGGAGACCAGAAGAGGGTGTTGGAACCCCTGAAGTTGGAGGTATGGTTTTGAGCAGCCTGATATGGATACTGGGAACCAAATCTAGGTCTCTGCAAATGCAGCTCTTAACCCCTGAGCCACTTCTTCAGTTCCAGGTCCTCATTTTTGCCTCTCTTCAGCCCTCAAAAAATATTTCTTAGCCAGGCATGGGTGGTGCATGCCTTTAATACCAGCACTTGGGAGGTAAAGGCAAGTAGATGTCTGTGAGTTCAAGGCTAGCCTGGTCTACATACTGAATTCAGGCCAGCCAGGGCTACATAGCATGAGATTGTCTCAAAAAGAAACATTTTATATATATATATATATATATATATATGTTTCTACCCCAACTCCTCTCAGTTTCACCACTCACCTCCTTACCACCTACCAATTTTGTCTTTCTCTGTTTTTAAATTTAATTTAACTTTACTTTATTTTATGTGTATGTCTGCTTTGCTTGCATGTCTGCCTATGCACCAAGTACATGCCTGATGCCTTGGGAGGCCAGAAAAGGGTATCAGATCCTCCAGAACTATAGTTACAAACAATTGTGATCCACCATGTGGTTGCTGGGTATAAAACCCAGGTCCTCTGGAAAATTAACCAGTGCCCTAAACCAGTGAATTATCTCTCCCTTCTTTAAAAAAAAGAAAAATCCAATTCGTGCTACCCACTTATTCATGGATGTGCGGGTCGTTCACTGAAGCATGGTTGATCGGTCAGAAGCCACACCCTTAAAGACAACTAACGCTGCCTCCCCCAGAAGCTATTATCTGTCAATAATATCTCAGTTAGGGGTCAGGGATCGTGAAACCATTCCTTCTCCATGCTGGAATGTTGACGGGCTTGATCTTGTGCGGGCAACCACACCTGCTTTGAGTATGTAAGTACATCGGTGCTGTCATGCCCAGAAGACACTGTTTTGTTCCAACTTCTGGTTCTGACAACCTTTCTGCCCCCTCTTCTGCAATGCTTCAAGCTGTGTGCCTGGTGGCAACATAGATGCCCCTTTAGGGGCTGAGTACTTTGACTAGTTCTGGGATTCTGCATTAACCACCACCTACTGTACAAAAGAAACTTCCCTGGTAAACTCTGAGAACTTCACTGATGGATGGGTAGATACAAATTTAGAGGACAGTTTGATACTAAGTCCATTTAGCAGAATAATAGTATAAAGTTCGCCCTTGGGGCTTGTGAGGTCCTCAACCATGGAGTCTTGGCCAGATTCACAGTACCAGGCATGTGCTTCCTCCTGTTGAAGGAGTCTTAAAATCTGGTCAAAAGTGAGGGGTTGGGGGGTAGAGGAGGGTGTGTGTGGACGATCCCAGAGAGTGATGAAATCTGGAACCTACTGCAGCTGGCACAACTCAGCCTGGATTTTCCCTGGTGCTGTAGTGTCCCAGCAGTGACTGGACAGACACCCCCAGAAAAGGAGCAGATCCACAGCTGCACGTGTTTTTCTCTCATGGTCCTGCCTAGTGGCGTCAGGGTGGACCAGAAAAAAGTGACACCACAACCGGTAGCGCACTTTCTCCACCACATGCCCACTGGGACGCCACGCCCGAGAGAAACACAGCCCGCCAACTGAATGACATACAGTAGGATTCCATATGGCCTTTTTTTTTTTTAATTTTTCAGTCTTTTTTTTTTTTTTTTTTAAGATTTATTTATTATGTATACAGTGTTCTGTCTGCAGGTATATCTGCAGGCCAGAAGAGGGCACCAGGTTTCATTATGGATGGTTGTGAGCCACCATGTGGTTGCTGGGTATTGAACTCATGACCTCTGGAAGAGCAGCCAGTGCTCTTAACCGCTGAGCCATCTCTCCAGCCCCATATGGCCTTTTCAAATGGTCTTTTTATCCCTCTACAGCCTTTCTCTGCTTTACCATCTTATCCCTTTCTGCACCTGAACGGCTGTCTCCACTTTTTCTCTTTTTTAATATTGAGTTCTTGTCCTCTGAGCAAACCACAGATGAGTACAGAGGTTAATTTCCCCTTCAAAGTGGCTGTAATTCACAGCTAGAGAAGCAGTCATTAGTGCACAACAGGCTGAGTGAAGATCCTTCTCCAAATCCCTCCCTGCTCCCAAACCAAGGTCACTGTCTCAGGGTTTCTATTGCTCTGGTGAAACACTATAACCAGAAGCAAGCTGGGGAGGAAAGGGTTATTTACTTGACATACACTTCCACCTCACAGTTCAGCATATAAGAAGTCAGGACAGGAAATCAAGCAGGGCAGGAACCTGGAGGCAAGACCTGACTCAGAAGCCATGGAGGGGTGCTGCTTACTAGCTTGTTCCCTATGGCTTGCTCAACCTGCTTTCTTACAGAACCCAGGACCAGCAGCCACCCACAGTAGGCTGTACCCTTCCCTATCAATCACTAGTTAAGAAAATGTCCCACGGGCTTGCCTACCATCAGATTCAGATCTTACTGAAGCACTTTCGTAATTAAGGTTCCCTCCTCTCAGATGACTGTACTTTGTGTCAAGTTGATGTAAAACTATCTAAAACAGTTACTATAGTGTTATTTCAAGACTTTTAAACTGTTAGGTCCCCCTCCTCACATAAAATCTACTAAATGCTGTAAAACAGACAAATATGGAGTTCCCTGTGGTGGCCTTTATGCCTGGTAACGGGGGCAGCAGAGGAATTCCACTCCAAGAGTGCCTTCCCCCACAGATCTGCTGATCTGGATCCCAGGACTGAAAATCTGTTCTCCACATCTGAATGATACCCAATGAATCAGCACTGCTGTCTCCCCCTGGCCAAAGTTCAAGAAGACTGGAGTGTCATTCAGTAGAGCATCCAGAGTGATGGATAACGAAAGCTGGCAGGAACTTTTCCCACTCCACTGCAATCATCTTTTGAGAGCATTTGGCTCTCTTGACATAGCAGTGTTTTAGTACCAACCAGATATCCTTTGTCATCTGTGCTTCTGTCCTTGGCAAAAAATCAAACAAACAATCCAGGCATACAATTGTGAGGATACAAAGTAAATGTTTCATCTTCACAATGCAGAAAAGTGAATCGAATTAAATAGAATGGCAACACACGCCTGTCATCCCAGTGCTTAGGAAAAGCAGCAGCACAAAGGTCAGGAGTTCAAGGCTATCCTCAGTTAATGTGAGTTCTAGGCCACCCTAGACTAACTATATGACATTCTGTCTCAAACAAACAAAAAAAAGAAACAAGCACCTAGACAAGGAATATATATATATATATATTTAATGATTGAAAGAGTATCTTCTAATATAATTTGTTATCACAGATTCCATGTTGTTGTTTGAGGTTGCATGCCTATGTAGCCAAGGCTAGCCTGAAACATCCTACATAACACAGGGTTGGCCTCAAACTCACACTCCTGTCTCAGCCTCCTGACTACTGGGGTACAAGCATGTGCCACCATACAGAGATTCTAGCATGTTTTGAAAAGACAAAGAAAAAGCTATGGCTCCTCTGAAACTGCTATTTAATTATCAATTGGTATTTATTAATAACTATAAAGTGTAAGATTAGGCCAGCGGCTTTGCAGAACAGCAGGCGGCCTGGCCTGCCTAAACCGGTTGCCTGATTTGTCCTGGGGAAAGAGCCCTGGGACCAAGGGTGGCCTACACCACCTGTAACCTAAACTCTGTTAATTAATATAAGTTTTTATATTAGGCCAGTAGAATTACCAGCAGCTTGGTGAGAGATTTGCCTGGGTTCGAGGGAAGTCCAGGAGTCCAAGTCCAAGAGTCCAATGGCCCTGGATTGCTTGGACTGAGGGCCTATTAACTGCCTCAGTCCTTTCCCCAAAAATTAAACACACCAAGACCTTTTAATGCTTCAATGATTAACCCTTAGCTGGGCAGACTCTCAATTAGCTACTCTAAATTAACCCGGATCACCTAATCCCAAACTGCCATGTGCCTGTGATTACCTTCCAGTGTTCTCAAACACATCTATCTGCTTCTGTGTCTCCTGATAGAATGAATTAATCCTCTGTGTAAAACGCAGGGTTCCTGTTCTAATCTCAGGAAGTCCCCTCTCCCTATACTCTTTCTGCCCAGCTAATTGGCTATCAGCGACTTTTATTAACCAATCAAGAGAATGTCTCAGAAGGGGCAGTAATCAGATCTCAGAACTAAAATCAGCCTATCAGAAGCAATGATATTAGACCTTCCCCAACACTCCTCACTGTTCACTTAGTCAAGCTTGGGGAATTACTCAGGCTATAAAATTGCTTTTTGTCCCAGGCAGATCCAAATAGCCTCAATTCCTACTGATCTCTGCTATTTACTTAAGATCCAATAGCACAGTCTTCAAAATCACTGGCAGACTCGTGACATGTGTTTCTATTTTCCTTCTGTAAAGAAAATACTATGAAGACGAAAGCTAAAGGTACTCCATGATCTCACCAAAGGTAGCACAGCAGTTCTTTGTTGATGGAAGAATGGAACCTTGAGCTAAGGAAGACAGGAGACCACAGGAAGCCTGGAAATGTGAGATGAAGGCACCTCTCCTGGGTGTCCCAGATGGAGCATAGCCCTGAGAAAGCCTGGATGTTAGCACAGTCTGTCCCATTTCTGCATTGGATCTCCAGAATAATGAGACAATAAACTTCAATTGTTTTAGGACACAAGTGTGCTGTATTATTTTTTACATCACTAAGAAACTGACATGCTTACTTCAAAATTTATTTCAAGAGCTAGAGAGATGGCTCAGTTGCTAAGAGCACTTGCACTCTTCTAGAGGACCTGAATTTGATTCCTAGCACCCACATCGGAGCTGGGATCACAACCTGTGACTTCAGGTCCAGGGGATCTGACACCCTCTCTGGTCTCCTTGGGCATGCACACACACCTGGCTCACACACTGTGAGACATATGTAAATAAAAATAATAAACATAAATCTTTCAATTTTATTTCAGTAGTAATGTTCCTCCTTTTCAGTTGGCATATAAACTACAAAACAAAGGGTTTCATTCTGATTTTGATGTTGTTGTTATTTGTTTTTCAAGATAGGGTTTCTCTGTGTAGCCTTGACTGTTCTAGAACTCACTCTGTAGACCAGGCTGGCCTTGAACTCAGAGATCTGCCTGCCTCTGCCTTCCAAGTGCTGGGATTAAAGGCGTATGCCACCACCACCCAGCTTACTTTTCTCTCTCTCTCAATTATTGTATTCAATTACTGTATTGTATTTGGCCTCTTATTTTTGAGGAAGTATATTTTGGGAAATCCGACATTAGTATGTGTTAGGTCTGCCTGAGTCCCAGGTTCTCCCAGCATGCCTCAGCTTCTACCTGTTCCTGGGCATGCCCTGCCCCCACAAACTCTACCTATATAATCCCGACATCTTGGTGGCTTGCTCTCTCCCTCTCCCACTTTCTCTCTTTCTCTCTCTCATGAAGTTTATTGACTCAGTGGTTAAGAGCACTTGTACTCTTCTACAGGACCCGAGTTTGATTCCAAGCACCCACATCGGAGTTGGGATCACAACCATCTGTAACTTCAAAGAAACAGCGCTGTTTCTATTCCCCTCTTGTATCCAATAAACCTGCCTTTATAGCCAGGCGGTGGTGGCGCTCGCCTTTAATCCCAGCACTTGGGAGGCGGAGGCAGGCGGATCTTTGTGAGTTCGAGGCCAGCCTGGTCTACAAAGTGAGTCCAGGACAGCCAACGATACACAGAGAAACCCTGTCTCGAAAAACCAAAAAAAAACAAAAACAAAAACCTGCCTTTATATAATTTAATTTGGCCTGGATTGGATCATTTTCCAAAAGTGCAGTTTAATTTTTTAAAACAATATGTAACTATTATAATGCTGAATTGGGAATATGGTCCATTCACAATGACTGCAGGGCATGTGGGAGGGCCTATGTTCAATCCCCAGTGCCACAAGAAGATAAACAATTCACAATGCTTTTTGATATTCTGAAGTTTTGCATTTAAAAATAGAAGCTGGTTATATAGAGAAAGCTTACAAGTCCTCAAACCTAGACAAAGAACTACAGGAGCTAAGGAATGCTGAGAGTAGGAGAAAAAGTTTTCTCCAGGGAAGAGCACACCAGTTGGTTATCCAATACCAAGTGGCCAACCCTAAAAACATGCATACAAGTAATATTATATGGACTGAACAGGTTGCATATTTATATACCTAAGTATATATACTTAGGTATATAAATATACATATATCATGTATATATGTATATATATGTAACAACAATTAAAGAAAAAGAGGCCATGAATTTGAGATATGGGATGGGTTGGAGAGAAGAATGGAAATGGGGGAAATGACATAATTATGTTATAATCTCAAAATGTAAATTGTGGAACAAAAAAGCTGGCTATATAAAGACAGTACATACCATAGTCTTGATGATGGAACAAACTGCTCGGTTCTGTTGCATATCCAGTAACCTACAGAGGATGGGACATGCTGTAAGTGCTCAGTGACTAAGCATGGGATGCACTAAATGAGAGAAGTCAAGCTCTTCAACAGCCTCCTGACACTACATGAGTATCCACCCATCTGCCATCCGTATGCTGATTTGATGAATGAGCACGTTAGCAGCGGTAATTTCTCTACAGACAGAAACAAAGGCAACATTGAACTTTCTAGTGTTCCACACACAGTTGTGGATAAACGTTAAGAAAAAATAAGGTGCAGTAAAAAAAAAAAAAAATGTACACTGAAAAGGAAGGTCAGTGGCCAGCAATTGCTTCAAACTTCAGCAGCTTTCCTGAAGTTGTGAGTTTTCCTCCTTAGCACAGTATTCCTGTGACAGTTATCTTCAGCTGTCCAGGAGACACCGCCCAGTCACCTGGGGAGAGGGAACCTCAACTGAGGAACTGCCTAGATTAGATTGGCCTATGGCCTCATCTGTGAGGTATTTTCTTAACTGCCAATTGATGTAGGAGAGCTCAGCCCACTGTGGGCTGTGCTATCCCTATTCAGGTATTCCTGGGATGCATTAAAAAAAAAAAAAAAAGGTAGCTGAGCAAACTGGAGGGAGAAAGTTAGGAAGCAGCATTCCTCTGAGGTCTCTGCCTCGGTTCTAGACTCCCATTCCATTCTTGGGAAGAACCTCCCCCTTCCCTCAATGACAGACTGTAACCTGCAAGTGGCAGCAAACCCTTTCCTCCCTATGTTGGTTTTTGTTGTTGTTGTTGTTGGGGTTTTTTTTTGGTTTTGGTTTTGGTTTTTTGGTTTTTCGAGACAAGGTTTCTCTGTGTGTATCTGGCTGTCCTGGACTCACTTTGTAGACCAGACTAGCCTTGAACTCACAGAAATCCACCTGCCTCTGCCTCCCTAGTGTTGGGATTAAAGTCGTGTGCCACCATGCCCAGCAATTTCAGACAGCTGTGAACTGCCATGTGGGTGCTGGGATTTGGACCCGGGTCCTTTGGAAGAACAACCAGTGCTCTTAACTGCTGAGCCATCTCTCCAACTCCCTACATTGTTTTTGATCAGTATTTTACCATAGCAACAAAAAGCAAACTGTGACAACAACCACTTGTCATTTCAGCCATTTAACATTTTACAGACATTCCATGAAGGCTTGTGGAAATAGTTAGCACATTTGTCCTTTTGCCACAGATGGGTGAAACCAAGTGCTGAAAAGATTGTGACAATAAATATTGCCACTCTCAGGGGGTTCCAATACTTTCTCATTACTTAGATAATCTTGTTTTCTGGTCAGTTGCCTGGGTTAACTCAAGTTGATGCCAACGAAGTTACCTAAACTAGAGGAGACTTTTGAGTTGGCATGGAGACCTCTATTTAACATACCATGATAGATAATGGAGAAGTAAATGGAAAAAACAAATCCCTATAATAGTTATTACTGAGCTCACAGATACTAATTTTTTTTCTCCCAATGTAGACACAATACCAACAAGTTTACTTACTTGATTTCTAGCACATGTTAAGAAATAGCAGTGCCTGGCATGGTGGCACACACCTTTAATCCCAGACTTGGGAAGTAGAGGCAGGCAGATCTCTGTGAGTTCGAGGCTAGCCTGGTCTACAAAGTGAGTCCAGGAGAGCCAGGGCTACACAGAGAAACCCTGTCTTGAAAAAACAAAAATCCCCCCAAAACCACAAAAAACAAAAACAAAAAAAGAAATAGCAGCAGTAGGAGCATGCTGGGAAGAACATAGAATATGAAGAAGCAATAGTATACAGGCCTGAGAAGTCGAAATAGAACTGGACTTACTGGGGTATGCATGCCTGGAATCCCAGCTACTTGGGACACCCAAGGCATGATCACATGTTCAAAGACAACCTGGGAAGTTTAGAGAGACGCTGTCTACAGATTAAAAAAAAATAAATAAAAGAGCTGACAGTATAGTTCAGTGGTAGAGAACTTAGCTTGCATGTGTGAAACCTCACGTTCAATTCATGGTGCAAAAACCTACAAACAAAACACCAAGAAACACCAAGAGGTTCTTATGATTTCTATCTAACTGCCCTCCCCCATAGGCTAGTGTTTTGAGCGCTCCACCCCAGCTTCTGGTGCTCTTGTGAAGACCGTGGAGTGTTTTGAAGACCATGGAGCAGAGCTTATGTTGTTTCTGGCTCTGAGCTAGCTCTTCTGCTCCCTGCCCTGTACTCCTGTTACCTTGAACTCTGGTGCCTTTCTCACGTGATAGACTGAAATTCTGACAGTCCAAGCCCTATTCCAATCTTCCTGTAAGTTTTCTCCAGGTGTTTTGTCATAGTTGTGGTTAAAGTCAGAGATGCCATTGCGGATGTATGAACATGGCGTAATGATTTGGAGCACTGGTTCCATTCCCACAAGCTTACTCACACACCTTTACCTTTTCAGCTTTCCTAACTAAAAACTAGAGATACTAACGGCATTTCTAACACAGTGGTAACTCAAATAAAACCGAGTAGAAGCAAAACAGAACAGTGTTTGGAGATAGGAAATACTCCTTAATTTAAAATTAAAGAGCACACACGCATGCTAATGATTGTTTTTTAAATGGGACAGTGAGATGTCTTAGCAGGAAAGATGCTTGCCATCAAGTCTAATGAGTTCAGTCACCACAGTCCAAACCATGGAAGGGGAGACTTGACTATCACAGCTGACCTCTGACCTCTACACTTGTGCCTTGGTACTCACATGCACGTGTACAAACAAATACTGTTCAGAAAGCATACGCCTCTTTCTAGGGATCAGATAGCATTCTGGATGGGTATGGAGAGTCTGTTTCAGCTGCTATAACAGAATGCTTCAGGCTGAGTAACTCATAAGTAATAGAAGCTTATTTACCTTAGGTCTCTGGAGTCTGGGAAGTTCAAGTCATAGTGCAGCAGAAGGGCAAGTGAGGCCATTAAAGACAGAAAAGAAATGTAACTAAACCTACTCTTTTCATCAGGGACTCACTCCTACTGTAATGGCATTACTCCATGTATAAGGGCAGAGTCTCCTTACCCAATCACCCCTTAAAGGTTTCACTTCTTAATACTGTTACAATGGAATGAAATTTAAAAACATTAGACTTAGGGGACTTCCAGACCATATCAGCAGGCTTGGGAAATGATGATAAATACAGGTAGGAACTGAGGCTGATATGGAAAAGAGAGACAATTAAGAAAATAAGATGGGGCTTTGTATGGCTTAAAAAGTTTGAGCAATGGGGCTGGAGAGATGGCTCAGCGGTTAAGAGCACTGGCTGCTCTTCCAGAGGTCATGAGTTCAATTCCCAGCAACCACATGGTGGCTCACAACCATCCATAATGAAATCTGGTGCCCTCTTCTGGCCTGCAGATATACCTGCAGACAGAACACTGTATACACAATAAATAAATCTTTAAAAAAAAAAAAAAAAAGTTTGAGCAAGCCGGGCATGGTGGCGCATGTCTTTAAGCCCAGCACTCGGGAGGCAGAGGCAAGTGGATCTCTGTGAGTTCAAGGCAAGCCTGGTCTACAGAGCGAGTCCAGGACTGCCAGAGCTGTTACATAGAGAAACCCTGTCTCAAAAAACAAACAAACAAAAAAAGTTTGACCAATATTTACAACTGGGCTTTGCATAACAAGAAATGGGAATATAGGGGCAGGTAGGATAGCACAGTTCTCCAGAGTCATAGCAGGTGAATCTCTATGAGTTCCAGACTAGCTAAGGATACATAGTGAGACAGTAACTCAGGAAAGAAAAAAAAAAGAAAAATAGGAAAAAAAAAAACAAACAAAAACAAAAAAGAAATATGAGTCTGTACTAAGGGACTCCCTCCAGTTAAAAACCACAAAGTGCACCGGGCATAGTGGTACACGCCTTTAATCCCAGCACTCGGGAGGCAGAGGCAGGGGGATCTCTGAGTTCGAGGCCAGCCTGGTCTATAGTGTGAGTTCCTTGGGGACCCAGGGCTACGGGGAGAAACCCTGTTTCAAAAAACCAAAAAACAAACAAACAACCCCCCCCCAAAAAAAAACAAAAAGGAAAAAGAATTAACCTGAATTCTTCTATATTTTCTCCCTTCAGATTATTTCTCTTGCTGTCTTGCATAATGGAGAATATACATACTTTTCCGTATTTGGCTCTGTGGGGCTAGAGGAATGGTACAGTGCTTCCTACATATTAATTTTATAATGAATTGATTTATTGCTTATAAGATTTTAAAAATTAAATGTATGATTTGACAATTTCATACAAGCATATGTGTTCTGATCACATTTATTCACTACCATTTCTCAACACCTTCCCATTCATATCAAGACACTTTCCTCCCTACAAATCCTCCTCTCACTTCCATGTCTTGTTTTGTTCTGCATTTTGTTTTGTGACCCACTGAGTGTAACCAGGATAGTGTACTTGAGCCTGGGTTTAGAGCTATCTAGCTGGGCACATCTGGGACTTACCAGTGCAGACAATGCCTCCTCCTCCAGCATGCATCAACAGCCAATAGTTCCCCAGGGAGGGGTAGGGTCCCATGAGCCCTCCCCTACCCATAAATTGGGTTCATTATCACAATAGTCATGTCATGCCCAGAAGACAATATTTCATACCCCTCTTCATGACCACCTGGCTATGCTCTTTTTCTCTATCCTTGCCTTTTCTTATTAACATATCTGAAAAGTCATTTAAAGTTAGTTCATAGGCCACACATGAGTGCCTTGTTCCTATAACCTCATCAATTGGGAGACTGAGGCAGGAGGATTGTGAATTCAGCCAGGACTACACAGTGAGATCTTGTCATAAGGTAACCAGAACAAACAAACAAATGAAATCTTCAGCTCAGCTCGGCCTAATTATTTAGCAGTTGGGTGCTAACTTGTTTGAACACTTTGGCTATGCTTTTAAAAATATGTGTTCTGGCCTTCTACTTACTGAATTTCAAGTGTCTTATATACCAAAGAAACAAGTGCTATACATGAATATATTGCCAGTATTTCTCCCAATTTCTCAATTTTAGAATTCTATTATTGGACTAAGGAGATGGCTCAATCAATGTATTCTGATCACACTTATTTTCCTACCCTTTCTTACTTCCCCATAAATATCTCCCTTCTCCTCTTACTTCCATGGCCTGTTCTTTTGTTTGTTTGTTTTGCTCTTTATTTACCAGAGCAGTGTGGCTGAGCCCAGGTATAGAGCATTGGAGCACAGGACACTTACCAGTGGCTACACTACTGAAGAAAATGGGAGGAGAGTTTAACTAGGGCAAGCATGGGGACACTGTAGCCCAGGCTGCCCTGTAATTCCTTAGGTAGCACAGGCTGGCCTTGAACTCATAGAGAGATGAGTTTGGATTCCCAGCACCCACATAAATGGCAGAGCATGGCAGGACATGCCTGTCATCCCAGCTCTAAGGAGGAAGAGACAGGAGGATCTGTGAGGGTGATGGTGGGGTGGCACCCGTGGCCAGATAGAGTAGTCCAACTGGTGAGCTCCAGTTTCATCGAGACAGCCTGTCTCCTAAAATAAGGCAGTGACTGAGAAAGACATTGATGTCAACACATGCATTTGGGAACCATACATACCATGCATACACACATATCCATTCCATACACACACCACACACACACACACACGTGAATAACTATGCATACACACAAAATTCTGTAATTAAAATGTGTCTCATTGTTGTTGAAAGCAGAGCACAGAAGTCCTTGCACCCCCAGATCTCCAGAGAAACCAGGAATGTTAAGCAGGCAGGGTTGTCTTTCCAAAGGGAAAGATGTAAAACCTGTTTTTCCATCCAGAAAGTTTAGACTTGGAACTCATAAATAGCCTGGTCATCTGCGTTATCTGTTGGGCCGACCTGTATCAAGCTCCTACAATGAGGCCCCTGGTAATCTAAATGACCCTTATAGCCAGAGGCTCCCCCAAGCTCCCACAACCAGAACCAGAGGTGGCTAAGAGCCAAATAAACTATCTGTGTGACAGAGGCCAGACCAGACTCGTGGGCCTTTAAACTAGTACAGGTAGCCTATTTCTAGAGCCCATTTTCTTGGAACAAATGGCACTAGCCTGGGTTGAGTTTTGATATAATTAAACTTCCTTGTGCACCAGGGATTATATAACACCACACTGTATGACATATGCAGGGATCCCCTCATATGACTGACAATATTTTTGTTTATCAAATTTAATGATAACTGGTTTGGATATCTTTATGGATTCTAGAATTATGGTAAAATTGGAAAGGCTTTTTTCCTAATAAGATTAAGAGTATTAGAAATTCTCTCCAGGGTGAGATTGTAACTCATTGAGTGATAGCTTACCTAGCATGTATGAGGCCCTGGCTTTCATCTCCAGAGACAAAAGATACAAATACACACACACACACACACACACACACACACACACACACACACACACAGAGAGAGAGAGAGAGAGAGAGAGAGAGAGAGAGAGAGAGAGAGAGAGATGAGAGAAAGAGAACAAAATCTTCTTCCTCCCATAATTTTCCTAGTATATATAAACACACACACACACGAATTAAAATTTAATTTTATTGTTTTGTTTCTTCAGGACAAGGGTCTTACTTTATAACCCAGGCTGAACTGTAACTCATTATGTAGCTCAGACTGACTTTGAACTCATGGAAACCTTCCCACCTCCGTCTGGAAATGACTCAGATTACAGGTGTGACCTACCACGTTCCGCTATTTTTCTCCTTTCTATTCTTCCATTGCCCTGCTTTTCTTTTCAGGTGTTCAAAGACTGAAACCAAACAGTCCTTTGTATTACTCCCTCCTCCTTATGGTCCTCACTTTTTGAATTACCCTGGCTGAGTTTGTACACTTCAGATTTCCTGATAATTCTATTTTAAAAATTATTATTATATTATTATTATTATTTGGTTTTTTGAAACAGGGTTTCTCTGTGTATCCCTGGATGTTCTGGACTTACTTCATAGACCAGGCTGGCTTCGAACTCATAGAGATCCACCTGCCTCTGCCTCCTGAGTGCTGGGATTAAAGGTGTGTGCCAAAATGTATTTTAAATTAAATTTTAACTTAACATTAGACACACACACATATATTTATTTATTCATTCATTCATTCATTCATTCATTCATCCATTCATTCCATCCCCCACTGCTGTCCTTTATATATCCCTGCCCACCTTACCTCCTTGCTGGTCCCTTCCCTCTCCCTAAAACACTCTCCCTTCTGTTTTCATGTCATATATCTTTTTTCTCTCCCTTCCCTATCCTTTAGGATGTGTTTATCCTTTCTCATTTTCTCTCTGTCCTTCCTTCCTTCCTTCCTTCCTTCCTTCCTTCCTTCCTTCCTTCCTTCCTT
>CAJQZJ010031994.1:3713779-3731875 GCA_907164525.1 Lophiomys imhausi | reverse complement strand
TTATGAATGATGTAGTTAAATAGAATTGTTACTATTTAAAACAGGTCCTTCCAAGGGAGGATACTTTATAACTATGTATTTTTTTTTTTTTTTTTTGGTTTTTCGAGACAGGGTTTCTCTGAATATCTCTGGCTGTCCTGGACTCGCTTTGTAGACCAGGCTGGCCTCAAACTCACAAAGATCTGCCTGCCTCTGCCTCCCAAGTGCTGGGATTAAAGGCGTGCGCCACCATCGCCCGGCTAACTATATATTTTTTGACAAGGTGATTTTCCAGCTTATTTCCCCATTTAATTTATTCATGGTTGCTAATGAACTTCAGAGACAAGGCTGAATAAACTGGAGCTGAGCATTCACTATTGACCTTGAATGACTTCAGGCTCACATACAGATAAAAGTTCAATACACATAAAACAAAATAATACATTAAAATACTATTATTACCTGCCCTTAGAGGCATTGCAGATGTGGCCACTATGTCACATGTGCATCAGTAGGTGGCAGAGAGGAGAGAGGCTATGTCTACATTCAGTGTTCTGACCTATGAACAACTGAATGAACAGTAGCCTAACATTCCTGGAAAAAAAGCAAGCTGGATACCAACACAACATTGGTGCCATGGAGTAGCCTGTGATGACTACCAGACCAGTACCAGGCAAGCACCAGATGGGCTCCCAGGACAGGAAACAAGCCAGAAACTAGAAGAACTCTGCCTGGCCCTGGATGTGGGGGTTGTGGAGACCCAGCCCTGGCCTAGATGGGATCTCTCAAGAGCAGGAGAGCTGTCCCTGCCCCTCACATGCTGCAGCACTCAGTACTGTAGGCCCTGCAATTTGCCTAGGTAGCACACTCCAGCTGGTCCTGGATATGGGGGTTGTGGGTGAGCCACCCCTGATAGAGTGAGTGCAGGAGATCCAGCCCTGCCTTCTGTCTACTATGTGGTGGTGTTGGCTAGGGAGAGATGCCCTCCCCTCCCTTTTGCCCTTACCACCATTGGCCAATAGGAGATCTGGCCCAGAAGGGATCACAAGAGCAGGAGAGCTGTCCCTGGCCTTCACATGCTGCAGTATTTGAGAGAGCAGGCCCTGCATCTTTCCATAGTAGATGCAAGTGGGGGTTGCAGGTCCAGAACCAGGGCTTTGAGTTGGCCCACCCCAACATCTACCCCATGGATGAACTGCTGGAGTGCAAGAAGAGGCCAGTTCCACAACCCAAAACTACAGGATCTCTATGACACAGGACAGTTACAGTATGTGTATCTGAGAGGAGTTCCAGTGAGGTTCCAGTATTGACAAAGTAGCAGAAACCAGAGGTCTCATACTATACCAAGGAGTCATTTTAATGAACATTTGCAAGCAAAATGTGTGGACAAAAGGGAATATTGTGGGACACACTGAGACACACTGCAGCTTCTGCAATGAGATTTTATTTTTTATGCTGGGACAGATTGCAAGGGTGGAGGATGGGTCTGAGGAGAGGTGGGAGATGAGAGGGAACAGGGTACATGATGTGAAATTCACATGATAAAATTTTTTCAATAAAAAAAAAACTATTATTGCCAGCACAGCCGGAGATACATATAGGAAACTTGTCTCAAAAAAAAAACAAACAAAAATTGGATTTTATTTAATTTTTTGGAGATTTTATTTTTATTTTATGTATATGAGTATTTGCTTGACTGCATGTATGTACATCATGCATGTGAAATACCCAAAGAGGCCTGAAGACGATGTTGGATCATCTGGAACTGGTGTTACAGATGGTTGTGGGCTGCTACCATGTGGGTGCTGGGAACTGAATGTGGATCCTCTGGAACAGCAACGAATGCTCCTCACTGCTGCTGCACCATCTCTCAAGACCCCTAAATTTTTTTTTCTTAAAACAGCATTGAGGAGAAAATAGGAGAAAAAAATTGAAATGAACTTCATGTATTTATCTGCCCTGCACTTTTAAAGTTTGAATACTTTTAGTTTTGTAAAGAATTTTTGAGTATATTAATAACCATATACAAATAGCAAATTCTTATTTTCAGAGTTACTTTTCAAATAGCATATACGTAGAACAAGTTTTCCAGCTTCAGGTTTTTCCACAAAATCTTCTAAGTCTTTGTCTTCTCAAAGTAGAATTTTCATCTAAAATTTTCCTTTAAATAAGTAGTTCTCAAAATGAGGTGATTTTTTTTTTTGCCTCCTAGAGACATTGACAATATCTAGGAATATTTTTGTGTTTTATAACTGAGGGATGAGAAAGACATACACACCAGTTGGATAGAGATCAGAGATCATTCCGATTAAACCCTTTCTCCTGTAAGTTGCCTTGGTCATGGCATTTTATCACAGACAGAGAAAAGTAACTGATAACCTCCCCATCCACTAGCTCTGACTTTTTTTCTACTAATTCTTCCATGATGGTCCCTGAGCCTTGTGAGTGGGGTTAATAAACAGCATCCCATTTAATACGATAAAAATTTAAAAGTTCCTTTGGTGGGGTAGTGTTAAGCATTCTAAATGTTAATTAATTGGTCCTGTTTGCTGTCTGTTTCTTACATTGACTCTGATTGGTTAAATAAAATGCCGAGGCCTGAGATTGGGCAAAGACAGAGAAAGGTGGGACTTCCTGGGATTAGAACAGGAAGCCTGCACCTTAGATAGAGGATTAATTCTTTCCAGCCAGGAGCTGGAAGAAGAAGACACATGCCATGGGTTAGAGAAAAGAACTTCATTCCACATGGCCAGGAACATCGGCATGGCATGGAAAATGACAGTCCAAGGGGACGTATGTATATATGGGGTCATATTTGGGTAATATAATTAAGAGCTAGCTTAGATGGGCCAGGAATGCACAACTCAGGCCAAGGCTTGTTAGAAATCCATGTGGTCTCTGTGTGTTCATTTATAATGGCTGCTTAAAGATTAATAGCTGCCAAACCAATTAACAATAATATAAATACTGGTTAAATAGTTTAATTAGCTATATTTTTCAATATATGATGCTCAACTATGGCAATTAGAATCCATGCTTATAGCGTGAGAAGGCCCAGGTGAAAGTCCAAGTCCATTTCCTAGCCAAAGAGCTCTTTCTTCTTCCTGCTCCTGGCTGGAATGAATTAATCCTCTGTCTAAAGCGCAGGCTTCCTGCTCTAATCCCAGGAAGTCCCACCTATCTCTGTCTTTGCCCAATCTCAGGCCTCGGAATTTTATTTAACCAATCAGACTCGTAACAGACAGCAAACAGGACCAATTAATTAACATTTAGAATGCTTAACACTACCCAAACATTCCTTTTTTTAATTTTTTGAGACAGAGTTTCTCTGTGTAGCCCTGATTGTCCTGGACCCACCCTGTAGACCAGGCTAGCCTTGAACTCACAGAGATCCTCCTGCCTCTGCTTCCCAAGTTCTGGGATCAAAGGAGTGCACTACCACACCTGGCAAAAAAGAACTTTCTTGATATGTGGCTTAATGTTATTTGATGCTACTTTTTTCCACTTAAAGGTCAAAGTCTTCAATAATAAAGTGTCCTGGGACAGACAGATTCTATATGAGCTAAACATAGATTCAAACTCAGGATCTTACTTACCAGATTATACAGTGTATGTGATTAAATTTTCTTATCATAAAACTGAGACAACATCATCAGAGTTACAGGAATGTGGTGAGAATTGAATGAGATGTAGGGCCTTGCCAGAGTATTGGCAGAAATTACATACAAAACAGAAAAACAAACATTATAATTATTAGTTCTTTTCACTTCCTGAAGACTCTGGGGTCTCTTTCCAATCTTGGCCCATATCCTCATGTGCTTCCATGGTTATGTAAGCTCTCTTTGAGCAGCCAAACAGCCATAGTTGATCCCAGGATATCACAGGGAACAAAGGGCTACTTTCAGTCCTATCCAAAGTAACTACACAGTCCTCTAGGGAGGAACAGCCTTTGGTCCCAAGAGGGATGTGGATGATCCAAGGAAGACTTAGGCAAGTAACAAGCAAGATAGTTACTGTGACAGTAACTGTGATAGAGGACACATGTTCCTGGAGGTTGCCAGGTAAAACAACTCTGTTCTTATGAACAGAGTTAGCTATAGATCCATCTTAATTTCTACACACGGACTCCTCCTTTGATTTTAGGTCTCTCCTTTGTGCATGCAGCCATTGAGTTTACAACTACTCCCAGTACCTCTTATAGGTTTGGGGTGTGTGATTCTGTGTTATAATCTAAAGATTCATTTTTTAAAAATTTATTGCATTGGTGTTTTGTCTGCATCATACATGTCTGTGTGAGGGTGTCAGATCTTGGAGTTACAGACAGTGTGAGTTGCCATGTGGGTGCTGGGAATTGAACCCATGTCCTCTGGAAGAGCAATCAGTGCTCTTAACTGCTGAGCCATCTCTGCAGTCCAAGATTCATTTATTTTTATTCTATGTGTATGAGTGTTTGCTTGCATGTATGTGTGCCACGTGCATGCCCTGAGCCCACAGAAGAGGGCATCAGTTCCCCTGAGGAGTTACAGATGGCTACAAGTGGTCATGTAGATGCTAGGAATTGAACCTAGGTCCTCTGGAAGAGAAGCCAATGCTCCTAACCGCTGTGACTTTTTAAATCTAAGACTCGAATTTTCACTTTATAATTAAAGATAACTAAATTGTAAATACATTTAGAAAGTTTACCTACTATTTAAATTTTAAAAATCGGGCTGGAGAGATGGCTCAGCAGTTAAGAGCACTGGCTGTTCTTCCAAAAGATCCGGGTTCAAATCTCAGCACCATATGGCAGTTCACAGCTGTTTGCAACAGCCAGTCGTACCTATCCATCAGTGCAGCTCTCAGACCTTATCACAGAAGTTTTTTTGTGCAGTGAATGGTGGTTAATATGGGAATTCACAACTAGTCAAAGTATAGGGAAATGAGTGTTAGTGGAGTGCCCAGCCATAAATTAGAATTTATCGTCGACTATATAATGAGACTGTCTCAAACACACAAACAAAAAAACATAAGACTCTCGAAGCCGGGCGGTGGTGGCGCACGCCTTTAATCCCAGCACTTGGGAGGCAGAGGCAGGCGGATCTTTGTGAGTTCGAGGCCAGCCTGGTCTACAAAGTGAGTCCAGGACAGCCAAGGATACACAGAGAAACCCTGTCTCGAAAAACCAAAAAAAAAAAAAAAAAAACATAAGACTCTCAAAAGCTGGCCTTTCATTTACTTATTCTTCCTTGGGCTCTGGCTGGTTATACAAAAGCAAATCAAACTTGGGCCCAGAGACAAGAACCATATATTGAATATGGTGACGCCTTCTTACCAGTCCAGAATTGTCTATCTCTGGCCTATTCAGTGAAATGTCTTTCCTATTTAAGTCATTGTATTTTAAAAAATATCTTGTTATAACAAATTTACACTAGAAAATAATTAACATAGGGCTGGAGAGTTGGCTCAGCGGTTAGGAGCACTGACTGCTCTTCCAACGGACCTGAGTTCAAGTCCCAGCACCCATAAGGTGGTTTGAAACTGTCTGTAATGGCTGGATGTGATGGTGCATACCTTTAATCCCAGCATTTGGGAGGCAGAAGCAAGTGGATCTCTGTGAGTTCAAGGCCAATCTGGTCTACAGAGTGAGTTCCAGGAGAGCCAGGGTTACACACAGAAACCCTGCCTTGAAAAACCAAACCAAACAAACAAACAATTCACAAAATGTTAAGAGCAAACCCAAATGATTGGGTGATTTTCTTTGCCTTGTTTGCTTTTCCCAAGAGTTTTTGTTTACACATGAAGGTCTATGATTTCTGAGACCTGCAAGGTCAGAGGTTATGCCTGACCATCTCCATATCACAGAGGAACACAAAAGCAGTCCACAAGAGCTTTGAGCCTAATTTCTCTGTTCAAAAACATTTCATTAGTTTTGTAACTTGGACTGACCCCATGCATACAGCATCTCAGAGAATCAGAGATGGAGATTCCACTTTCCCAAAGATTCCTGGCAAAGAGAGCACCATCCCCCCAAAAAGTCAGCTCTGTTACTCCTTCCTTTACTATGCTCCTGAAGGTCAGTGTTCGGAAATTAAAGCTAGTCATTATCCAGTCACGGGAAAAACAGGGAATCTGAGTATCTGCCACTGTGTTCCCATGCCCGATCCCACTCCATCCTTCTTTGTCACGTGGCTGCTGAGTTAGTATTTTTAGAAAAGTTATGTTTTCTATTTGAAATGTAGTTTTGCTTGTCCAGACTTGAAAGGAAGCTGGAGTCTGAGTTGCAGTAACATTGGTGTGCTCCACCAGGACAGTGAACGAATGCTCTGTTCAAGCTCTCTTTTTGACTTCACCAATTACGCCAATTCCTTGAGAAGAAAAGATAAAGGCTGGAGAGATGGCTCAGTACTTAAGAGCACTGGCTGCTCTTCCAAAGGACCCAGTTCAATTCCCAGCACCCACACGGCTGCTTGCACCTGTCTGTAATTTCAGTTTCAGGATCCAACATCCTCACACAGGCATACATGTAGGCAAAACACCAATGCACATAAAAAATAAAATGAAAAAAAAAATTAAAAGAGAAGAAATGTTAAAGTGGTATTTCTTTAATGCAATTAAGTAGAAACTAATCTAGTTTCATATTTCATACTAGGTGCTGGTTCACATCTCAGTAACTTTCTAGTTATCTTTGGATTGACTTGCTAAGATGTCTTGGAAAGCTAAACAGATATATTTTGGGTAGCTTATCCTGATTATACTCAACTAGGTTAGTTACTGGTCGATTATACTCAACTAGGTTAGTTACATACATATGTATATATCTATATATATATCTATAGATATAGATATGCAGATATATAGATCTCTCTATATATATTTTGTCAAACCTGTGGGCTGGAGAGATGGCTCAGTTGTTAAGAGCATGTATGCTCTTGTTTAGTACCCGAGTGAGTTCAGTTCCCAGAACCCACCTCAAATGCCTCACAGCCATTTGCAACCCCAGTCCAGGGGATCCCATGCCCTCTTCTAGACTCCCTGGGCAGTTGCACTCACATGTGCACAAACACATATATGTACCTATAATTAAGAGCAAAATTAAGCTTAAGGCAGGAGATGGTGATGACATGGTCTTAGCTGTAACCAAACTGTTCAAAACACCCAAGTTCAAAGACTCTTCTAAAACCCTAGGCACCATCTTATCCATGATACCCTGTAAAAACATACCTCCAATGCACAATGGCACAGAGTAAACATTCCCACCCTCAAAAGGAGGAACAGAAGCAAAGCAAAAAAGAACTAAGCCATAGTGAGACCTAAACCCAGCAGGGCAAACATTGAATTCTGAAGCTCCATGTCTTGCTCTAGAGGTGCAGATGTCACCCTGTACGTGTTTAATGTCACCCTGTACGTGTTTCATGGACTTCCACTGCCTTGTGCCTCCAACATTGCCACCTGTAGCACTTACTGTCTCTCCCATCGAGTGTCTGTAGCTTTTCTTGGCACACACTCTTGGTCTCTTCAGCACTCCAGGGTCCGTCCCCTTTACAAGTTAGGCTTCACTTTGCAATTTTACACATAGGCTGTTCAGGGCCTCCTTCAAGGAAATCTTTGACTCTGCTACAGACAGCCTGGCTTCTTTGGTTTTTTCTTAAAAATCTCATTGAAAGCCTCAGCGGTCCTCTCTGTTTCAAAACCAGTGCCATGTGGACAATGGCAGGTTCTGCTGCAGGCCTGACATCAGGTTGGTAGCTGTTTGGACCGTGGCTGCAGCAGTCTCCCAGTGCTGACATGGCTGAGCCAGGAAGACATATTTCCTAGGTGGCAGCGCTCCAGTACGTCATCCCCATGCTCTCTGTTTAGAGAATGTTTTTCAAATTTGTTTATCATTTTTTGTTTTTTGCTTTTTGTTGTTGTTGTTGTTGAAGACAGGGTTTCTCTGGGTAGCCTTGGCTGCCCTGGACTCACTATGTAGACCAGGCTAGCCTTGAGCTCATAGAGATCCACCTGCCTCTGCCTCATGAGTGCTGGGATTGAAGGCCATTACAGACAGTTTTGAACTGCCATGTGGGTGCTGGGAATTGAACCCACTGAGCTATCTTTACAGCCCCATAAATTTATCTTTTTACAACTCAGACCCTTAGTGCATGGGGTCTCACCCTTCAGGTTACCTTTTCTACTTGTGCCAATTCGAAGTGCAGAGCTTAAAGCTAATGTGTAAACACATGCTACTCCCTTTATAAAGGGTGTTTGGTTGCTTGTTCCTCTGGGGCCATCTTCGGGGAGGCTGAATGAACAAATAAATATGTTTTAGGAAAACCATGGTGGAACGAGGAGGAATTTATCTTTCATTTATTTCCTATTGATCAAAGTTTATTTATTTATTTATTTATTTATTGCCCACGACACTACTATATTTCTGGGTTTCAAACACGTGGGCATCCAGCATCTCATCATCCCAGGAAAGTTCTGGACAGGAGACAGATTACAACAGCCAGAGTGAAGGAGAAGGGAGGAAACAGAGACTAGGAAAGCAGGAGAGTGGATTTGCTAGCCCAGCACCTCTACCAAGGCCAACCCATTGCTTGTGCCTGTGGGGCCATCTTCTGGGAGGTTGGATGAACAAATGTTTTAGGGAAGCCCATGATGGAATAGGAAGGAATTTTAATTGCTGCTTATTTCCTATTGACCAAAGTTTTTTTTTTTTTTTTTGCCACAAGCAATACTATATATCTGGGTTTCAAACACATGAGCACCCGGCATCTCATTGTCCCAGCAAAAGTCTGGACAGGAGACAGATTACAAAGAACAAGCGCTAGTGGAACTGCTAGAGGGTAGTGCTGACGTGAGACAGTGCTGATGTGGGTGCTGATGGCTGCTCACTGTTTTCAGTGAATCTTCCCCTGCTCTGTTGTGGGCAGGAACAAGTGGCCAGAGACTACACTGAAACAGCGAGGGAGTAGTATTTTGGCATTCTTTAAGTCTAGGTTGCCCGTCTCCTACCTCCACTAGTCTTTCCTGACGTGGACCCATTGAAGAGATCAAATATTCTACAAGATATTCCTATTCAGAATTTGTGCAGTACGTTTTCATTAAGTCAGTCAGCTTCTTCTTCTACCCCCATGTACAAAGGCTTATAGCTGGGAGCCAGTGAGAAAGCTCTGCAGGCAAAGGTACTTACACCCAAGCCTGGTGACCTGAGTTCAATCTTCAGGACAAACGCAGAGAAGGAACTCATGCTGATTGTCCTTCTAACATCATACACACAACAAACAAATGTAAATCAAGTTAAAAGGCTTGCAGTGATTCAAGATATACAATATGGCTAGAATACTACTGATACTGTAAATTAGCTTGTGTACAGTAGGAAGTACATTATCTTGTTCTATTAGTGATGACAAAATTGGGGACTGGATTTTTGTAATCCTGACCATAAACATATAAACATACAGCATGCTTTTTGTTGTTGCTTGTTTTTGGGACAGGGTTTTTCTGTGTAGCTTTGGGTGTCTTGGAAGTTCCTTTGAAGACCAGGCTGCCTTCAAACTCAGAGATCTGACTAATGACACTCATATGACTTTATCATTTTCTTGAATTCATTTCAGAACTCTTACATTAATCATTTTATAAATTGTGTAACACCAAATATACAGAAGGTAATAGTATTTTATATAAGCAGCTGACTAGCATATTCTGCAGCCACTGAATTATAAACAAGCACTTAATATTTAATTAAAAAATAATTTGATGGGGATGAGGGCCCATACCTTTAACCCCAGCACACAGGAAACAGAGGCATATCTCTGTGAATTTGGGCCCAGCTTGATCTGCGTAGTGAACTCTAGGCCACCAGCCACGGCTACATAGTGAAACCCTGTCTCCAAACAAAACAACTAACTAAATAAATAAATATCTTACTTTGTATGAACGGGTGCTTTGCTTGCATGTGTGCCTGTGTACCAAAGTGTGTGCTTGCTGACCTCAGAGGCCAGAAAGGACATTGAGTCCCCTGGAACTGGACTTACAGACAGTTGTGAGCCATCATGTGGGTCCTGGGAATTTAACTCCATGAACAGGTTCTCTGTATGATCAGCCATTTCTCTTATCCACTAAGCCATCTCTTCAGCCGCTAAAGGTCTTTTATTCACTTAAAGTTTACTTTCATTCCTCAAATTCATCTTGAGTATTTTGAATATTTCAGCATCAGGCAACAGGTCCAAAAGCCCCTTCCTGATCCTCAGACTTGTTTAAGGATATTCACAAATGTCGGCTCCCCTGCAGCTGACCTCTATACAGCTGCATATACACACTAGGAAGTACATACACTGCAAACACACGCACTGCTGAAGTACACTAAGAAACTTTGAATGTCAGCAGCATATCTCATCAGGCGTCTAATATGTCTTTTTTTTTTTTAACCATAACATCTCCCTCAGGGACGTTAGCATTAGATTGCTCCTTATGAACAAAGATGGCTGGATGCAGCCTGAAGACACTGACTTCCTGTGTTTGTGTGAAGTGGAAGTCTTGGTGGCGTTTGTTGATGAGGTGTCACAGTTAACAGTTGCTACGTGTCAAAAATCTCCCAGTAATCCACCCTGGATTTGCTGAGACAAAATAATAATACAAGAAGGGATCCTGGAAATAATATTTTGAGCTAACTCTAGGTCCTAAAGCATTTAGCTAAGCCCCCTGTGCCAGTCACTAGGAATGCAGGAGCTCTCCTCTTCTAGAGGCTTCTTGCTGGCTGTTCTGTACTTTCTAGGGTCCCCTATGACAGGATGAAAGCTATCTGATAGGCCATTGACACCTTAATGTGACATAATGTGCCATTTCTTCAGAAATGCTAATGGTGGATCTGAGACCTTATGATAGGTTGGAGAAAGGGGTTGCTGACAGAAGAAAGGCTTTGCTCCCTGGCCCCACAAATGCCTTAGGGAATAGCTTCCTTTTACCTGTTGTAAAATCTGTCCTACATATACAATCATGCATCACTCTGCAGAGATGAATTGGATGAGAGTAGAAATGGCATCAATGGAAAAATCTAGACAGCTCCTGGGAGCTTTGCTTGCAAGTCTGATTAAATAACCCTCTGTCCTTTCTCCCTCTCTTCTTCTTCCTCGCCTTCATTACAGGAAAACTCAAGAGTTTTTCTTGAAGAATGCAGGTTTGCTCTTATTGGTTTTGTTCCACATAGATTGGGTCATTATTGGGCAGGGATCATGTAAAGGGGATTAAGCTGGATTAGAATCTTTCAATAATCTTTAATAAATGTTTCTTCTCAAAGGCTTTATTATCTTCCCACATTTCCAAAAGAACATTTTTATTTCTCCCGTTTATGACGAGAAGGATTAAAGCTTTTCCCACTAACACCTCTGCTGGCTGCTCCACTGCAAGTCTCTCCCAGGTTGCCCAAGGACTAAGAAAGGCTCTTTTTAGGATGCTGATTTGCAGAGACAGCCCACACAGCTTTTGAAATCACTCTCCTGGTCTAGGATCTGCTTTCTCCTGATAGTTATTGTTTCAGCCCTGAAACTACCTCTGGTCTCTTATCTTTCTACAGTTCTTCCTCGAATCCATTGGATTTCTAAGTATAAATGTTGGTTTCACTTTGTACTTCAATAGGTAGCCCATCTTCTTCCAGATAAAGTTCAAGTGCTTTAAACATAAAGGTTGAAGATGGACTTCTATGGCAGATCACTTACACAGTGTGAACAAGGCCCTGGATGTGATGATGCCCAACACTCCAAAGAAAACAAACACACACCCATGCATCAGGCCCTTTAATTTTCCTACCTCTACCACCCAGTCCCAAATCCCTGCCATAAAACATTTGAAATTCATTGAATTTCCCTGGGCTTTGAACAACCCAGGTCCCTCCTTTATTTTGTTAACCTTTATTTCTTTACAAGCCAACTTTGAAGTCAGCTTCTTGTCATCTTCCATTCCATAAGCATGTGAAATGCCCTTTCTTTGAAGTCCAATGGTGTCCTGAGGAAACTTTATTACAGCAACTGATTACTAATTGCGTTCTTCTGCCGTTGACTTCCTATCTGTTTTCCATACTAGACTGTAAGAACTTTGAAAGGACTATTTTCACTTATCAATTTCTCTAGTACCTTGGTTCTCACCCTTCCTAATGCTTCGACCCTTAAATGCAATTCCTCATGTTGTGGTGACTCCCCCAAATTACTTTTGTTGCTACTCTATAACTAATTTTGCTACTGTTATGAATGGTAATGTAAATATCTGTGTTTTCCAATGGTCTGGGGAGACCCCTGTGAAAGGGTCGTTCAATCCCTCAAAAAGGTGGTGACCCACATGTTGGGAAGTACTGCTCTAGCACAGAAAGTGTGTGGATTATCATTTCTGGAGGGAATTATCTCAGAATAGATAACCCCAATTTCATGTCCTTAAAAAGGATTAGGTCAGATTCACCATCTGCAACAGAATTTCAGCAAATGGCAGAACAAGAAACCCTGTGTGGGATTACTTCGAAAGACCTGATCATACCTCTGGAGGGTAGAAGACAAATACCTCCGCACACACATTTAATGGAGAGAGACCTAGAGCTTCAGGTGATGTCCACAGATGACAGTGGTGGGGAGTACAATTACCTTTCTTGAAAAGTCCTGGGGACAACGCTTATGTAACTAGGCTCTCAACTATTTTATGTTAATAAAAACAAAACATACAAAAACCAGCCTAGCCTACTATGCATGCCTTTAATCCCAGCACTCAGAAGGCAGAGGCATCAAGGCAGAAGGCAGTGACATCAAGGCCAGCTGGATCTACAAAGAGAGTTCAAGACCTGCCTGGTCTACACAGGGCTACTTTCAGGCCAGCCAGGGTTACAGAGTTAGACCCTGTCTCAAACTAACCAACTAAACTGACATAAAAACAATAAACAACAAAACAAAACCTAGAAGTCAGGCCTGTCAATTCCAGTTGATCCCATCCTCAAATCTAGACTAAATTATGGTTATTGTAGTAGGTAGAGGGGCTGCAGGTGTAGCTCTGTGTGGAGCATTTGCTTTACATCTGCCCTGAGTTGAGTCCCCCCAGTAGCACCAGTGACAGCAGCTCCACTCTCCCTAAAAAAAGAAAAAAGATAGAATAATGAACTAATGTGAAAATCACTACAACTAAGCATAGTGGAGTTATGCACTAGTTGAAAATTTCATATGGTATCCTGTTAAGTGAAGGTATGGCTTTTGTTTAGATGACAGTATAATTCGCTGTAGATGTACTTCCTCCTAAATCTAGAATTTGTTATAAAAGGAACCTACAGACACAGTTGAAACTACACGGGGAAGATTATTCCAAAACATGTGTTTGGGCTGAAGAGATGGCTCAGTGGTAAAGAGTGTTTGCTGCTCTTTAAGAGGACCCAAGTTTGTTTTGTAGCACACAGATCAGACAATTCACAGCTGACCGTAACTCCAGCTCCATGAGATACGAAGTTTCTTCTGACCTCTGAGAGCACTGGCATACACTCACACAGACACCCACAAAAATGAATAAGCTTTTAAAATGTGTATGTTTCTATATTCATTAGAAAAATGTTCTATCCAGAACCCAATTTCCTATTGGCTGTTTGCATTTTTTGGCTAGAGATATTACAAATAAGCCATCATTCTGCTAAGTGTGGTGGTGCAGATCTGTAATAACAGCACCCAGGAAGCTGAAGTGGGTTGGCAGGAGTGAATTCCTGTCTCAAAAAACCAAAACCAAACCAATTCAAACAAAAAACCTGCATCCCTTATAAACCCCGCCATCCTGCCAGGCATATTTCTGCCCCACATGCTACCCTCTTGAAGCATAACTTAAGCTTGACTGGTCCTTTTTCCATAGAATTTGTTTTAAAAAAATTGTTTTCCTTTGATGGCAGCTGCCTTATACTCTTTTGGAGTCAAGATAGATTATTAACAAGTAACTATTGAAATGGATTTGGAGGGAAAATAATACAAAACTACTACCATTACCATCTGACAGTAGCTAAGAAAATGATAGTAACCACTTCCTAGGTCTTCTATGTGTGATGCAGCACATCTCTCTTACGTGGAAGTTAACATTATCTCAGCTTTTATAATTTAGGAAAACAAAGTTGAGAGCGATAAATTACTTGATCAAAGTCACAAAGCTAGATATGATAGTCATATGAAAGTGTCTTGATTTTAAAGTCTTGTGCTTTATTTTTATGTATCTTTCCTCCAGCTCTGCTGTAATGTTTATAATTTATATATATGAGCCAGAAAGATGGCTCACTGGGTAAAAGTACTTGCTGTGTTTGTTTCACGTTCTTCTAGTTTCATTTCTGTTGTGTGATGAAATATATTGACAAAAATGAACTTGAAGGAGGAGGAATTTATTTGGCCTACAGTTCCAAAGTATAGCATATCATTGAAGGGAAATCAAGATAAGAACTCTAGTAGCTAGTCACCTTGCAGAGCTGAGAAAAATAATCAAATGCAGGCTTATTTGCTTACTTCCTCCTCTCTTACCTTTGCCTAGAGAATGCTGCCATCCACAACTGGTTAATGATGATTATTGAGCATGATGACCACTGAGCAAGAGTTCATAGCTCTTCTACATTCTGTATCTAAGGGTAGATGGTTATAAACTACTGCTTGCCATTCTAGGAGAAACAGAAGACATGCCTGCCCAGAAGCAGAACAGCAAACAACTCTTCCACCCTGTCTCCTTGAATATGGCGAGGTGTCTAAGTATCCCGGGACTGCAGTTCATATGTGAGCGTTGACTCAGCATTCGCAGCTATTTCTATTTCTGTGACTGCATGACACGGGAAGTCTCAGTCGCAAGAAGAAAAAATATGGGGCAGGTAAGATGCCTCAGAAGGAAAGATGCTTGGTGCCAAGTCAGACAACTGGATCCCTGAGATCCACACAGTGTAGACAAAGAACTGATTTTGGGACATTGTCCTCAGACCTACACACGCTCCTGCCCCCAGTCCTGCAAAATAAATAAGATGTAATTGAAAAGATAAACATGAAATAGTTGCTTTACTTTTTATTGAAATTATTCTTTCTTGACAGAACACTGCACTTAAGTATTCAACTGCTGTCTTTCCCCAGGCCTGGTTCAGTTTTAATAAGCAGAGCTGTGGCGGTGTTTGGAAACGCACTGCTTTGCCACGTGTCAGCCATTAGTGATCACATTTTATTCCGTCACAGAACGAATCTGTGTGAGAGACAAAAAGTGTTTAGTGTGTCAATATCGAGAAGCGGACTGACAGAGCTGAAGTGAGGCACACACCAGAGCAGCGGAGAGGAGTTTGCATTTCAGGCTCTGAGGCAGCGGTCCTCAACCTTCCTAAGGATGTGACTCTTTAACACAGTTCCTCATTTTGTGGTGATCCCCAACCATAAAATTATTTTCCTTGTTAGCAACTTCCTAACTGTAAGAATTGTAATGTAACTATCTGTGTTTCCCAATGTCCTTAGGTGACCCCTGTGAAAGGGTCATTTGAGCCCTGGAGGGGTCAAGACTCACATGTTGAGAAATACTGCTCTATAGGGTCACTGTTTCCTCTCAGATAAGAGTGGGAGGGAGTGATGGTGGTGACAGAGGCATTTCTTTGTCTTTTCTTAGAAATAACTGATAGCCTCAATTCTTAAAGCTCTCTTGCACCCATTCAACGTAATAACCTTCCTTTAATCTTGGACGTTGACTAGCACCTCAACCCAAGCTTACACAGATGGCCACCATTTCTTTATAGTGCTTGGCTTCAATCCTTTTCCTCTTGCCACCCCAGGCTTGTTGACGTGTGGCTCACGATTTTTAGTTTCTTTCAAATGCAGAGAGGGTTGAGTATGGGGGTTCCTTTGAGATGAAGTCCGGCTTCATTACACATCAGAGGAAAAGCATGCTCTCCTCTCAGAATGGAAGGGCACAGACAATAAAACGAACTCTTCCTTTATTAGCAACCAGGGCAATTATCCCTTCTAGCCGCACACATCCCCTCCACATATAACTACAAGCTGTGAGGGCTTGACTGTTTTTCTCCTTTTTCTCCCATCCATTTAGACTAGCTTTATCTGTAAAGCGGTCTGGGAAGTAAGTAGGGTGCTATGCCTAAGAGACTGGTACAGCAGCGCAGAAAAGAGTGTTTTATGACTTATAGATAAGATGGCAGTCCTCTCTGTGTAAAGATGATCTCTGTACCTGAGATTGGATGTCCGCCTATTCACCCTCCTTGGGACTCATCACACATGAAGCCTGCCTGGCTGCTCCAGGTTACTTAGTCCTAGCCCTTCCCAGCATCACTCTAATAGCATCCAGTGCAATCCAAACAGAACTCAGAACTCAACTTTCTGACCTATGCTTCCTGGATTGCCTTACCACTTTTTCTTCACCTACAAATCACCTTTTTGGGGGTTTCATCTTTATTTCTTCATCTCAGCTATGTACTGATCTCTGTCACCATACCACAAACAATTATGAAAAAGATTACATGGGGTTGGAGAGATGTGGCAGAGATTAAGAGTGTTGGCTGCACACACACACACACACACACACACACACACATACACACACACACACGAGGGCCATTTATAGTGGAGTTTAAAATAATATATTTCTTTGTTTTTGAAACAGGACTGCTCTGTGGCAGTACTGGTTGGCCCACAACTTTCTATGTAGTCCAGGCTGGCCTTCAATTCACAGAAATTTCCTGCTTCTGTCTCCTGAGTGCTGGAATTAGAAACATGTGCCACGATTTTTTTTTGTTTGTTTTTCCAAGACAGGGTTTCTCTGTGTATCTCTAGGTGTCCTGGATTCACTTTGTAGACCAGGCTAGCCTTGAGCTCACAGAGATCCGCCTGCCTCTGCCTCCCAAGTGCTGGGATTAAAGGCATGTGCTACCACAGCTGCAATTACAGACAGACAGCTGTGAACTGCCATGTGGGTGGTGGGATTTGAACCTTCGTCCTTTGGAAGAGCAGCCGGTGCTCTTAACCGCTGAGCCATCTCTCCAACCCTGTGCCACACTTTTTTATAGTTTATACAAAACATCAGACTCTGAATCTGACAACAGGAAATAAACCTCCTTATTTACCAAGAAAGAACTGCTAATTCGTGCACCCATACTTAAACCTATGGCTTTCTTACTTTTATATAAGTAATCCATTGGTCTTAGGAATCAAAAACTTGGTACAACTCCAAGTAAAAGTAATAAACATGACCTCATCCTCAGCTATCCTAATCTTCCTCATCCTCTCACTACCTATACTAACATCTATAACCAACATAATAAAATAAAATATAATAAAATCTGATGTTCCAAAACGTTATTACTTTCAGTGTAAAAAACTTGCTATTTCTTCTGCAAATGTAGACATAAGCCCATGTAAACATTCCTTCGTATTTCATCTGTAAGCTTGTGACGTCTCTAAATGTAAAAGGCACACATAGGATTATATGTGGAACAGAAAAGAACTTAGTGCATGTTTGTTAGACAAATGAGTAACTCTCCAGCTACTTTTCAAATCCTTTATAATCCTCTCAACTTTCTCTAAGCAAAAAAGTTTTCTATTTCAATCCTTGGTTTTATTCCTGATTAAAGCTAAAAGGTAGGCTCGGTACGTTGGCTCATGCCTTTAATCCCAGCAACTGGTAGGCAAAGGCAGGAGATCTCTGAGTTCAAGGACAGCCTGGTCTACAGAGTGAGTTTCAGGACAGCCAGGGTTACATAATGAGGCCCAGTCTCAAAAGCAAACATACAATAACAAAGTTACAAGTTGTCTTTCTTTGTATTTTTAGTAATTTTGATGTATCCATTTTGAATGATTGCTGCAACTATTAAAAAAGGAGGAGCTGGTGTGATGGGTCAGTGGGTAAGAGTGCTATGTAAACTTGGCGACCTGGGTTTGGAGCTCTGGCACCAGTGTAAACCCAGGTACATTAGCTCACATCTATAACCCCAGTGCTGCGGAGGTAGAGGGGCACATGTGGAGAGTCTCAAGGGACAGGCAAGTCAGTGGAAAGGGTGAGCTCCAGGTTCACTGAGAGACCCTGTCTAAACCTAAGGTGGAGAGCACCAGAGGAAGAGCCCAGTGTTGACCTCTGACCTCTGCAGACACACACACACACACACACACACACACACACACACACACACACACA
>CAJQZJ010031994.1:3666033-3713769 GCA_907164525.1 Lophiomys imhausi | reverse complement strand
CACACACACACACACACACACACACACACACACACACACACACACACGGAAAGCCATGGAAACAGAATCTTCCAAGACTCCACAGCTGTGCTCTGGGATGATGAACTGCATGCAGGGATAATCCATTTTCTCTCTTGAAAGAAAAGTGTAACGGACTGGAGAGATGGCTCAGTGGTTAAGAGTACTGGCTGTTCTTCCAAAGGCCCCGGGTTCAAATCCCAACACCCACATGGCAGTTCACAGCTGCCTGTAATTGCCGGGCGTGTTGGCACACACCTTTAATCCCAGCATTTGGGAGGCAGAGGCAGGCCAATCTCTGCAAATTCAAGGCCAGCCTGGTCTACAAAGTGAGTCAAAACAGCCAGGGCTACACAGAGAAACCGTCTCAAAAAACCAAAACAAAAACCAAAAAAAAGCAGGGGTTGTTGAGACAACTCCGTGCATAAAGCACTTACTGCGGAGCCTGACTATAGAGTTCCATTCCGATGACTCACATGGAAGGAGGGAACTTACTCCTGAGTTATCCCTCCACACATCTGCCATGGCACCAGGCACCTTCATACACAATTCATAGATGCAATTAAAAAAAAAAAGAAAAGAAAGAAACATTTAATAGAACTTGGCTAGGAACATGCAGCTCAGGGGAAGATTTACCTGTGGTTTGGGAGGCATCTCTAGTCCCCAGCCTGACCAATGGAAAAAGAAAGAGAAAGAGGCCTGGAGAGATGGCTCAGCGGTTAATAGCAGTGGCTACTCTTCCAAAGGACCCAGGTTCAATTCCTAGCACCCACATGGCAGCTTACAACTGTCTGTAACTCCAGTTCCAGGGTATCTGACACCATCACACATGCATACAAGCAGGTAGAACATCAATGTACATAAAATAAAAATAAATAAATCTGAAAAAAAAACCAAAGGAGAAGGCAAACAAACCTCTAGGATGGTAGATCTCAACCTGTAGGTCTAGACTCCTCTGGAGGTCAAATGACCCTTTCACAGGGGTCAACTAAGACCATAAGAAAGCATAGATTCATTATAATTCATAACAGTAGCAAAATTACAGCTATGAAGTAGCAATGAAAATAGTTTTATGGTTGGGGTCACCACAACATGAGGAACTTGGTCTCAGCACTAGAAAGGCTGGAACCACTGATCTAGAATTTCTGTCTCACAGAGGAAATGAGGAAGAGGAGCCTCTTTTCTTCACAGTTCAGGTATAAAAGAAAAAAAATCAGGTTTTCTGTTCTTTCCTTCTTAGGCAGAAACAAGTTTTTATCTGGGAAATACTTAGCTTTCCTTATCTAAAAGCAGTCTAGAGTAAACAAGCCAAAGTTTAAATAGAAAAGTCTTCAATATCTCAAAGGTAACTTACCAGAATGTTTCCTTAAAAAAAGTCTGTACTGGGAATGGAAAGCTGGCTTACTTACTGGTCAAGAGCACTGGCTGGTCTTTCAGAGAACCCAGGTTTGATTCCCAGCACCCGAATGATGATTTACAACTGTCTCTAACTCCAGTGCTGGTCTCTGTGGGCACACACATACATTTTAATAAAAACAATAAAAAAGTCTGTATTGCTTTAAGATGAACATCATAGGATGACTGCCATTCCAGACTTCACTTTAAAAGAAAACCTTTTAGAGCTGGCACTGGAGCAAAAATGAAACACTGAAAAATGCAGACGATTTTTTTACTTCTGGAAGTTGAGCAGGTGTTGACTTACTATTTTTTTATATTTTGTTTTTTTTTCGACAGAGTTTCTCTGTGTAACAGAGCCCTGGCTGCCCTGAACTTCGCTTTGTAGACCAGGCTGGCCTGGAACTCACAGACATCCCCCTGCCTCTTCCTCCCGAGTGCTGGGATTACAGGTGTGCACCACCGCGCCTGGCAAGGAATTGAATTAAAAAAAATTTGAAAGTTTAAATTTATTCATGATAGACAGCCTTTTATTGGTCTCCCCACTCCCACAAGGAGGTTGCACGGATCCATGTGATCACCCTGCCTCCAACCTACACTCCAGTCATAGAGCCCCCCCCAACCCCCACCACTATCAGCCTCTCCTTCAGAGTTTTACTGTAAGAACTCCCATTTGTCTTTATCTTTTTTTCCCTCTGACAGGTCCTGGCCACAAGAGGAAAATTTCACAACCACTCATTATTTATTTATAAATCTCTGCAAGCCCACTGTGACTACACTGTCTCAAAAGGAAGGCTATAATATATATTATATATATTAATATATAAATATATACATACATATGTATGTATATGTATATATTTACACAAACACATAATATAAAATCATTACTTCGGTTTAAAACAAAGTTGGCCTTCTGCACGTATCCCGAGGTTGAGGGTACCAATGCACCCGCAGCAGCGTCCCAACACAGTTTTGGAATTAGGTATCACATTCCTTCCAGAAACATCTTCCCGCCTACTTACTTGGCCCGCAGACCTCAGCTCGATCCTGAGCAATAGGGCCTGAAAAGGCTTCCACTCTAGAGGGTCCCCTCGGGCCACCCCATCTGCACCCTATACCGGCCAGGCAGCCCCGCCCCCAGGGCGGAGCCGCTCGCTCTCCTTCGCCTCCGAGGCTCGGCTCAGCCCCGGTGCGCTCCGCGCATGTGCCTGCCGGGTGTCCCCTCCCCACCCCGCCCGCCCTGGATTCCACTTCCCCTCCGCTCGCGCCACAGCGGCCACCTCCGGGCCCCGCGTCGCCTCCGAAGCCCATGGCCGGGACGCGCTGGGTGCTGGGGGCGTTGCTCCGGGGCTGCGGCTGCAACTGCAGCAGCTGCCGGCGTACCGGCGCCGCCTGCCTGCCCTCCTACTCGGTCGCCGGCACCTTCCCGGCGGGCGTCTCTGGCCGCCGCCGCCTGCTGCTGCTCCTCGGGGCCGCCGCGGCCGCCGCTTCCCAGACGCGAGGCCTGCAGCTCGGGCCCGCGGCCGCCGGGAGGCTGGCGGGCCCGGTCCCAGGCCGGCCCTCCGCCGCCGCCGCCGCCGCCGCAGCCGCGTCCTACTCGGCCCTGCGCGCCCCGCTGTTGCAGCGATCGCTGGCGGCGCCCGGCGCGGGCCCGGCGCGGGGTCACTGTCAGGTACGTGGCGCCGCGCGCCCGCGCCGGTCCACGTGCGCGCCCGGGGACCCGCGGCACGCGCCGCACCCCCGCCTCCCTCCCGCTCCGTCCTCCTATTGGGCACGGGAACAAGGGACGCTCTCCCGGCCCCGGCTTCCCTCCTGGTTGTTTTGTTCCCTCCGAGTCTGAGCGGTTGGGCAGTGTAAGTGTGACTGGGGTGAATGTTGAGGCCTTGTTTCCCGCCGGGCCCATGGTAGGTTTTGGGGGGCCGCCGACGCCCCCCCACCCCGCGTATACCCCTAGCCTTCTGCCCGCCGGAGGTGAAGCTGCGAGGCCGGAGCCCGGGGAGGGTCGCGACCTGCCGTGCTGTGGGAGCCGTAGGCCGGGCGCCTCGGGCCTCCTGGGCCGGCCATGGACGCGCAGCTCCGCGCCCACGGGAGCGTGGGCTAGCCTGGGAACGGTCCCCCGAGCGCCCCTCTCTCGTGTCCGCGGGGAGAGGCGGGCGTCCACCTGACTTGAAGGTCACCTCTGCAAGTCCACTCGCCTTGACAGAAGGACCTTTGGGGCGGCGGGGCTCCGCGGACGCGGAGAGCGGTGGGGAGACCGTGGGAAATCGGGAGAGAACGCGTGTGGGGTGGGGGCGTCTGTGGGTGAGGATTTGGGGGCCTCACCTGTGAATCCACAGTCCTTTTCTTTAGTGTTTCCCGTCTTTTAAGAAAGACACTTTAAGCATTCATATTACTATTGCGTCTGGGAGGTGTCCACACGCTTTTTTCTGTCTATCCCCTAATGCCATGGAGCCATGTTTATCTTAATTCAGTTTTGCGTCTGCTTGAATTAATGATATCTGGGTGTTTCATCTGCATGGCTGATGTCTGCCAGTAGCTGAGCTAATTGATTTGAATCCTAGCCCAATCTTTCTGTTGCCCTTTTCTGTAAAAGCCTGAGGTGTTTATGGGATTCTGGGGAAACAGGGAAAATAGCAGTGTCCGAGGCCCCTGCCGCCTCCCACTGCCCTTTGCCTTGTATGATTAAGATTATCTTTTCAAGACATTTGCCCATGTCCCAATGTCATTTTATTAACTTCCTTTGCCTACCAAGTGAAGCATCCTTCGTTGACCCAACACACAAGGCCATTCATTGGCCACTGTGTGGTACCGAGTTCCTTTTGCCAGCTGGTCTTTGGCTCTTATTTTTTCCTGTCCACTTTATACAAATGGATTGTCGTTTTTCAACTGCTAGCACTTCCCCTCACCTCTCATATTGGAATGTCCTATCTTTTATATCTCCTGCAAGACCATCTCATAGCTTTATTTTTTCTGTAGTTTTTTTTAAATTTACAGTATTTTGTATTTTGATTATAATACTTAAGGCATCTTGTTCTGTATCTTGCCCAGCCAGTGCTTTGAGATGATGGTTTGATGTGGTATTTTGTGTGTACGGGGCTTTTAAGTATTGTCAAGTGACAATATTCCTCGACTCCGTTCTGGGAAGGCAGTACCGCCGTTAGTCTACTGACTACCACCAGAATATACTTACTTGCATATTGCCTTAAGATATAAAATATACACTTAAAGCCATTGCTGACATAGCAAGCTTGTAGCCAGCACTCTGGAGGCTGAGGCAGGAGGATGATGGTGAGTTCGGGGTATTCTGGGCCACACTCTGAAACTGAAATAAAACTAGAGGATGGAGAAGTGTGCGTCTCACCTCTGAAATAGTATCGTTTGCATCTTGCATCTGTTTATAAATGTACATTTGCTTTCTCTCTCTCTCTTAAAGCATTTTCTAAGTAGCTTGTCAAATACTTTTACAATTCTTTTTTTTTTTTTTCCTTGAAAGGAGTCCAAAACTACCTTCCTGGAAGATCTCCCATCACTACCTGAGTACCGATTGAGCCCGTCAAAGTTAGGGGAGGAGGTGGATGATGATGTGTATCTTATTCGAGCTCAGGGACTGCCTTGGTCTTGCACCGTGGAAGATGTTCTTAACTTTTTCTCAGGTATATCTTACATGTGTTTTATAAATAAGCAGTTTGGTTGGAGGCAGCTCTGAGGGGGAGGAATGGTCCCATTCTGGCTGATTACCTTTTTATACCATGTGCTACTGTGGATGCCATATGTAGTATATATACATTTAAAGACTGCATGTAACAATATAACAAAAGTAAGTAATGCTAATATTACAAAGTGGGAAATCAGTTGACACTGCAGTTTTACTATGTGCATAACTAAAGGTCAAGCCTGTCCATTGGCATTGATAGAAGAGTACTGTTTGTGCCATACATTTACAAGATCAGTTGCACTGAGAGTTCTCTTAATATGTTTGGGAGATTTCCCAGTGTGTGGTCAGTTTTTATTGTTGCCATCTGACTGTGATTTTTTTTTTTCCTGGAGACAGGGTTTCTCTGTATCTCTGGCTGTCCTGGACTCACTTTGTAGACCAGGCTGGCCTTGAACTCACAGAGATCTGCCTGCCTCTGCCTCCCAAGTACTGGGATTAAAGGCATGTGCCACCATGCCTGGCTCTGTGATTTTAAATCTTCCTCTTAAAACTGAATGTACCAACTACTATAAACATGATGGTGCCATGTGAGTCAGACTTTTTATAAAGCCTCTCACCGTTTATATCTTGGGTTTGAGTGATAATAGGCAGTATAGAGTTATTTTTTGGTGTAACACAATGTGGAGAAAGTTAGATTATTATAGTGATGATTTTTGCAGAAAGTACTTTATGGAAGTTTTTGAAGGAAGATGATTGAGAATAAAGCTGGGCTGCTGTTTAATTGTTAGGAAATAGCGAGCTGCTGTGCTCTCTGTGCTTTTTTTTTTTTTCCCAACTGTGCTCCCTGCTCCCCTCACCTGAGACAGAGTTTGTCTGTGTAACCCTGGCTGTCTTGAAACTCAGTGGGTGGACCAACCTGGCCTCACACTCAGAGATCTGCCTGTTTCTGCTTCCTGAGTGCTGGGATTAAAGATGTGCACAACTTATTTTTTTTTTTCTACTTGGAACATTTTTAGACTCTGCCACCTTTATTAGCATTTGGATGATTTCAGTGACTGGGTTTATGTAAAGAATCCGGAAGGAACTATGGGAGGGGGAGAGTCTGATAAAAATATATTGCTTGAAAAAATTAAGAATTTGGTAGGCATTTTTGGTTCCTGCATTGCTGGAAATTTGCATTGTTGTGATATGTAAAATTGATATCAAACTTCGACTTCTGTTTTTAAATTACTTTAATCATATGTTTTTAGACTGCAGAATCCGAAACAATGAGAATGGAATACATTTCCTCTTAAACAGAGATGGGAAACGAAGGGGTGATGCCTTAATTGAGATGGAGTCCGAGAAGGATGTACAGAAGGCCTTGGAGAAACACCGGCTGTACATGGGGCAGCGGTATGTGGAAGGTGTGTGAGCTTCGGGGCCTTTAGACTTTAAACTTTTCAAGGCAGTAGTCACATAATGTTTAACAATGGTACAGTAGTTAAAAGTTACATATCTTAAAGATTTCCTTATTAGCTTACTATTAAAATTAGGTTTTAGCTGGGCGAGGTGGCATATTCCTTTAATCCCAGCACTTGGAGGCAGAGGCAGGCAGATCTCTGAGTTTGAGGCTAACCTAGTTTACAGAGTGAGATCCAGGACAGCCAGGGCTGTTACACAGAGAAACCTTGTCTCGAAAAAACTAAAAAAAAAAGAATTAGGTTTCATTATAGCATTTTTTCAAACAAAAAGTTAGGCATTACTTATAGCTCATGAAAGTGAAGAGTGTATGGTTGTGTCAGTGTGTGGAATGTGGGTGTGAGTGCAAATGCACTCAGGGTGACAGGGGGTGTCACATCCCTGGCAGCTGTAGTTAGCAGTGGTTGCTGGGAACCAAACTTGGGTACTCTTGGAAGAAAATGTGCTCTTAGCTGCTGAGCCATCTCTTCAGCTCTGCTCTATGTCTTTTTTAAAACTTAGGTTTTTGATTTCGTGTGTGTGTGTAAGTATACATATAGAATGTGTAGTAGGGTCCACATGGGGATACTAGGGACAACCCTAGGAAGTTGAGTCTCTTGTTTGGTGGTGGGTTCCAGCACACTCTCTACTGCTGAACCACCTCCCTGGCTCAATCTCAGATTTTTTTGTTTTGTTTTGTTTTTCAAGACAGGGTTTCTCTGTGTGTCCTTGGCTGTCCTGGACTCACTCTGTAGACCAGGCTGGCCTTGAACTCAGAGAGATCCACTTGCCTCTGCCTTCGGAGTGCTGGGATTAAAGGCATGTGCCACCACACCCGGCCATTGCAAACAGCTGTGAACTGCCATATGGTGCTGGGATTTGAATCCAGGTCCTTTGGAAGAACAGTCAGTGCTCTTAACTGCTGAGCCATCTCTCCAGCCCCCAATCTCAGATTTTAAATCTATAGAATGAAAGTATTGCCCAAGTCTATCTTAAGGTTGTGAGGATTGAAAACTTATGCCTGGAGCATGATAAATCATCAGTATTCATCAATAAGTGTTACTTGTTATATCTTGACTGAAATTCATAGGGATTAAAAACTATTAATGTTTGAATTCAAGTTGCAGTGTATTTATGTTTGTTTATTTATTTCACAGTTGGTTTCCTTTATTAAATAAGTTTTCAGTCCATCTGTGTGCTTTCTCTTTGTAGTGTATGAGATAAACAATGAAGATGTGGATGCCTTAATGAAGAGCCTGCAGGTCAAGCCTTCCCCTGTGGTCAATGACGGCGTGGTTCGCCTGAGGGGACTTCCTTACAGCTGCGATGAGAAGGACATTGTAGACTTCTTTGCAGGTGGTTGGCAATTATATCATATTTGGACTCACAGTCTCTTTCCCACCGTTACTCTTCCTTTTGTAACCTTTGAAGTGTTTTGGTCTTAGGCAGATCTTTGGGGGGATGTCAAGTTTCAGAATAGTCTCATGACATTTGTTAAATTGTGAGGAAACTGTTGTTTTTTCTTTTTTTTTTAATAGTGGTCACATTTGTCCAAGGCAATAATAATTTATGTGATTTAAAACCATGTAGGCTGGAGATGTAGCTCAGTTAGGAGAATGCTTGCTTAGCATTCACGAAGCCCTGTATTAGATCCCAGTACCACATAAACTGTGTGTGGTATTACACACCTATATTCCCAGCACTAGGAGGAGGAAGAGGAAGAAAAAGCATTATCTAACTTCTAGCTGCAAAATATGCCTGTCAGTAACTTCGATTGTTTAAATATTGTCTCCTAAGATATAGCCAGTGGCCCTTTCCCCCCCCCAAAAAAAAATGACTAAGGAAAAACTTAGAGAGATACACATGCATATATTTATAATATCCTCCAGGCTTCAAATATACTATGAAGCCTAGGCTGACCTTGCATTTATTTGTATTTTCCTGCCTTTGCCTGACACATGCTGGGATTTTGGTTACATAATGATTGTTTGCCCTTGAGTGTGTATAACTTTGAAGTTGGCAAATAGTATCTAAATTTTATAGTCCATGAGTAAACTTGTTAACTTCAATGAAGAAGGCTCTTGTTAGCAGCACTGATTTAAAATTTTTTTGTATTCTAGGACTTAACATAGTAGACATTACTTTTGTGATGGACTATAGAGGGAGAAGAAAAACGGGGGAAGCCTATGTACAGTTTGAAGAACCAGAAATGGCCAACCAAGCGCTTTTAAAGCACAGGGAAGAAATTGGAAACCGGTGAGTGAAGCAGCTGTTAGCAGATGTGTCAGGTCATCTTGAGGAGTGCATTGTACTGTCACTGTCAGATTATCGACACAGAAAACTAGGGATAACACAGTGAGCTGTTAAATGCTTATTTAACTCACTCAACATAGCAGTTGAGTGAGAGTTCTAAGTGGAAGGTAGTCCTAAAAATCCAAGTCTAGCTGTTTGTTTTGTTAGTATGTGCTTTTAAAGAAAAAAAATTTCATAATCACAGTATTGTCACATCTAACAAAATTAGCTCTATTTTATTGTCTGATAGCTATCTGTAATCACCTTTTCCCTCTAACAAGAATATCCTTATAATTGACTTGTGAACAGAATCTAAGCAGTTCATACATTCCACTTGTTATGTCACTAATTTTATTAACCTAGAACTCAGCCCCCTCTTTTTTCAGTCCCTCTCTGTTTTACTTGTTTGTGTGTGGCGTGCTCATGTATGTGCATGTACCCATGCATGCACATGTGGGGCTGGAGGCCAGGCATTAGCATTATATCTTTTCAGTCTCTGGCCACCTTATGTATTTGAGATAGGTCTCATTGAACCTGGACCTTGCTGGCTAGCTAGACTCCTTTTAAAAATGTGATTGGCTTTTGAAGAAATTAGGTCAGTTGTCTTGTATACTGTCATGTTCACATCATATTATGGTGTAAGGTAGGAGATCATGTTTATATTATATTAGAGTATTCGTAATGCTCTGCCTTCATGCACATCAGAAGAGTGCATCATATCCTATTACAGATGGTTGGGAGCCACCATGTGGTTGCCTGGAATTGAACTCAGGACCTCTGGAAGAGCAGTCTGTGCTCTTAGCCTCTAAGCCATCTCTTCAGCCCTCAGGATTTTCTGAAAGAATTGATTCAAAGTTCCTTGGGTTCTTTGGGCACAAAGTCTTTTAAAAAAATAATTGATTTATTTTTATTTTCTGCATATGAATGATTTGCATGCGTGTGTGTGTGTACCACATGCATGCCTCTTGTTGGATCTCGTGGAACTGGGATTATGAATGGCTGTCAGACCGCCACCATGTGTGTGCTGTGAATCAAACTTAGCTCCTCTGCAAGAGCAAGTGTTTTAAACACTGGCGTAAGGGCTTTCTCTGTAACCTAGACTGGCCTGGAGCTTGCTAAATGGACCAGGCTGGCCGTAAACTTGCCATCGTCTTGCCTCTGCCTCCCGAATATTAATGGTGTATGTGATCACCACTGTCACCTGAAGAAGTGGTGTACATTTGATTCTAGTTGTCTGTCTTTCCTGCGGTTTTATGGATGGAACCTAGGACTCTGAGCATGCTAGGTGAGGGACTTCATCAGTGAGGCTGGCCTTGAAGTCACATTAACTTTAGAAATGTTATTGTTTATGTTTGTGTGTACATGTATGCCAGAGCTGCTCTGTGGAGTCAGAGGACAACTTGGACAACACGGAGAGCTGGTTCTCTATTCCATCACGTGTGTTCTGGAGATGGGAAGCAACAGCAGCAGGCTTGTCTGCAAGTGCCTTTACCCATCTCTCTGGTTCCTGAGCTTGAACTGTAGCCCAGGCTGGCCTGAGCCTCTGATCTTCCTGTTTCTACCCCCAAATGCTGGGATTGTAGGTGTATACCACTGTGCCTGTGGTATTTGTGATACTATTCCTTGAATTTCTCATTAGCCACTTAGTTAAGTTTTGGAGAAGTTAATTCTTCTTAGCTTTTAGTGTTTTGTATAGATTTACTGTACAAAATTGAATTGTAAGCCCTTGAAGTTGTTAGTTGTGGAAAACAAAAACAACTTCATATTAGTCTATTTTCATTACTATAAGAAATATTAAGGTTATGGTATCTTTATAAGAGAATAGACTGACTTAATTCCAAGTTTTAGATGCTTAAAAGTTCAGTGTGGGGAGGTTTTGGAATCCAGCCCTTCATCACAACCTTCCACATGAATGCCACAAGAGTAGTTTAGTGTGGGGCTAAAAAGAAATTACACCTTGGGTCTGGAGGGATGGCTTAACTAACCTGGTGACCTAAGGACCCAAGTTTTATCCCCAAGCCCATGTCAACGTGTAAGGAGAAGACAATGCACAAAGCTGTTCTGACCTCCACACATGGCATTCACACTCACACATTTACATGGTAATAATGTTAAAAAAACACATCTTGGAAAAGGAAGTTATAAGATGACTCAGGTGCTATGATCATACTTGGCAGTGATTAAAATTAGCATGTACACCTGCTCTGTTGAAAGCATTTTTTCACAAACTAGTGTATAGATGGATTTTCTTAAATTCTTGCTGTTATCTTTGGAAATCCATGTTTTATAAGCTGTGAAAATATAATACATATCTGGTTATTTTTAATTTTTAAAGGAATTGTTGGGTATGTGCATGTGCGTGTGTGTGCAGGTACCCCAGTACTCCAGTACCCCAAAAGAGGATGTTTGATTCCATTGTGCTGGGTTATAGATGGTTGTGAGCTGCCCCATGTGGGTGCTGGGAACTGACAGTGATCTGGAAGGCTGCAAGTGCTGGCCATCTCTGTCGCCACACATTCTTAGTTATCATTTTAAGTTTACTATAAAGTTACTTTACACCATTTGTGCCTTTTTGCTTTGCTTTGTTTTAGATACATAGAGATATTCCCAAGCAGAAGGAATGAAGTTCGAACACATGTTGGATATCATAAGGGAAAAAAAATGGTGTCTTCTACCACTAAATATATAACAGAGCCAGAAGTCGTGTTTGAGGAACATGAAGTAAATGAGGATATTCGGCCTGTGACAGCTTTTGAAAGTGATAAAGAGATAGGTAAGGTCCTGCCTCTTCTGAAGATTGCCTTGTATGTTTAGGTTTTGTAAACTGTTTTCGAGGAGAGCTCATATGAAATTGTGAGATTCAGAACAGGAGGATTGAGTTTAAGATTGAATATGAGTGTAGAGTGTACTTTGTCTATGCACAAGGGTTTAATTATTATGTTTTAAATAAAAAAGTTGCATGTATTTTGCAAGTATATCTATATGAATCCACATGCCCATGCTCATGTGTGGACATCAGGGGACAACTTCCAGAATTGGTTCTCTCCATCAGGCGACCTAGGAATAGAACTTAGGTCATCAGGGTTTGCAGTAGGCGCCTTTACTAACTGAACAGTATTCACTGACAGCTGCTGTCAGGTGGTTTTGTTATTGTTGTTGGTTTTGTTTTTTGAGACAGGGTTTCTCTGTGTAGCCCTTGCTGTTCTGGAACTCACTCTGTAGACCAGGCTGGCCTTGAACTCACAAAGATCTGCCTGCCTCTGCCTCCCAAGTGCTGGGATTAAAAGCATGCATCACCACTCCTGGCTTATTTTTGAAATTTTAATTGATGTATGTGTATCTGTACAATGTATTAGTACCCATGAAGGCCAAAGGACTTCCCTAGAGCTGGAGTTACAAGCAATTGTGGGCCACCAGATACTGGTTCTGGGGACTTCACTCTGGTCGGTCCTCTGCTAGAGTATTGCATGCTAACCACTGAGCTGCCTCACCAGGTCTCTTTATTACTTTTCTTTATTATTTATTTTGTGAGTGTGTATCTGCATCTTGTGTGTGTGTGTTTGTCACATGGTACCTTCAGAGGCCCGAAGAGGCCATCAGATCCCCTGGACAAAGGGAGTTAGTTCCAGGTGGTTGTGAGACACCATGTGGGTGTTGGGAGTGGAAGAGCACCCAGCACCTCCTTTCTTTTCTATCCTGGCCTTTCTCTAGACTGTCTCCAAGGCTGGGTAGTGCAAACGTAACAAACTTTAAGCTAAAGTGGGAAATGATTCAGATAGACAGTCGGAATGTTGACTAAGGAATTTTGTTTGTCTCTGGATTTCTTTCTTTCATATCTAACTCCAAAGCAGCATTTAAGGTCTTTGAAATTTGGAAATGCTTACAAATCCAATTCTGGGACTATCCTGTCACCATATTTGCTATTTGGTTTTAGTTCCTACAACTGAGAGTTTCTCCTATTTTTCAATTTAATTAATGGCCATTTTATCTTCTTGTCACATGAGATAAATTCATTTGGGAACGGTTTGAGTTCCTAAGTGCTTTTAATGGTTGTTCAGGTGACAGCTATTAAGGAGCAGAAGTTTCAGGTTTTGGCCTTTAAAGCACACATGCTCTGGTTCCAGATGAACTGAGGACTTTGATTTAAAGGTCATATCTAATTATATAATCTGCTAATGGCTCTGGAAGCTTTTGTGTCCTTGACAGTGTTTTTCTTTTTGTTCTTCCTCAGAATTGCCTAAGGAGATGTCCGAAAAGCTTCCAGAGGCCGTTGATTTTGGAACAATGCCTTCGGTGCATTTTGTCCACATGAGAGGGCTGCCTTTTCAAGCCAATGCCCAGGACATTATAAATGTGTGTGGCAGTAAGCTTCATTTCCATAGGTGTGAGCAGTCAAAAATGAGACTTGTATTAATTTGAAGAGTGTGGGAAAAGCACTATTCCTGGGATGTCCGTTGCTAGCTAGCATCTCCCTCTGCAGAGACCTGCTGGGTGGAGGTGACCCAGGAGTGCTGCTGGAGCCCAGGAGTTTGAAGCCAGCTCGGGCAGAGCAGTTAGACCCTCTCACTTTAAAAGCGTGCCTTTGTATTATATATAATGTAAAGTGAAAATCGTCAGGGTTTTATTGAGGCAATAGTGTGCTTGTTTAGTGATCAGAGCAGTTTGGGTCACTCCATTTACTTTAGGCATTGAGACTTGGGCTGCCAGTACAGAGCAGCTGCTGCATGTTCCTTGACATTCATTGTCCTGATCCTCCTACACACGTTGATACTGCTGCATGCAACTAACCTACCAAACCTAGCTTAGCAATGGAGTCTGTGGAGTCATGATTGTTCTCAAGGTTGACTGGGAATTTTGACTTGCTGCCACTTGGCAACATCTTTTAACAACTATTGTGTGGAATATTTTGGAGGGGGGGAATGTGGCAGGGTGGTGTGTATCATGGCCTGTTTATGGAGGTCAGAAGTCACCTAACAGGAGTCTGACTTCTCCTTTTGCCATGTGTTCCTGGGGACTGAACTCGGGTATTGGGCTTGGTATGTAAGTGCCTTTAATCACTGAGTCATGTCACAGGCCATTTTTCCAGCATTTTGCCACAGCAATATCACTGTGTTTTACTAGCCCGGGGAAAGGTGGAAAAAAATTACAGTTCATAATTCACTTGCTGATTTTGGTTGGCCTCATTTAGTTCTTTGCTCCATTGAAGCCTGTGAGAATCACCATGGAATATAGGTCCAGTGGGAAGGCCACTGGAGAAGCTGATGTGCACTTTGATACCCACGAGGACGCTGTTGCAGCTATGCTCAAGGATCGCTCCCACCTTCGTAAGTGCGGCGCACTCATCTCATAGTGCTTTGGTTTTGTATTTGGAAATTGGCCTAGAATTCCCCTTTGGCAAATTGCATTCTTTTAGTACTACTAACTTGAATATAAAGGATCAAAATTTGTCTTCTGATTATTTTGCATCTTTTTGTCTAGAGTAGTTTTTCCTGTTTGTTTACCTTTTTTTTTTTAAATTTTATGTATGTATTTAGCTTGAGACAGTCTCACTTCGGTAGCCTAGACCAGAGTCAAACTCGGGGCTCTGTGAACCAGGATAACTGGTGCAGGCCTGCACACCCAGTTATTATTATTGCCATTTTGAGATGGGGATCTCACTGTTGTCTAGGCTGATCTCAAATTCAGGGGGCTTAAGTGATCTTCCACTTCAGCCTCCAGCTAGCTGGGGATATAGGTGTATGCCACCACAGTTAGTTTTGTTTTTATTTAATTAGGGAAAGGTTAAAGGTTTTGTGTTGCTGTCTCAAGTGTGATTAAAAAGGGATTTAATCTTTTTCAGATTTGCAACACTAACTGGTTTTTTTAATATTCAGAACATAGATATATTGAGCTGTTCCTAAATTCGTGTCCTAAAGGAAAATAAGACTTCAGCAGATCCCAGATAATAAGGTAATTAAGCTACAACTGTGAAAAAACTTGTAGTAGTTACTAATTAAATTACTAATTGGTACTATGGTAGAAACCATTCTCTTTGCAGTAAAGATCAAGTTAATGATTGTGAGTCATCAATATAGAAATTTTCTGAAAAATAAATTGTCATTGTGTAGTGGCTTTAAGCGTCATGTTTTTGCATAATTAATTCCTCACAGCCTGTTGTGTGCCTAGACTAAGTGTACAGTCCATTTTAATAGCTGTAATCATAACATAGAAAGTGTATTTCACATTAGCTTTTCATCCCTTTACAACTTGAGTATTTTCCTCAGTTATAAGAGATACACACAGCCAGGCAGTGGTGGCACACGCTTTAATCCCAGCACTCTGGGAGGCAGAGGCAGACGGATCTCTATGAGTTCGAGACCAGCCTGGTCTACAAAGTGAGTCCAGGACAGCCAGGGACTACACAGAGAAACTCTGTCTCAAAAAACCAAAAAAAAAAAAAAAGATACACACACACACAAACTTTTTTGAATTTCATACATGAGTGCTATATTTGTATCTTTTCTACCCTTCCTTCCCCTTCTAGTTTCTCCCATGCCCCTCCTTCCTCACAGTAATGGCTACTTCATTATTGTTTCATGCATACACACACACCCTACTGAGTCCCTTGAGTGTCGCCTGTGTGTGTATTTGTTTATAGCTGAGCATTTCGGCTTGGATATCCTAGCTGAGGTCTCATCCCTAGAGAAAACCGATTCTCCCTTTCAGCAGTGGTTCACTGCCTGTCGCTCTTGATCTAGGGTGGAGCCTTGTGAAAACTCCCCATCTTTGTTGACATGTCTCCTGGTCTAGGCTCCATATTACTGAGTCTAGAGGACACTGTTGTAGCAGGTGTGCTGGACCTCTGGCTCTTGCTCTTCCTGTCCCCTCTTAAGAGATGCTCCCTGAGCCGTGGGTGTGGGGTTGTGTTGGATATGCACCAGTTGGGCTGACCATCCACAGTCATTTATCTTTTGCATTTTGCCAGTTTCGTGTCCCTGTAATAATAGTCTGTCTCCTGCAAAAATCGTCTCTGGTGAGGAGTGAGTGCTATACTTACTGTGGCCTATGGTATCACCTACAGAGTTTACTTGACTGATTTTTCTCATGTTTTTTCTTTTTTGTTTATTTGTTTGTTTTTTGGTAGGTATTGTTTGTTTTGGATCTTTGAAAATGAGTTTGTTATATAGCCTGAGCTCTTCTTGAATTTTTAATCTTTTCAACTCAGTGTTCTGAGTGCTGGGGTTACAGGCATGTACACTGTATCTGGCTGTAAAAATAAGAAGTACATGACATCATGTTTAGGTTAGTTTACCTGCAACATTTTGCTAAATTCCCTGGTGTTTGTTCTCTTATATAAATGTAAAGTGCTTCTTTTCTTTCATGCTGTATTTCAGTATGTTGCATTATAGTCAGTTTTCTGAATGTAGTGATGGATTCTGTAAGAAACTTAGCTGTCTTTTGAAATCACAGGTAATATATTTTTGGACATAAAGCTCCAATACTTTGTATCTATTAAACATGTATATTAGCTCAGTTCTTTGCAAATATATTTTATGTTCACTTCTGGATTTATTCCAGGCTGTGTAGATACACTTTTACTATTTTCTCTTACCTAAATTAATTGATTTCTCAGATAATTTGCACTAAGTTGGGAAGGAGCTGAACTTGTCATTTGAAGTGATGTGAGAAGACATGTAAACATCTTTCATTGTGAGGAAACACACAACACTTTTTTGTTTTTTATTTTCAGGATGAAGCAGGAAGTATCTCAATTGCACATCTCTCTGGGACATGGGGATAAAGATCCAGTTGATTGGCAGCAAGCGCTGGAGAACGGCTCTGCACGTCTTAGAGATGCTGTGTTTAGACCGAGGCGGACTCAGGGTTAGGACTGATTATGAAATAAAGCTACACATTTGACACTGTTTAAACAGCCCAAGATCTCATTGACACAGCCTGGTTTCTGTGATTGACTTTTCTGTCATAGACGACATGTCCCAGCTGCAAATGGTCTCCATCCAGTGCCACTCTTTAAATCCTTGTTCCCACTTGTTTTTGTTGATGATTGAGAGCTGCAGATATAAAACTTATGGAATAAATTGTTGGTGTATTTTTACTGAACACTCACCAAAGCAATGGAAGATTTCAGGACTTTTAAGAAGCCAGTCTGATTTGGTCAAATTGTTTTAAATTTTATCTGTATTTGATTACTTAGGGGTAAAAATTAAAAAAAAAAAAACCCAAAACAAACAGGATAGTATTAGTGATCACTCAGCAGTTTTGTTTTTAGAAACATTTGCCTCCTCAGCCTTGACCTAAATGCATTTAACATTGGTGCCTGTTCATTTACTTTTTTTTTTTTTTTTTTTTGGTTTCGGACAAATCTTAAGGCTGCTTGTTAGGTTTGAAATCATAACATGACATATCAGGCAGTCCAGACTGGTAAGGGCATTAATAGCTTTAGCTTCACTTTAGTTAAACCAGCTCGAGGTAGGAAAAAAGCCAATCTAAGTCTCCTTATTTGCCTTTCCAGTGGGGTAGCCACCCCATATTTTAGAATAAGTAGGGGTGCCTTGCTTAAATAAAACTAGCATTTAATGTATAATTGTGTGATGGATTTATGGATAGAGCTGTATTTCTGTCACATTGTGACAGTACCTTCTGCTTTAATATTAAATAGCTTGTTATTTAAATATTGGAAAAAATGGCTGGCTTCACAAATAGTCATTAATAAACTTAGTAACTTTATGTACGCCTGTGTAGAGAATCAGAGTTCTGTATGTTTTCCTTACCTTGCTCCTATTCTCAGGGTGACAGATGCCACCAAGGGATAATAAGGCTCATTCTTAAGATTGAATTTTCTGAGATTTCAGAGGTGATAACCTGGATGAAATGTGTATTATTTAGTATGTAGTCATCTTCAATTACCAGCTAAGGGCAAAATCACTGCCCTGTAGACAATAAATGAAGGTTTGTTTCAAGTTGGAGAGTGTTTATTACTAGAATGTGTAAGTCAACTAAGTATTTTCTATTATATCTAGTCCTGATGTATTAATGAGATGATTTTCAAATATGTTTTTTAAAAAAGTCAGTAAGAAAGTGGCTTAGAGTTGGGTGTGGTAGCATATAAACTTCTAATCCCAGCACATTGAGGCTAAGAATGGTCTTCATGTTGACTTCTGGGCCAACCAGGGCTACCAGAACAAGCCATGGCTTAACTAGCTTAACAGTATACTACTTATATGGAGATCTTTTCATAAGTAGTTTACCAGAACTGGTGTCTAGAGTTACGTTTCTATTAGGGTGTGAGCTTTCTTTCACAGCTGGTCACAGCTGTGGGAAGGATCTGTAGGGTCTGTTGTGATTGGGCTTGTTGAAGTGATTCATTTGCAGTTTATGAGTTTCATTTGTCCATCTCTGGGAAAAGAATAAGAGCAAAAGCATTAAGTGCTGTGTGTTGGGTTAGCTTGAAGATATATATAGCTTGCCTGTCTGGAGGCTGAATTCTCTGTACAAAGCAAGCCTAACACTGGGAAATTAGGAGCTCATGTATTCTCACTTTTAGGATTTCTTATAATTTAGAGGACTGAATTAGTGATTGCTGATAGAGTGTAGGTACTGGGAAAGAATCACATGGTTACTGGGTGTGGTGGCTCATGCCTTTAATCCCAGCACCCAGGCAGAAGCAGGTGGATCTCTGTGAGTTCAAGGCCAGCCTGGTCTACAAAGTGAGTCCAAGACAGCCATGGATACATAGAGAAACCCTGTCTCGAGAAACCTAAAAGAAAAGTAAAAAAATCACACAATTGAGTAAAAGTTCACTTACTTTTTAGTTTTATATCTATTGAGTTGAGGCATGTCCCAATCCGTCCCTCAAGATTTGCTTTGCTATGCACAGGCATCAGTGGTGAATTTCCCCCGTTAGTTTGCAATTTGAGCTTACCCTGAGCTACATAAGAGAAATCTTGTCCCCTAAACTCTAAAGGAAGAAAAAATATGATGCAGTAGGATGAGAGTGTATGGCAGGTGCCTATGGTCTGCCCTGGCCTGAGCAGAACTGCGAGGGAGAAACACTGAGTGAGTGATGGAAGAGAAGGAAGCTGAGTGTTTGTCCTCACAGCAGCTGACATGCTGAAGCTTCTGACAGCTCCACTGTGGGGGGAGGGAGAGGAGCATAAGGCAGTGCATGTGAAGACCCTGCTTGGTCAGCACAGTGTGGCTGTGAGCATCCCCTGCCCTTAGCAGGACTTATCTGGAGATTTTTATTCTGCTTGTATAATATCCTATTCACCATATGACTTCAAAACATGCATTGTGAAAATATCTGGGAATGGGAAAGGACTCACATTCAGTTGCTGATGGCAGTGTAACATACAGGCAAGTTCAAGTTCCAGAGTTTTGACAAATAGGACTTCTCAAATGTATAAGTACTTCTCCCTGCCCTCTGACTGTACATGAGAAAGTATTTTCATAAGCTCCTAGGTGTTACCCTAGGGAGTAAGGTGGCTATAAACTGTAGTGTGGTTAGTATGGATGTTTTCAGCGTGGGGTGAGTACTGTGGGGTGCGCTAGCTGGGCATTACAAATTTTTCTGTGTACTTAATGCTTCTGTATGTCATCTTGTGGAAGTCTGGGTCTTGCCCAAGTTTAAAATTGATTTTTTACTTGGGGTTTGGTGGTATGAAGATTTCAATCTAAAGTCTTGATAATATGAAAGTGGTGGATTTTTAAGAAATGATGTATTGTTATTTTATGTGCATTGGTGCCTGCATGTATGGCTGTGTGAGGGTGTCAAATCCCCTGGGACTGGAGTTACAGACATTTTAAAAAAGAAAATAGCAGTGAAGGGTATGTATTGGGCAGTCTGTTTCCTGTTAATATACTAGCCACTTAGTTCTGAGGCTTCTCAGTCGAAAAATCCAAAAAACAAACAAAAAAAACCCCAGAAATTTCCATTTTTCTTTGGATGTCTTAGTGATTTTTATTGTATCTATAGGCAAATACTAGGCACATGATTTCATTTAAAATTATAGTATACACAGTACTGATTTTTTTCCCTCCATTTAACCAACCTAAAGATAGTAGTTGTGTGTGTAGATCAGAAGACAGTTTTCAGGAGTTGGCTCCTCCTGTGGTGGGATCAGGTATTGAACTCAGGCTGTTAGGTTTGTGCAGCAAGCGCCTGTACATGGTGAGCCACCTCACCATATATACTAAAAAGAAAATCTTATTTTCTCTAGGCTGCATAATGTATTATGTCCTGTACACGGTCACGTTTACATTGCTTCTAGTGTTTTGCTGTTAAAATGCTGCAATGAATTGTCTTCTACAGATGTGTCATTTGTATAGACCTAAAGTTCCCTGTGGGGTCAGTGGTGAGATAATGTGCACTAGCAGATTTAAATTTGCATTCCCATGGACCACAGCAGACCTGCAAGAACCTGTTTCCCACAGCCTCGTTGACAGGCTGTAGTTTGTGCATGTCTGATGTTGGGAAAAGGCCCTGTTATATGACAGCATTCCTACACAATTAAAAACTTCATTTCTTAAAAACAAACAGCCGGGCGGTGGTGGCGCACACCTTTAATCTTTAATCTTTCTCTTAAACCATTATGGACACTCTCCAAATAGCCATGTTATCAGTTCACGATCAACACTGTGTCATATATAGTCCCTGTCCACTAATTTTTTTTTTTTTTTTAAGAGATAGGGTCTCTGCCAGGCTTGGTGGCAATATCCCTCTAATCACAGCACTCAGGATGCTGAGGCAGGATCATGAGACTGGCCAGCCTGAGCTATACAGTGAGACCCTGTCTTGGTACAAACAAACAAAACAAGAAATAGAGTCAGTGTTACCCAGACTGCCTCCAAACCCCTGAGCTAAAGTCATTCAGACTCCTGAGGAGCTGAACTGTAGGTCCATGCTGTCTCATGTCATCTTTTTTCCTCCCCATTTAAAAACCCTAGATAACAATTCATTCAGTAAGCATTTCTTTTAAAGGAAACTTTAAAAAGTTATTTTCTAAAAGTGCAATTGTCTGAAATGCCAAATTAAAGAAAGCTTTGAGTCAAGACCAGACAATACTTACTGTAGTGGACACTTTGCCTGTTTTGCCCTGCAACACTTTTTCCCAAATGAAAATGGGAGAGCAAATGTATTTACCATTGAATTGCCAGTATCTTTGTACTCATTTCTCAGATGTTACAAATACCCTTTGCCATCTTGTCATTTTGCCCATCCGTCAGGGTTTCCCCAAATATGCTGTAGATAATTGATTCCTTAGCTTCTCATCACTGTGTCTTAACTAGTTTTTTTGAAGGAGAACTCACAGGCAGCTGGAGCATGTCATTGTAGCTTTTGGTGAGTTTTTTTTTTTGGGTTTTTCGAGACAGGGTTTCTCTGAATATCTCTGGCTGTCCTGGACTCGCTTTGTAGACCAGGCTGGCCTCGAACTCACAAAGATCCGCCTGCCTCTGCCTCCCAAGTGCTGGGATTAAAGGCGAGCGCCACCACCGCCCGGCTTTTTGGTGAGTTTTTGATTATGGTGCTGTTAGTGTTTGGAGGTGGGACATTTCACTGCAACACTTTGTCTTCCCTAGTTGGCTGTTGCACACGACCCCCCAACCCATCACAGTCAGTCAAGGGCAGTTAGGACTTTTTGATCGTAGATTACTTTTGCTTATTCTAGAACTTAATAGCAGACCACTCGGTATGTGTTTTTAAGTTTCTTTTGCTCTGTTTTGAGATTCATCTGTGTTTCAGCTTTGTTCCCTTTCATTGCTGAATGGTTCCACAGTATGACATACTGGTCTTCCTTTCTCTTGTTAGGTGGGCAGTTCTTATACATTGGGTGTTTGCAGTTTGGGGGTGCTTTGAATAAAGTTGCTATGAAGAACACAAGTGATCCTTTTTTGTGCACTTTCTGTTAGTTAATTTCTTTTGTGATTAGAGTATGTCAAGAATGATTATCTTAAATTTTATTAGATGCTGGCCATACCTTTTTCCAAGGTGTGCCATCTTTTTTTTTTGGTCTTCTCTTTGGTATATGTGTCTAGGCCAAAAGATGATTTTTTTTTTAAATAACTCCAACCTCACCTTTTTTCTTTTCTTTTTGGAGACAGGGTTTCTCTGTAGTTGTACTGTAATTCACTTTGTAGACCAGGCTGGCCTCAAATTCAGATCCACTGCCTCTGCCTCCCAAGTCCTGGGATTAAAGGTGTGTACCACCACCACCTGGCTTCCAACCTTTCGAAAGTTTCTCCCCCAGCCTAGAGGTCACTGGCTGTCAGGACTGGGCGGCCGGCAAGCTCCCGAGGGCGCTCCTGTCCTCCTCCCTGGTGCTAGGAATAGAGGTATGCACTGCCATACCCAACTGTTTATATGCTGGGGATCCAGACTTGGGTTGTCCCCTTGTTTGGGGGGACATAGACTTTACTGAGTTTACAAAACCTGCCTATTTATTCATTATTTTTAATTGAAAATAATTTTTTTCATACAGTACATTATTAGTTTCCCCTCTCCCAGATCCTCCCCGCTTCTCCACCCACCCAAATCCACACTTTTTTTTTCTCTTTTTCACTAGAATACAAACAGGCATCTACAAAAGAATAAAAATTAGATAACCAGAACAGAAAACAAACACAAAAGACCTAAAGAAAAAGCACAAGAAACATAAAGACACTGAGACCCACATTCACATACGTTGAAAATTCATAAAAACAAAATTGGAAACCACTAAGCCAAAGATACAAAGCGGGGGCGGGGGGGGGGGAGGTTTGAGATTAAAGAAGCCAAACTCCCAAAATAACAGAGTTCATTTTGTGGTGGCCATCTACTGCTGAACATGGGACCTCCCTTAAGTGTGGTTTATAACCCAATAGATGAGAATATTTTTTCCTTTGCAGGTGGGACTTTATCTGACCTGGGAGTAGTATAAGTAATGACATGGAAACTTTTATGTAAAGCTTAGGCCTTTAGCTGGGACAGATTCCCAGCTATTGTCTAGAGGTGACTGACTATTCTTACCACACAGTTACCTGCTCCTGTTCATGACTGTTTTCTCTAGTGTCTGCTTCCTCCTTTCCCATGTTTGCCTTCTCCTGCATCTATTTCCCAGAAGTTCTACCTTCACTTCCTGCTCCAGCCATTGGCCATGAGTTCTTTATTATAACCAATCAGCAGTAAGACAACACTTGAATCTCTTTTAGATTGCCTTCAGGCAAGTGAGGAAGGATGAAGATTTACAAAATAGAAAACCTGGAGATGGGCCACATAAATGACAATACCAATATCCTGCCAGCACTTAGATCTCTGCCAGTACAAAATTAACAATTGAAAATACAGACACACCTTTGTACAAAGTAAAAAAAAAAGGTCACCCCAACAGTTGTCAGTTTGAGATAGCTCTGGGTTAGGGATGGAGGCCTTGTATTTACTACTTCTCTCAACACCCGGAACCCATCTGGCTTAGACCTATGTAGGTATTGTGCATGCTACCACGGTCCTTGAGTTCATACCAACCTGTCCCAACCTCTGATTCTTCTTTGAAGTCTAATCATCTGTACATTCTGCTGGGTTTTTTTTCTGATTACTGGAATATTTTTGATGTTTATTGGTAAGTTTTCTAGAGTTCCCACCCCTACCCCAAGACAGGGTTTCTCTGTGTAGCCCTGGCCAGTCCTGGAACTCACTCTCTAGACCAGGCTGGCCTTAAACTTACTCCCAAATGCTGGGATTAAAGACGTATGCCACCACACCCAGCTCTGAATTTGGTTTTTAATAATACCTTACGCTCTATTTTCTCCATAACCAACAGAATGCATCTTTGGGAGCTGGCCTCAGACTCATTACCCTGCCTTTACCTTCTGAATGCTAGGATTTCGAGCATGCGCCATCACTGAGGCCAATGACTTAATTCTGCTTCTTTTATTGTTTCTGAGTTTTGGAATCAGCATCAGGGCATGTCAATAAAGTGATTTGGAAGATACTTGATGGTGTGCATGAAGCGTGAGCATGGTAAACTGCAGAATATTGTTGGAGTCAGGATCACCAAACAGCCTTAAAAATGTTACTGGACAGAAAATTTGCCTAAGGCTTTAGGTCATCCCCAGCACAACAAGTAGGTGGGGACAGCAATCATAATTTCAAGCCTACAGGCAAACTTCGAAAGTAAATGAAAAGCCTTGTGATCACCAGGTGTGGTGGTGACAGATGCCTTTAGATAGCCAGGGGCTACACAGAGAAAACCAAAAAACCAAACTGAACCAATCAAATAACCAAAAGAAGAAAAGAAGATGAGATGCTAACACGATCTTGGGTGAGTGGTATTTTATTGGGGATTTGATATTAACCTCTATCTCTGATACTGAGCTTCACATGCTTATCGAACATTTGTGTATCCTCTTTGTGAGAAATGTCTTTCCAAGTACGCTGCTTCACTTGACATGTTTTGAAATATGTATTCTGGGTATCAATCCTTTACCAGAAGTCTTCGAGTCTATTGCTGTGCACCATGACCAAAAGCAATGTGGGGAGGAAAGAGTCTGCTTCAGTCACAGTTCCATATAACAGTCATCCCCAAAAGCAGTTAGGGCAGGAATCATGAGGCAGAGGCATGGAGAATTGTTGCTTGTTCAATCTTTCTCTTTTCTTTCTTTCTTTTTTTCTTTTTGGTGTTTTGAGACAGGGTTTCTGTGTAGCCCTGGCTGTCACTCTGTAGACCAGGCTGGCCTTGAACTCACAGAGATCCACCTGCCTCTGCCTCCTGAGTGCTGGGATTAAAGGCGTGCGTCACCATGCCCGGCTTGTTCAATCTTTCTTAAGGTGTTCAGGACCACTAGCCCAGGGGTGGACTACTCACTGTTGGGTGGGGCCTCTTGCAACAATCACTGAGAAAATGCCCTACAGACCAACCTTATGGTGGGGGGCATTTTCTCAATTCCTTCCTCTCAGATGACTCACACTGGGGAACCTGCAGGCATTTTCTCTTTGGGGTGGTTCTCTGTTCACTTTACTGAGTGTCTGCCTTCACCTATTGAATTGCTGGGATTATAGGCATACAGTACATTATATGCTCAACTAAACACACAGATTTTTGTTTCTGCTGGTTTTCTTTTCTTTTTTTGCCTAGGCTTTTATGTCATATCTAGAAAACTATCACTAAATCCACAACTTGAAGCAGCTTCTTTGTGACCCAGGGTTTGACTTTCGCTGTGCTTTGCTGTAATGGGTGCTCTTGGTACCCTTGTCAGGATAACTTATCAAGCCTTATAATATAAACCTTATATTAAAGGCGTATTGCTAAGCTGTCTATGCTTTATGGCAGTATCATATTGCTAAGCTGTCTATGCTTTATGGCAGTATCATTTTGACTTGATTATTGTAGTTTTAAGTGTTTAAAATTTTTACTTCTATAGAGTTCACTAGGGAGTTCCTTTAAATAGTCTGCATAAAATTTTAGGATCTCCCTTCCCCAATTTCTGCAGAAAATTTGTCTTTTATGGAAAAAAATTTTGAGGATCTTCCTATGCAGGACCGGTCCTGAATTTGTGACTCTTTGCCTCAGACTTCAAGTCTGGATCCAGGGCCTTGGCTCCTAGTGTTTGGGTGGTGATGTTTTCTAGCTCCTACAGTGTTTGGGTGGTGATATTTTCCAGCCTGTGAGCACATGGTGTCTTTTAACTTCATGGGGACACCATGTAGTTTCTACTGTGTAACCTCTTGCCTCGAGTTAACCTCACTTTCATTTGGTTGGTGCTGTTGTTAAATGTTAGGAAGCCGTTTTTAAGGATGATACCGTAGGGATAATTATAGTTGAGTAACTGTCCCTTGCTTTTGGGATGGGGGTGCAAAACAATAGCCACAAATCTTTGGAGCTGTTTAAAAAGGCAAAATGACTGCACTCCTAAGTATTTACTCTTTCTTATACTTTGTGCTATGCAGCTGCCTTCTTACTTCAAAACTAATTAGAACTTTTGATAATTTGGCCCCTAATAAACAGTGCCTAAAACTGCTGGTTCCTGTAGGTGACAAAAAACAATATGAACAAAGGATCACAACAATTATTTTGAAAAAAAAAAAAAAAGATGGGGGCTCAGTGGTTAAGAGGCTGTTCTTTCAGAGGCCTGCGGTTTGGTCCCCAGCATCCAAGGACAGTTCTTAGCTGCCTCTAACTCTGATTCCAGGGGAGCCGACACCCCCTCCCCTGGCCAGCATGGGCACTGCATGCACATGGTGCACAAACATACATACAGGAGGGAAGAACACTCATTCACATAAAAACATTTTTAATTGTTCTAAAAGAGAAAAGGCAACTAACACAATAGGTTAGAATTACTAATTTTATTTTCCCCTAGTACTCTTCAACTTGAGTCTCAACAGTAGGTCAGACTTCTGAAATAATGCCTTTCCCAAGTTCTAACCCTTTTAAGGAGACAGAATTTGTCACTGTTCATCGTTTACCCCAGAATTCCAAACCTGTGTAGAATCATGTCTTCCCAAGTCTTAATCGGAATCAAACAATCCAGATAAATAACATAATCATAGTAATTAAACCATTTCTTGTTCAGTGCACCCCCACTCTTCCCCAGATGGTCTGTTGTGAAGGGATGTTTGAATATTGTCCTTTCCAAGAGCCCTGCCCATGGGTTCTGATCTGAAGTTTAGAATAAGGACTTCTCATCAAATAAACAGTTTAGTAAGTGTGAGCTGTCTTCAGCCATTAACAAATCTGAGTTGTTGGTATGTGTACCTGGCTTAGCTTCACTTTCAATCTTCTACTTGTAAGGCGAACCTGTCTTTGAAATGTCTTACTGTCCTTTATGATTCAAGGGGGAGGGACTGGGCAGGAGAGCCGCTTACTCTGTGGGAGGGATTCTGAGAGAGCAGATACTTCTGGAGCCAATACTCGGGAAACAACAGGTGTTCTTGTTCACAAAAGAAAACTTGTAAATAAGAAAAAAACAAAAATAAAAATAAACAACAAAACCCCTGGTCCTGAAGTTATAGCACATTACAATATTGTTATCAATAGATTGAGAATTTATATTACTGTTAACTTTTTTCCCTGAGATTGGGTTCACAGTTTGGTAGCTTAAAGAGGTAGGTAGTGTCCAGCATCACCTGAGCAACACTTGTTATTCTTATCTCTGTTAACAGTCATGTTATCCCCTCAGAATGTACATGTAATGTTTCTTTTTTGGCAGGGATGCTGCAGTAGAATGAGGGGACTCACTTGCTAGGCAGTGCTTTTCCAACCAGCTACAGCCCAGCTTTATCACTTCATAAATGTAAAAAGCCCAAAGATATGCTTAGAAACTCTCCGAAATGGGCTTGTTTAGGTGTGGAAGAGAAAGGCTCAGCAACTTTTATTTGTACACTCAGAGAAGATGCGCAAAGGTCTAAGCACCTCTAAGCACTGCCTTCCCCACAGGACACCAACCTGGTTTACTTTTTCTATCTTTCCTACCACCTCCGGTTGGCTCTAAGGACTGGGTGGGTTCCAGGGGATCTTGCATTGAATACGCGCTGAGGCCAGGCATTAACACTCTGGCCTGCTCTTGGCTTCCATTCTTAGGACGGGCTGGTGGAATACTGTTTCACCAGCTGCTCGTGACAGGGATGACACACTCGTTCAGGCTTGATGCTTGAAGGAAGAGGCAACTCATTCGTCGTGCAGGGGTTACAGAAGGTTCCTCTGCAGTTCTTACACACGCTCTGCAGGGAGAGTGGGAGAGGATCACAGGGACAAGCTGAGGACAGAAAGGGCCAAATACAGACGTTTGCACTGCGTAATCAAGTGCGGAATGGCTGCTGTGTACCAAACGGCCCTGAGCACACAGTTCACGAGGGAGCCCGAGGTCAGCAATTAGATCAAAATGAAGCAGCATGTGTGTTCCCAGAGTTAAAAACAACAGAGTGTTCAGTCCCTGCCATCAAAGACATTGGTTCTTTCTAGCTAGTCTTTCACTTCACCTACTCTGACAGCAAAATGGCAAACCCATGAACAAGGGGAATACTGAGAGAGCGTATCTCCTCTTCCAGCACACAGCAGCATGGAAGGACCCTGAGCCACACACTAGGACTTGAGTGCAGCAATATGCTTTGTTAGCGTGCGCCACTGCATGGACTGGGTAGAGTGCTGTGTAGTATGGAGCTGGGATGAGGCTCAGTGCAGAGCATTTTCCTAGTGGATGCCAGGAGCTGGAATCCATCAACACAGTACAAACCACATGGACTCAGGCCAGATACAGTGCATGCTGCAACTTCAGCACCTGAGGCACAGACAAGGAGCACAAGTTCAGTGGGTGATGGTACAGGCTACACGGCCAGTCCCAGGCCATCTGGACCACACAGCAGGCCAGGGCTCAAGACCAAAACAAGGGTCCACTGAAGATGGCTCTGGAGGTAAAGGGGCGAGAAAGTAATCTCCCTCCCAGTCCTCCCCCCTCTCTCAGTTATAATAAATAAAAGTACAAACAAAACAAAACTATGTGCTCACCAAATACTATACTTTATAAATTAACATTTCCTCACGTGTTTCAAGGTATGTATGTACTTATTTGCAGTTCTCTTAAAGAGTGTCTGAAAAATGTTTGCCTCCTGGTTTTCTAGCCCACTCTTGGCACTATGAGAAGCATGCCGTGTCTACACAGCTAAGTCCTGCTTACCCTTGGCATGGTGCTGGCAGTGCAGGCCATCTCTGAAGAACCACTCACCTCTGTCAGGCGCTCACCTTCCTGGCACAGCTGACACATCTGCGACTTTTCAGAGATCACAGGCTGACCCTAAGACAACAGTAAGCCAGTTCACTCCCTGAACACAAGGTACATGAATGGTTTTGTAACATTCTTAGCTACTAAACAAAACCAGACTACACACTGAAGGTGAAGAAACAAATTTCATATCCTATTACCTTAACTCTGAATTTTACTTATAATAAGAAAACTATGCTCAAATATTCGGGTGGTGGTGGTGCAGGCCTTTAATCCCAGCACTCGGGAGGCAGAGGCAGGCGGATCTCTGTGAGTTCCAGGCCAGCCTGGTCTACAAAGTGAGTCCAGGACAGTCAGGCTGTTACACAGAGAAACCCTGTCTCGAAAAACCAAAAAAAAAAAAAAAATTAGAGCATTTATGCCCTCATCCTTGTTCCATTACTCCACTGAACATGAAAACACAGGCTTCATTTTAAATCTTACAAGGTCGGATGAGGTGACCCAGACATAGCAGTACATATCTTTCTCATGGGGTATTTTAAAGGTGTTGTATAATCATTTCTCTAGGTTAAAAGTAAAAAAGAAAAAGAAACAGTTCAAAAGCGATCAGAAGGCGGCTGGAGAGAACGATCAGCTGCTAAGAGCATTGGCTGTTCTGATCTTCCAGAGAACACCCACATGGCAGCTCACAGGGATCCGACACCCTCTTTTTGCCTCCATGGGCACCAGGCATGCACGTCGTGTACAGACATAAATACAGGCAGAACACCAATACACGCAAATGAAATAAACAAGTTTTTTTTCTATTTTTTTCAAACAAAATTTTAAAGTGACCAAAAAATTCTTTTTGTTTTTATGTTAAGCATAATGGTGCAGTGGCATCCTTAGGTGGCGGCTCATCAGAGGTGATGTCACGTGGGACATGACAATCACTGTGGGCTCAGTCAGTGTACTCAACCAAGTGCTCTGAGCTATGCCATGACTCCCGAAACACGTTCTGATTCCCATTTACAAACTGCTAACAATTTGCATCTCTCTCTCTTTTTTAACTACTAAGAAAATAGTATTTTTGTTTTCCGATACTTCAAACATATCTGTTTTCCAACATGTGAGAGCTTATGTTAGATTTTTGTTTTTGTTTTTTTCCAGACAGTGTTTCTCTGTGTAACAGTCCTGACTGTCCTGGACTCACTCTGTAAACCAGACTGGACTTGAACTCACAGAGGTCCTCCTGCCTCTGCCCCCTGAGTGCTGGGATTAAAGGCGTGTGCCAGCACGGCCGGCATTAGATTATTAAGAAGCTTCTACACTGAGCGCTGGGCCCATTTGTCTTCCTCCCATGTTACCTTGTTTACTGGCTAGCCATGGCACACTAACTTTGTATGCAAGACGTTTTAAAACAGGAGTCTTACTTACTTGTTTATCTGCAGGGTGAGTCAGCAGCCTGTAATGGAGAATAAAAAGGTGAACAAATATCACCTACTGTATTTCCTTTATACCATCTGAACAGATGATCAGGACAAATACTCTAAACAACCAGTCCTGCTGTCTGTCTGTCCTTCTACATTGCTGGGAACAGTATAGTTATTAATTGACTTCTGGACATTTTAGTTAAATCTTTTACTAGACTATCTGATCCTTCATATATATACAATTCTGATTCACAAACATATGGAGTTATATTTTATCTTTCCTTCTTATTACCTACAAAATAGCACTTGTCTTAAAACACGCACAACTCCAATGGCTCATTAATTATACATTTTTAAAGCTTTATCATACCTGACATTATTGGAACCTACTCATTATCATATGCTATGTATTTGTCTCCCTTCCTCATATACTCTTAAAACGGAAGCTTTAGGAAACTAATCAAGGACTGCCATATAAAAATCCATATCATAGCTGGGCGTGGTGGGACATGCCTTTAATTCCAGCACTAGGGAGGCAGAAGCATGCAGATCACTGTGAGTTTGATGCCAGCCTGGTCTACAAACTGAGTCCAGGACAGCCAGGACTACACAGAGAAACCCTGTTTTGAAAAAAAAAACAAAAAGTCTGTATCATACAGGTTGAATTCTTTCTTCACAAGACTAGCCAAGAGCCCATTCCTATTTGTAAAATGCAGCACAGCTACAATGGGTCCTGGGACCTTCATCTGAGAAGCAGAAGGGTAGACCTATGGTGATCAAGGCTCTAAATATTCCCTGGGTTCTATGGTTGCACTTCTGGCTGAGACAGGTCCTAGAAATTACCGCAATGTCACAGAGATAAAGGAATTAAAAAAAAAAAAAAAAAACAAAAACAGACAGGAGCTGGGAGTGGTGATGCACGCCTTTAATCTCAACACTTGAACTCACAGAGATCTACCTGCCTCTGCCTCCCAAGTGCTGGGCTTAAAGATGTGTGCCACCACTGCCTGGCAAACCTATGGCTTCATAGTAAGCAGATCAGATGAAAGTTAAAAACCAGGAATGAAGGCAAGTTGAGACCTTTAAGGGGAAGAAGAAATAAGATATAAAAGAAAAGAATATATATATCAAACTTGGACTATTACAAACCTAATTACAGTGCTTCACTTTCTTGAGATCCTGATTCAATAAAGATGAGAGGAATACACATACACACTACACATACACGTTTTTTGATAGAGTAAAACAGTATAACCCATGTTGGCCCCTGAATTCATATCGTCCTGCTAACTATCCAAGAGCTGGGACTATAGGTGTGAGGTGTTACACTCAAGCTGAGAAATAATCTCTTTAAGTGATATTTTTAGTTAAGGGATTAATGTCGGAAGAGTCAGAGGGCAGGCTAATTGGCCCTCCTGTGTGATTTGGCTGCTATGTTATCTGGTTTAGTCTCTACCATCTTTCCCTTTAGCTGTCTGTCTAATTCACAAGTCAGTGTCTGTCTGTTAGAAATTGCCTTCCCATTACCCCAAAATGATAGCTTAATATGCATTACAAACACCTGTGGCTTTCTTCCAGCGGCTTCTTTAGTTTAACATTTTCCTCTTGAATTTTGTCCTTCCCATCCTGCCAAAAGAAAATAGGTCAATCACTAATTATTCAGAATGCTAAATGGTGATGACATCACAGGTTTCTTCCGTAATGTTTCAGCTTGGGTAGAAAGAGTACCTTGCTCTCTCTCTTAGAGAAAGGGCTTAACTTTCAAACCAGTTTCCTCATTCTCTACAGCAAATGGTGATTAAATAATTCTGATACAGTGTAGAATTAGTTATTTCTGGAGCATGTCTTTTATTTTCTGAAATTCAAATAAATCCAAAGGAATGGCATCTTAAATGGGCTCAAAGTAAGTTGGTTCTTGGGAAAAGTATCTCTATCCTGACTTTTCTCTGAAAAACTGGATAAAGCCAGCATAGCCTATCCAACTGGAAGTGTGGTCCTCTGGACTGTCACGTAGCTCCCCACTGCCAATGACTCTAGCCTGTACTCAGATGAGTTCCTTGCTCAGAAGGGCAATGGGCTCAAGCTGGTGAGGCAGCTTAGGCAATTTTTAGGTCAACTTGTGCGATATACATACCACTGCCTGCTCTGGATTGCAGTCCACCTGCTTCCAAAAGCAGACTAAGTTCTTAGACCACTAAAGTATCAGGGAAGAGAGGCCAGAGCAACACTTCACCTCTGAGAAGCCCTATTCAGGGCAGATCATGACTGACAAACTTGCAGTCTCTTGGGAAAGTAAAGCAAGACCTCCTTACTGCCTTCAGATTCACATGTACTTGATTAAGTAGTATACTCTGCATGGAGGGTCTTTGCACAGTTCAAATATCAGTGTGGGCTCTATAACTAATCTCTTCACCGTTCCTTTGTACTCTGCAGCAAATTACCAGCTTGTTCTGTAGAAATTACAAAAGTATGTGCTATGTTGTTGTTGTATGTATGTATTAACACAAATTTGTTTGCTCCTTTGAATAGAACAGAAATGCCTCAGGCCTTTTAGATTGCATCATTTTTAGAGGCTGCCCCTGTCCCTGGTCCCATAGATGATCTTGTAGAATTGTGGCTCCTCCCTCTTGCAGGTGCTACAGACTTTCAAGACAGTTGTACACAAAGTTCCATTCTTTTCCTTAGCCATTCTACAGGAGGTTCCCTTCTGTAATTCTAGATTCTTCTCTTTCTAAAAGAAGCTCCTTGAACATAGTCACACTGAAATCCACATGACACAGAAAGGAGTCATTTTCTTTTGGAAATGGAGCAAGTCCAAGATCACCTTAGAGGTCAGCTCAGGATCACATTCTTCTCCATCCCGAACAGCCTGCTTTGCTGCCTGCTTACAATAGACCACAGCAACTAAGAATGTGGCCTGTAAAAGCCCACAGGACCCATCAAGCTAGCCCAGGAAATGTAGGTGGGATAAAGCAAGTGAGCAAAGAACACATATTACCATGCAGGGCTCTGGCTTCTGGGTCCCCTTCCCTGGGATGCCCCTGTTTTGTGACCTCCTCTCCTTTTCTTGTTTCAGTTCTAACTCAAGCAGAGTCCTGGTTAGGTGAGAGAAGAAGAGGATGAAAATTCTGACTTCTGAGGTCATATATCCTAAAGAATGCTAAACCTTTCCCTTAAAGTTCAGCAGTTAAGTTTTTTGTTTTGTTGTTTGATTTCTCAAGACAGGGTTTCTCTGTGTAACAGCTCTGGTTATCCTGGAACTCACTCTGTAGACCAGGCCGGGCTTGAACTCACAGAAATCCACCATCACTACCTCTGAGTGCTGGGATTAAAGGCGTGTGCCACCACACCCAGCAATTACAGACAGCTGTGAACTGCCATTTGGGTGCTGGAATTTGAAGGTGCTTGGGCTTCTCTTTGGAAGAGCAGCCAGTGCTCTTAACCGCTGAGGAATCTCTCCAGCCCTAGCAATTAAGGTTTAATGCCTGATAAAGTTACCAGAAATATACGGACAACCAAGCTGTAAAAGTATCAGAATGCAGCCAAACTAGTAATGCTACGACATGCAAAACATGCTTACTTTTTTTTTTCCTGGCAATTCAGAATGCATGTTAGGAGCACCCAGTTTCAGTAGGTCAATTATTTTACAATACTTCTTAATGAAGAGTTGCAGTTACCTGGATGACAATATACTTACTACAACTGAATGAGAGTATTTTTAAGTTTTTAGTAAGATACACCATGAAAGGATAGGCATTATATTTCTATTTCATATTATCTGGCTGGTCTCTATAGTTATGTACTTAGTTCCTACACCTCAACCCCAAGCCACTCAGTACCCTTAGTGGCTCTGTGTGATTTATAGCCACATTTCTTTACTTGCAGTCAATGGCATTAGCACCACAGTGTATCCATGAATTAAGAGATGGCCTAACAGAATACTTAGGATTTAGTCAAAGAAATAGGTTTTTAAAGGGACAGTGGGGTCTGGAGAGATGGCTCAATGGTTAAGAGCACTAGCTGCTCTTCCAAAGGACCGGGGTTCAAATCCCAGCACCCACATGGCAGTTCACATCTCTCTGTAATTGCTGGGTGTGTGCTGCACGCCTTTAATCCCAGCACTTGGGAGGCAGAGGCAGGCAGATCTCCGTGAGTTCAAGGCCAGCCTGGTCTACAGAGTGAGTCCAAGACAGGCAGGGATACACAGAGAAATCCTGCCTCGAAAACCCAACAAATAAACAAACAAACAAACAAATAAATAAAGGGACAGTGTAGCCACTTACTAGCCTAATAGTGTGAACTGGGACAAAATGAGCCCCTTCTAGGCTGTCATTCCATCTGGAAGTAGGGGCAATAACATCTCCTATTAGAGGATTGATGTTAAGACATTAGGAACATCAGTGTGTGAAGTGTTCTGAAAAGTATACAACACACTGTAGGAATTCAGGGAACATTAATCATTATCATTAAAATTGCATTAGATATTAGTTACTATATATTTGAGAACTTGGACTCTAATTCTCTTTTTATTTTAGTTTTTGAAGACAAGAGCATCACAATGTGTAACCAAACTGGCTTCAGGCTCCGGCCTGCATCACTATGTCCAGCAAGACAGTTTCTGAGAACTGTTCACACACATGCAGCTTTCTGAGTCCCTACCATTCATAAAGGAAACTGGAAAGATCAAGCCTCTGCAGGACCCACCACACCACCCTGCTGGTCAAGCTGCCCCGTTCACCGCTGCCTGGTGAGGGCCTCCACTTCCAGCTGCAGACTGTTGATCTTGTCTCCAAAGTCCTGTTTGAAGAGCCGGTTGTCCAACTCGGCAGACTGTCGGCCTCGTTCAGCATGGCGCAATCTGGATGTGAGCCATATGAACTTGTGATAAAAAACAAAAGCCATGGTGGGGAGGAAGACCAAGTTCACAAACACAAAATAAAACAACCCAAAAAAGAAGGTATGGGGAGACAGAGGGGAAAAAATGAGAACACGGGAACAAAACATGATGGGGAAAAAGATGGAGAAGAAACAAATTCTAAACAATAGCAAGATGAAGGTGAATCAGGCAGAGGAAAAGCCGATTTTCTATTTTTTTTTTTTATTCTAGTACTACAGTTTACAGTCATTAGATGATCAACAACAAGACATCACTTTTTGGAAATCCATATCCAAAGCCACTCTCAAGTACACAGTAATTTATGCTGAAGCCACTGTCTTTCTTTCTTAACACTCTGGTACTTTATCCTTCTGTCTTCCACATACAGCTGGAGCATGCAGGGAGAGCTGCCTTCCCTCTGGGACTATCACAATTTCCTGAATCTTCCCTGGACCACCACAGGAAGCCAGAGGACATTCGATTGCAACCCTAACTCAGGCTTCTCATCTTTCCACAAGGACATGCCTCTGTGTAAAAGTCTGGCTGTCTCTTTTCTTTCCGTTCTGTTCCTATCAGGTGGTATGTGACCAAAGAAAGAACTCAGAATTGGGATTCATAAGACTCCTGACCATATTCTCATGGATGCTTTTTTCTAAATGTCTTATAACTTTGCACCTATAAAGGAACATGTTTTAGGAAGTGATATATTTGAGGCTTTCTATAATAGAATTCAGAGGCATGCTATGTGTATTCTAACTTTTATTGATTTGATTTTTCTTTTTAGATGCTCATGTAAAGGCAACTCATCATAAGAGGTCGATGAACAGTAGAGTGCAGTAGGAGCTTTATTTATACAGGTGCAAAATTATAAGAATTAAAATGAGTTCAAGGGCACAGGGTCCTCCTTGAAGTTGGCTCTAACTCAGGCCCTTTGAGGACCTATAAAAACACATGAACTCTGTTGTACTCTTAATTCTAGTGTGCCAAGAAGGTAAAGAACTTGAAAAGCTGGAAGCAAAGGGACTATCTTTGCCTCTCCCTTAGCACAGGCAATGCTACATAGCATGCCAGAAGGAGGAACAGAAAACATGGAACAAACCCAAGGGATTATGCCAATACCGTTGGATGGAGTAAAGGCTCGTGTACATAAAAGCCTGTCTCCCCAAATCAAAAATAGTTGTTGCTTTTTTAATTAAAGTATTTATAAGATTATTTACAATGTAGAGCCTAGAAAGGGTTGGAGCTCTGGTCACTTAGAAAAAGAAGCCCTATTAGTATTGCTTGTGGCTATCTATTGAGGATCTTTATTTTGATACTAAACAATGCCAGTGTATTATTTATTTCTCATTTGGAAAAAAATTCTTAGTAACTGTATTAGTTTCTTATAACCTTTAGCAAATTCCCTTCACAGAAAAGTGACAGAAGCTCTTGGGCAAGTGTTGCAGGTGAGGGTGACAGGCGGGAAGTCGTGACTCATGACGTCACTCTGGCCTCACCATTCCAGTAGGAAATGCAAGGTAGATCTTAGAATCATATTTGTACTCAATTGTTCTCTTTGAGCTACCTAAGTAGTAAACAGAATGACAGAGAGGGCAGAGGTAGAAGACAACATGTTAAGAGGGGTTCCTCAGGCTTCCACACTATGATGTTAAGAGCTACCTAATTACTACTTTATTACTAAGTACTTTAAAGAAACCAAGGATGCTGTTTTTCTTTTTGTCCAAAACCACTAAGGCAAAATTAAATTGCAAGCCATCTTGGTTACTGAGAACAGAACTGTAATGAAATACTAAGTACTTATCTTGGGCTGGGGATTAAACCTACACAAGGCAAGAGAAGAGGGGTCATGGCCTAAGGGACAGCTATTCAGAAGAGTTCCAGGTCACCAGGTGGCACCTGTGCGTCACCACCCTGCAGAGAAGAGGCTTGCTGGTGAGGACAGGGTGCACCTACAGAGTAAGATCTCTATTAAGCACACATGTACAAGTGCTTCCGTTCCCAGGCTGCCTAAAAATGGTCTCTTGACTTACTGTTCAACTCAGAAATATTTCTCAAAGTTTATTTGGTATTTAATGAGGGACCCATACCAAAATTTCTAACTCTGGGGGAAAAATGACAGCAGCAACAACAAAACCCAACCTAAATATCCAATTTTTTTTTCTCTTTTAAGTCCAACAATTTCAAAGTCAATTTTTGGTGATATTTTATATAGAATCAGAGCTTAAATGTAGGAATTTTCAATTTCTTCCTTTATAGTTAATTTGGAGCATCAGACTTGTGAAGTCATCAACTGCAAAATGTCTAATGATGTTTTGGGATCAGTTTATTTGCTGCACTATTTAAGGTCTTTGCCTGTTTCACCAAATCTTTTTCACTTAATAAAATGAAAATAAAAATGAGTTGGAAGGGTAATGAGAAAATGGATAAATAGGAAACAAGATATTAAGAAGATAAGTCAGACAAGTCATTATTTTAGTTCTGTTGGCCTTAAATGCCAAGTCAAAACTCCCTGATAACAATTTCAAATATTTCAAAAGCACAACTTATGAACATGAACTTCAATTTATTGAATCATAAACATATCAGTGCTTATGAGCAAGCAATTGAGTTATGTGCTATATAAATGGATTTATTTTTTTATCTATCAGTCATAGCAGTATCAATCATTCTAAAGGTTTCAACCTCATTTATAAGTTTGCAGTAAACTTCAGCATTAACATTAATATGCTCTGCTGTTCACAACACTCCCTCCCTGGTGAAGAGCCATCTGAAGGAATTCACCTGTCCACCTCTCCCATCCATCCATCCGTCCATCCATCCATCCATCCATCCATCCATCCATCCATCCATCCGTCCGTCCGTCTGTATGTACATTTATGCTGTGTACATTCAGAAACCATGACAGAAGTGGAAAGATCAGTTAAGTAACTGCAAGGGCTTACAGTCTCAGAAGACAAGACACTCATGCAGGCTACACAGTGAGGTACACAGTGAGAAAGGCCAGGGTTGTATGGGTGGAGATGGACAGAAAGTGCCACTTCTAGCTGGAAAGAGGTATCAGAGGAAGCCAATGTTAGGTGGTGGCATTTGAACCTTCATGTAAAAAATGTATTTGAAGAAGGGAACATGCATAATTGGTAGAAGTATTAGAACAGTGAGGGATGGGAAGTAGAAAGCATGGCCAGGGTAGTTTAGTTTTGCTCAAGTATAAGAAGGGTGATGAGTAGGTGTTAGAGGTAGAAATGTCAGATGATCTTCGGTGCTACAACGCATTGAACTGTGAAGTCTCAAACATTTCTCTTTTGCTACAGACATAAGAAGAAACAGGATGTCACAAGAAGACATATTTTGGGGAGAATTATAACTGCTGTTGGGATAGGACCTAGCGGAAGATGAAAACTCCAGACTCCATAGGTGTAGGTCAGAGGAGAGACACACTGGAGGTGTTAGTGGAAGCCGTACAACTATTTAGGAGAAAGACAGAAGGGGAGATGAGAGAGAAGAGAAAAAGTTAAAGATTAGAGAGAAAGCCATGCTTGATTCTTGGAGGACATCTGCCTTTCAGAATCTCTACCTGACCTAGTATAAAAATAATATTAAATGTTAGCAACAAAACTACAATTACAGACACTATTTACTTAGTAAGGGTCTCACTCTTTAACCAAGTCTAGCCTGAAACTCACTATATGAAGACCATTTTTTAATTTAAAAAAGTGAATTAAAATACAATTACATAGTTTCTTACCTTTCTTCTTCCCCCTCCAGCCTCTCTTGTCCCCCCCCCTTTTACTCCCTCTTGAACTCAGGGTCTTCTTTTCTTATTGTTACACACACACACACACACACACACACACACACACACACACACATCCTGCTGAATCTATTTTGTGTTGCTTTTAGAACTGACCACTTGGTATTGGAAACCCTATTAGAGGGCTTAGCTCATCCCTGGGATGACTATCTCTTCCTCTCTCAGCTGTTGCTAGGTGCCTGTAGTTCTCTGTGTAGGCGTGGGGGATGTAGGTAGGATTCCTTGTATGTTAGCCTATTATATAGACTGTTCTTAAGAGTGTTTCAAGAACATCGTGGAACACACACAGATAAAACTGAACCAACATATCTGATTTAGGTTGGATAAATTTCCTCTATTTCATTTGCTGAACATTTTCTTACCTCTTCCAATACTGAAAGAGTCATTGCAGAAACAGCACGTTTACCTTTGCTCCAGCTGCTTGATGGTGGCAGCCATCTGATTGGTCTTTTCTTCCAAGCGACTGTTTAGTTCACTTTTCTGTTTTACTCCTAGGTCTGAACTCTGTTAGAAAAGAATTATAAAGATTTATAATACACCTTTTAAAAATCATAATGGCAAAAAGGAAATAAATGGAAGTGTTCTACATTTGTATATCAGTTAATTTCCAAGCCAAAAAAAAAAAAAAAGCCAAGCAGCATTTTTTTGCTAAAATAAGTATTGTTACATGAAGCTTGTCACAGTATCAGAAGTTGCATCAATTTATCATGTCCATTAAAGGTCTAGCTTAAACTTATAATTTAGTGGACATGCTAAACTGCAGAGTAGAAGTCATAGGATACACATATTTAACAAATTAAAAATATATTTAAATATTATATGAAAGAAAAATACAATATAAAAGAAGAAAGAGAACTAGGTGGAGGCAGGGACAAGAGGGAAAAGAATGAAAAGGAAGAAAAAGACAAACATCACATGTCCTATTATGTGAAAAATAGATTTAAATACATATTATTTATCTAATATTTAAGAGAAAGGAATGAGACAAAGAAGGGACATGAAGGTGAATACAAAGTTCAATGATCAATATGTGCACAAAAATATCCTTAAGAACCCCCTTGGGAGCCGGGCGGTGGTGGCGCACGCCTTTAATCCCAGCACTTGGGAGGCAGAGGCAGGCGGATCTTTGCGAGTTCGAGGCCAGCCTGGTCTACAAAGTGAGTCCAGGACAGCCAGGGCTACACAGAGAAACCCTGTCTCGAAAAACCAAAAAAAAAAAAAAGAACCCCCTTGGGGCTGGAGAGTTGGCTCAATAACTAAGAGCACTGGCTCTTTTGGGGACTGGGGCTCAGTCCCAGCACCCACATGGTGGTTTATAACCATCCACTTCCAGCAGGACCTTATGCCATCTTCTGACTCTTGTGAGCACCAGATAGGCATCCACATGGTGCACAGACATAAATGTAGGGAAAACAATCATAAAGTAAAAATATTTTTAAACAAAGAAAAAGAAAAAAAAACCCTATTTTGAGCTGGTGATATAGCTCAGTGAATAAGGGCACATACTACCCTTACAGAGGACCTGAATTGATTCCCAGCACACAGGTTAGCAGCTCATGAACCCCTATACTTCCAGGTCTTGGGATCTGACACCTCTCACCTCTGCAGACACCTGGATTCACATACACAGACCCACACACAGACATAAAGAAAGAGAAACCCACATTTTGATGCTGTCTTAGAGTTTCTTTTACTGTGATAAAATAACATGCCCCAGAGCAACTTGGGGAGAAAAGGACTTAGATCACCTTCTCAGTCCATCATTAAGGAGGCGCCAGGGTGGCACCACTCACAGTGAGCTGGGCCTCCCACATCAATCATCCATCAAGAAAATGCAGCACAGGTTTGCCCACAGGCCAATCTGGTGGGGACATTTTCTTTATTGAGGTTCCCTCTTCCAGAATGATGCTAGCTTATGTCAAGTTGACCTAAAACTAGAGAGCACAGATGAAAAAAAAATTCCCCCTTTACTATGTGAAAGCTGACCATGATTTTCAAGAGCAGCAGAGAATTTTAGGACAGTCTGAATATTAGTTTATGGGCAGCTGGCTTCACAAGAAGATGTAACTCTTTCCCCTGGTATGTGAAGTGGGAGTCTGCAGAACAAGAAGGCTGCAGGAGTTCTGAGAGCCAGGGAGTCTACCCCTTGTCTCTCCCTACCTGCAGCTTAAAGGCAAGCTCATGCTTGAGAGCCCGGAGATCGTCCAGCTGCTGCCGCAGAGACACCAGGGCATCCTGCTTTTCACAGACATCCTTCTCCAGCATCTTCATAGCCAGCTCCATCTCCTGTCTCATGCTGATCTGCAGCTCCAGCTCCTTTTCCACATCCTGCCCCAAAGGCAAATAAACTGCTTGCACTCTTTCCTCAATTAAGTAAATGGTACACATTTCACAAGAAAAGGTAGTCAAGTACCCTCTGTGACAGAAGACTCGAAGGGTATTTATTTTAAAAGACATTACTAATAACTATTAGGATTAAAGAGAGGAACATTTACTTGGGTGTTCTTGATATAACCGAGATGCTGTGGGTTCCCAGAGAAACAGTTCCCTGGGAATGGTCAATATGGCTGAGTGGAATTTTATCACTGAGTATGAAACTCTTTGGATTCTACCATGATCACAGCAGCATTATTTAGAAGACATACAGCTGGAGGTCTTCTGCATTCAGGCTGTGTCCAGGGCAGGCCTTGGATCTTCTTACTTAGTTTCGTATCTCTTAAAATATTATACTACAAATGACAACTTTCAAGTTTTGTACCATGTGTTCTCCTCTTTAAATAGTTGTGATAAAAATGAATCATGCTACCACATGCTGATATTATTTCTAGGATACTTCTTATGGAAAATATTTTAATACCTAATTTACAAGCATACAGACAGTAAATGTTAGTTATTTTAAGCACATTAAGAAGGTTGTATTTTCAGAAATCCTGAATTTCTGCCATGTACTTGAAGTAACTTCTTAGTACAAATTAAAGCACCCTTCATTTTCTACTTTCCACATTCTTAGAGATACGGCAGAGCTTATAGTGGGGTTCTGTGGTTTTTTTATATCCAACTTTCAGAAGTTAATATGTAAATACTAGTGGTTACTAATATATTAATAATCTATTATAAAAATAAATTTCTTCTTAAAAATTATATATTTATATATGTATAAGCTTCATATATACATATCTACACATGCATATATATTTTTTAATATTAAAACTAATAATAAATAATTTTTTTATTTATATCTAAAATAAAAAATAAATTTAGAAATAAAATCTAAAATTAAACATATAATTCTCGGGGCTAGAGAGATGGCTCAGTGGTTAAGAGCACTGTCTGCTCTTCCAGAGGTCCTGAGTTCAATTCCCAGCAACCACATGGTGGCTCATAACCAGCGATAACTGGGATGTGATATAACATGGGGTGTGATGCCCTTTTTTGGTGCACAGATGTACATGAAGACAAAACACCCACATACATAAATAAATCCTTTTTTTAAAAAGGTGCTATTCTCTGACCTATGATTAGAAAAGGGAAGGAAAGGACAGCTACCTCTGGGGAGATGCCTCAGAATGTCTGAGGGGTGAAGTCTGAGGCAGGAGTACAGACTGCATAGTTAAAAAATTCAGTCTTAGCAGAATACCACTGCGCCTACCCGTGATCCTAGAGGATTATAGGCAGGAGGATTGCAAGTTTGAGGCCAGCCTGGGCTTCACAGCAAGACCCTCTCACAAACAAAATATATTCTATATACCCAATGTTCCTATATTCCAAACTGAAAAAGCAAAAGGATAAGGGCTGACAAAATTGCTGCTGGGAATACTCAGAAAAATTCAGAAAGCTTTATAGGAAATATGGGTTAAAAGGAGCTGGGCATGGTGGTGCACACTTTTAATCCCAGCACTGTAGAGGCAGAGGAATTTACAAGTCTCTGTAAATTCCAGGTCAGAGCCACACAGGGAGACAAAAAGTGTGTGTGGGCAGGAGCAAGAAATAGTTTCATGTAATTCTTAAACACAAGGGGGAGCACTACCAACAGTCCAGACCTTGCTCTGTCAGAAGAAGCCCGCTGAGAGCCCAGACTTCTCATGTGACCTAGCTGCTAGAGCCTGAGGAAGCTTACCAGTCGTAACTGTGTCTCCTCCTTTAAATGCTTTCTTGCTTCGCTCAGCGCTTGCCCTTCTGCAGTTCTGTCTTGCTTAGGACCCTTGGAAAGATAAATAAGAGTACATGTTTAAAGATTTAAAGATGATATCAAATTAGCAGATACAGTATAGAAGCTCAAGCTGAGTATATTTAAAGGTTATGTTGAATTGGGAGTCTGCTGTAACTGTACTTAAAACCCTAAAGTGAGTAACTAAAATAGGTGGTGAAAGGTCCCCAAATCAGTCTTGGAAAAACTATCATAGCTATGTATGGTGGCTCATGCCTGTAGTCCTAGCCCTTGGAGGCTGAAGCAAGACTGCTGAGAGTCTGATACCACCCTGGGTTACAGACTAAGACACTGTTTAAAAACAGACAAAAACCCCACCCACCCACCTACTGAAACAGAACAAGGGAAGGGATATAGCACAAGTAGTAGTGTGCTGGTTTGGCTAGCACGAGGCCTTGTATTCATTCCCTAACACCTCATAAACCTGGTAACTGTGGCTCCTACTTTAATCCTGGCACTTGGAAAGTGGAAGCAGGATTACGAGTTCAAATCCATCCCTGGTTACATACCAAGTTCAAGGCCAGCTTGGTTACAGGTGACCATGGATCCAAAAAACCCAAAACTACATTAAAAAAAAAACATAAAACCCCAATATGGTATTCATTGCAAAATATGAGTTGGTTCAGAGGTCTGAATGCTACATTCTCTTCTGAGCGATTTCACATGCACTGTCTTCCACTGTCCAGAGATCATGGCTAAAAGGAAGTAGGCCCCAAAGAAATTCTTCTGAGTATTTAGCTGTTTTAGTAATGCCTGTGCATTAAAGTCAAATACTAATATTATTCATAGGAAACTGCTTTTAACCCATTTATACCTCTTTAGGAACTCTAGCAAGTAGCAAGGAAAGATACCAGTGAAATCACAGAACAAGCAAGCAGTCCTACACTCACAGCTGATAGAAGATCTATCAACTGGAGTATCCCCTACAGTAATACTGTCATAATTTAGAACAATTATGGGACCAAGTCATCATAAGGGCTAAAAGCATTACTTTGTGCTCCCTACGAAGGTTAGATCTGGGAATGCTCACTTGGGACTTGAGAGGCAGAGGCAAGAGTTTGAGGTCAATCTGGGTCATACAGTGAGAGTCTGTCTCAAAGAATAACAACAACAAAAATAAAAAGTAAGACAGAACTGAGCAATATAAAATAGGTTTGCAAAACTACACTGTAAAAAAAGCTTGGTTAAAATACTCAGGAGGCAGAGGCAAGCTGAACTCTGTGAGTTTGAGGCCAGCCTAGTCTACACAGTGGGTTCTAGAACAGCCAGGGCTACACCGAGAAAACCTCTCTTGAAAAAATAAAACAATAACAAACAAAAAAGTGTGGTATTTGAAGATATTAAGTTATCTAGAATATTCATTTGCATGCTAACTCTTTCCCAGTGACATTAGATAAAGAGGCTACTCACTTTGAAGTACAGTATCAACATAATGGCTTATTTATTATCAGAGTCAGAATTTTTTTTTTTTGGTTTTTTGAGACAAGGTTTCTCTGTGTATACCTGGTTATCCTGGACTTACTTTGTAGACCAGACTAGCCTTGAAGTCACAGACATCCACCTACCTCTGCCTCTCTAGTGCTGGGATTAAAGGCATACGCCACCACGCCCAGGCAACTGCAGACAGCTGTGAACTGCCATATGGTGCTGGGATTTGAACCTGGGTCCTTTGGAAGAACAACCAGTGCTCTTAACCACTGAACCATCTCTTCAGCCCCCAGAAAATTATTTATGTATAAAAATGTTCTGCCTGCATGTATGTCTGTGTACTTTGTGCCTCTAGAGGGCAGAAGAGGAAATTGGATTACCTAGAATTGGAGTTACAGACAGCTGTGAGCTGTATGTAGGAGCTGAGAACTGAACCCACGTCCTCTGGAAGAGCAACCACTCACAGTAGAGCAACCACTGAGCCATCTCTCCAGCTCCATTTTAACTACTAAACACAGTACAAACGGTTAGCACATACAAACAACATCTTGAATTAGCCTTTCCTTACACATGTAAGCAACAGCAATTCTAAGGGGCTGCTGCAGAGCAAAGGGTGTGAACCGTTCTCAGTTACATCCAGAGTGCATGCAGAGCGTGTGCTCAGGACTCTACCACTGCCTCTCTGTGGTTCACACAGGGCCTCGCCACAGATGCTTTAGAATCCACTTACGATTTACCTTCCGATTGGATTCCAGTAGATAAGAGCTTTCTTCTTTAACTCGTTCCATTTCTTCTTGTAAGGTAATAATTCTGTTGTTGGCAACGGCAAGCTGTTGACCGAAATAAAAGGAAAACTTTTATTCTTTTATTAAATAGAGTAATTTAATAGAAAATAATTTCTATTAAATTATGTCGTAGAATCTGCTACGACATAATTTTCAGGCTTGAATATTCTTAGGAATCTATAGCTTAGGAAAGCTATCAATCACCCACTAAAATTGTTCTTATCGGCCAGGTATGTGGTACATGGCTGTAATCCTAGCATTCTGGAAACTGAGACTAGTAAATTCTCTTTAGCTTCAGCTACAAAATGAGATACTGTATCGGAAAAATAAATGTTCTAATGAGGAACATAACAAATATCTTTCAAGTATTTAAAATAAAAGTTAAAAACCACCTGATATTGCTTCTTTAATGTAAATACTTTATTTTATGTGTGTGCATGGGTGTACATGTCTGAGTTTGTGTGTGAGCACAGGCCAGAGGTTCATTCTGGGAGTCTTCTTTCAGGTCTCTCTCCCTTACTTTTTGAGAGACGGCCTCTCTCTGAAACTGAAGCTCATGTTTTGGCTTAGAATGGCTGGCCATTAAGGCACCAGGATTTGACTGTATCCAATCCCCAGGTCCTGTCTAAAAAACAAGTGAACACAGTGACACATTGTCTAAATAAGGCTTTAATAAACTAATCACTTCCTGTCATGGGAGTCATGTTATGAACCCTCCAAAAGACCTTTTATAGGTAATTCCAGCGATCAGGAGGCTCAGGGAAAAGGACTTTACATTTAAGGCCAGAATGGGCTAAACAAGACCCTGTTTCAAAAAAGACAAACTATATATTGTCTGTCTGTCTATCTATATTTGTTGTGAAGAAAAACTAATCACATACTCCTGATTAGTGCTCTGAATTTATTTAAACCACTTTTTCACTGTACATCACAGGACAATTAGAAACATCAATGAGCTTTGCAATCTGGATCACTGTACTTAAGATCTGATGAAAACATCTACTACTAAACGCAGGCCAAGCTGCAGATTTAGCCTCCTAATCAGATGTCAAACACGAGGTTAAGTTTCTCTTCTTATTATATGGACTTTTCTAAGAGCTTTCACATTTAGAGTCTTTCCTAATCTCTGAGTAATTGTGGAGTTGAAAGAGGAAGCAGAAGCACCCTCCTTTGCCAGTGGGGGAACTGGGCATTTTCAGAGGTCAAGTGACTAACTTAGTCAGGAGCACATGACAGTTAGTGGCACAACCCAGAGGGAGGGACCCTGGCGTTCTGACCAGTGCTGCTTGTGTAAGGGATGTTTAAGAGCAAGCAGGGTGAAGGGATCAAGAGCTGGCCAGCTTGGAACACAGATGAGTGTTCCAGAGAAACCTCTGTCTAAGAGGTGTGCATGTGTGTGCATCTTTGTCTAGTTTTACCACATCAGCAGTGGGCAAAGGGCTTACTGCATTCTGAGTATTATGTTGTCCAGACAGACTGTTCACACAAAGGACACTTCATTAGCTATATATTATAATAATATAAAATTATATTGTTATATATAAAATATAGTAATATATATATGTACTAGCTACATATATTCATTATAAAGCTCACTGGGAATGAGGTCCTGACCAGTTCCACACAGCCAGGAGAAGAAGGTATTTCCTATAGTAGTTCTTATCTGAAAAGTCAAGCAAGCCCTTCATGTTCAATGGTAATGAGAGTGATTGGTTTCACTAATGATTATTATTAAATTTTATAGGTCAAATAATTTCCAAAACACTTACCTCCTCTGTCAATTTAGTGTTGGATTTTTCTAATGCATCTACTTTTGTCTGAAGGTTGTTTACAGTAGCACTATTAAGAGAAGAAAAAAAAATGTAATAGTCTCTTTTGAGAAACAAGACAATAGCCTAAGATTGCCTTCGTAACCCTGTCACACTTAGCAGTTTATATATATTTTTTGAAGTTTAACTACACTACATATTAACTACACAGAATGAGTTTATAATTATTTGTACATGCATATACCACGTGTTGATCCTATCTGTATCCCAACACCTTCTTTAATGCGCACAATTTCTGCCAGACTTGCACAGTCTGAGGCAGCAAACAAGGAGCTCTTGCCCTTGAATGCTGTCTTTGGCCTGGGAGGTTGTATTCAGCATTTGTCGAGTGAAATGAAAGACTGGAAGTATGGATGGTGCATTTGAAGCTTTCCCTATGTGAGACATAACACCAAGTGCTCCTGCAATTGTTTCAGTGTGCTCAGTCGCTTACTGTTTCGATAGCTTTGCTTAGGTATCTTTAACTGCAGATGAAGAATAAGACACAGAAGGGGTAAGGAAGAGCAGCACTTATGTTTGAGTGTCACATGTAACCACAACTTTGCTTGGCTGGCATTGTTGCAGATCATTATGGTCATGTTTACTCCCTGATCCCCAGACAAAATTGTTCTTGAATTTGCTAGCTGGGACCAAGACTACTCAAAACTTATATTGATACTGATAGAGGATGCTAGGCATGAAGAAAAGAAATAAAAGGGTCCTTTGTCACCATCATTTACCTAGGTATCATTTGAAACATGAATATCAATATGCCAGCTGCCTCTGAGACAGATGACATCAGTCATTATATCATGGTAGAAAACAAAAAATAAATATATAAATAAAATATAAAAGAGGCCAATATTAAGCACTATTGTGGAAAATCCCCAAGCTGCTCACCAATATCAGCACTA